>LPNX010672019.1:654129-705700 GCA_001517045.1 Pseudotsuga menziesii | reverse complement strand
TGGTTCCAGATTCGGAATCGAAACGTCGACCAAAAATGGCTACTGCGGATTGTCCGGAAGAACCCTACAACAATTTATCTTACCGCAGAAATCTACAAACTGAAAGAGAACACATCTATTCCAGAGGATAGAACCAGAGGTCCCTGTATCCTGGTTTCATTCACCTCATTGATGAGTTCCTTGTACCACTTTAGAGGATTCACTATTTCCTCTCAAGGTGGTTGTGTCTCACGTGCTCGACTTCAACTACATTATCGCGTCATTGAGAGTTGTATAGGGTATTGGTCTATTCATTATTTGGTCGAAGACCCCAGTTGTCACCTAGCTCTATCACATTGGTGAGTCTACTATGGGAACTACATCATTTCATGTCCCTTTTGATTTTTTGGCTGCATTGATGAGAGTGTTTGGAAGCTCCTAGTATTGCGTTTCCATGTATCTCTAGTACTTGATGCGACATATTGTACCGCAGAGATTCTAACTTTCAGTCATGGATTCCATGTTCATGTACACTTCCAGATCCAATAGAGCATCAATTGTGATGATATTGCATTCCATGAGAATTCCATTGTTCCTATGTATTAGTTCTTCAGATCAACATTGTATTCAGCCTCCTATTGAGGCCATCATTATGTATCATCATTTGTATATGTATTGATCAAATCCCATGTTTTTGAGCCTTGATCCCATTATTTATTCTTTTGACATTGTTATGAGCATGGTTGTGTCTGCCTCATCCATATAAATGTCACACATTCTTTGTATCTCACCCATTGTTGGGAACCATTAATAAAAAACAAAAATCCATTGTGGTTCTAAGGAGGAAGCTCCACTTCTCTTTAGGTCTCTCCAGTCTCTCCACTATTTCCCCCGATCCTATGATTTCCATCAGCCATATGATGAGCTCCTTCCCTCACACATCAGGGACAATCTGTTAACACAAAAAATGTTCACCTAGCTCTACATGGTCTAAACCTCATACATACATCATATTCCTACCATAATTCTTTTACTTTTGACCTTCATAATTGCATTTCCACAAAAATGGTGCAAAGCATTATTATTTACTATGGTTTGCCATTATTCTCTCCAAAAAAGGGTCAAAAACCTGAAAAATGGTAAAAAATCCTAAAAAGGGTTCCAAAACACTAAAAGAGAGAAAACCCATAGGAAAATACCATGGGTAACCACATTGGTTCAAAAAAACCCTAGATCCATTCTATAAATACATTGTGAAGGTATCTACCAAATTACATTTTTTCCATTACTGTGAGTACATTGGGACACCTTTCACTCTCAGGTATTCACACACCTTTTGCCGCCATCTCATTGCCATGCCATTCCAACTTATTATGTCGAGACATCCTTCATACCAACCTGGAGAACCAACTTGTGGAGAGGTGGACCACTTCCGAAATGTCCACGGTGGCCCACTTTACAAGAAAAAAGGTATAACAATTGTTTATTTGTATTTTTATTTAGTTTATCCCTAGTATATATTTATTTTCTTTTTGTTACTAATCTGTTGTATTATTTTAGTTTCCCATGAACTCTCCCTTACAGACCGATTGATGTAAAGCTGGTGCTTTTGCACGTAACAAGTGAGAAATCCCTATCACAGAGGTAAGTGATCTACCCACATTTTAAGGTTTACCTAACCTTGCATATTTTCTACTAGAGTTTGACGAAAAAGTCACAGGACATCAATTCTTGTCTACCCTGGAATTTGCACTGAAAGCTACACCTGTCAGATGGTGGGTCATACATAAATAATCTATCTCTGAATGGACACAATGTTGAAGATTGATAGAGATAATATTCAGAGAAGAAATCAACTATACTGGTCAAAAATATATAGGAGTCAATAATCTTGTCGAACATATAGAGTATAGTCATTTGACATGGGAGGCATGTCCACTACATGAATACGTTCATCAATTCATACACACATTAAGCATGATACCAAGGAACTAATATACATGAGTTAAATTGAGACAAGGGACTACTGAATGGGATGAATTAGCTACTAGCTTCTTACACATTTGAATTATCTGATGATCATTCGTCAATTGATGTTGCATTACACATAATCAAGACAAATATTTTTGAAGATATCCATATCACAATGGAAAAATTCAATCAGTGCAACACAAGAATTCAACACTAGATGGAGTGTGATAATGTGATCGGAGAACCTGATGATGATGACCCAATCGATGTAAGTATTACATAGTTTGAAGGTACGTGTGAAACATAAGGATTTGGTATTTCTAGTGACCAATTTTTAAATCAACCAAAAGTCAAGAAAATCATCATTGGCTCCCTAGAGAATCCAAAATTTTCCAGTATTGAAAATTTATGGGATGATGAGACTATTGGGAAAATTAGAGACCTATTGCATGAGTTTTAGGATCTGTTCCTTACGAAATTCTCAGAGATTAAAATGATTGTAGGAGACCTTGGAAAAATGAAGACACCTGTACAGCCTGCCGCAAAACTAGTCAAGCAGCAACCATACTGACTGAATCCATAGTATAAAGAAAAAGTCAAGGAAGAGTTGGACCAAATGTTGGATGCAGATATCATAGAACATGTAGAAGAATCAAAGTGGATTGGTCCAATAGTAGTGAAAGATAAAAATACTACTTGTGAAGTGTGGATTTGTGTCGACCTAATAAAACTGAACAATGCTTGTTTACATGACCCATTTTTGAATCCATTTACAGATAGGATACTGGAGAAAATAGGGGGTCAAGAGATTTACTCATTCATTGATGGGTTCTCTGGATACCATCAAATTAGAATTGTAAAGGAATACCAACACAAGACAAAATTTGCGATGGAGTGGGGTTGTTTCTAATACACGATAATGCCCCTTGGACTCAAGAATGCTCCTGTTTTTTTTCCAGCATAGTAGTAGCTTCCTTCAAATGTTTTACTGATAAATTTCTTGAGGTCTACTTCGATGATTGGACGATATTTGGGCTCATTAAGAATCATATTGAGAGCCTCAATATGATGATGGAACGTTGGTGCTAATGTAAAATTTCACTACACTTAAAGAAATGTATATTTTGTGCCTCATTTGGAATTCTATTGGGCCATGTTGTTTTTCTCGATGTTATCTTGGTCGACCCTTCCAAAACTGCCATCATCGTCAACCTAACACCACCTACCACAGTTAAGAAATTGAGAGCAACATTGGGACATTAATGATACTATCGAAAATTTATCAAAGGATATGCAGAGGTGACTACTACGATGGAGAAGTTATTGAAGAAAGATGTTAAATTCTAGTTGACATAAATTTACCAAGAAAGTCTAGACACTTTAAAGAACAAGATAGTTACAGTGCTTGTAGTAGGGATTTTTCCCTATATACGAGCAGGAATGGATACCTTCCTTCTATAGGAGGGAAGGATAGGGTTCCTATGGATGGAAGAAAAACCTACAGGAAAGGGTTAGTGAACCATACGAAACCCTTCAATAAAACTATTACAGAAATGAAAAATATGCAATCAAATAATCAATGGAGAACCTGCAATTTACTGTTAGAAATAAACCTACATATACATCTAAGCTACAAATAAAACTAAACAAAATATGCCTCTCATTATACCTAAGATTTTAATTGAATATGGGCCACCATTCCCTAGCTCAAGGAGAAGCCTTTCCTTACTAGTTTGAATGGTGTGGAGCTAAGCTCAACACACAAGGGAAGTGGCTAATGGAGCAAATGAGAGAGAGGGGTGAATGGCTTGAGAGAGATGGGTATTAAGGCACTCACACGGGAAGAGTAATGGTAGGAAAATGAGGAATGAATTAAGAGTGACCCCCACCCTTGTATTTATAGTTTTTTCTTGAGATTTTAGGGTTTTAAGCCCTTGGTCAAGGCTTTAGCCCCTTTTTTGGGATTTAAGCCCCTTTCGCCCAATTCTTAGCACCTTTGGGGATTTTAAGCTCCTTTGAGGGTTTTAGCCCCTCTTTGTAGGTTTTAGACCCTATGAGAGCTATTTTGTCCCTTTTTAGGGGTTTTTAAGCCCTTTTTGTGTTTTTTGAGCCTTTGTAAGGGTGTGGGGGTCAAATGAGGGAAATGACATGGATGTATTTGTGGTGTAGGTCATGTATAGCTAATCGGGTAATTTTTTGGGTTAACAGATTGTCCCTTGATGTGTGAGGGCAGGAGTTCATCGTATGGTTGACTGACATCATAGGATTTTCTAGGGAGAGGTGGTGCTTCCTGGGCTAGGGCATGGTGGCTTTTGGTTTTTGTATTAATATGGTTCCCATCAATGGGTGAGATACAAATAATGTGCGACATGTATATGGATGAGTTGATCATCCCCATGCTCATAACGATGTCAAAAGAATAATGTGATCTAATATCTACAATGCAAGAGCCGATCATGTACAACTGTTGTTACAATATTGGTTTCCTCAATAAGAGGATAAATACAATACTAATCACCCCACCAGGGCCCAAGGCATCCTTCTGTACATCCCCATCACTTTAGTAGGGAAGACAGTCCTAATTGACATAGAGGTGGTCAATGCACAATTGGACTATAACCTACTCTTGGGACAAAGCTACATGTATGCCATGAGAGTCATGGCATCCACTGTGTTCCACCTTATGATGTTCCCTTGTGATGATAAGATTGTGACGGTGGATCAACGGACTTACCATGATCTACAGGAGCCAATGACACCATCCAATGTTATCCCTACCGTCGACACTACTGTCGACATCACAAATGCTCCACCATTATTGAACATAGCCCCAGGGTTGTTCATCGAATCCTCTATGAAGGATCCCTTCCCCTTCGTGTCACCTCCACTGAAACCAAGTGATACTGCATATTTGTGCATGCTATCATCTAGCACTGGTACACCCAAACCACAACCATAGCTGCAACCATAGCACCATCCTTAGCCGCAGCACCATACGCAGCTGTAGCTCCATCCACAATCGCAACCTCAAGATCAGTTAGTAGGGAAACATTGGGGTTCATTCCCACTCAACATGATCCTTTTACTTTTCCTTTTCCTACCATCTAGGATCGTGAGTAATTCTGTCCCTACAACCCGCAATTTACAGGATTTAAAACTGGGAGTTCCTGTGTGGTACCTTGAACCACCTACCCTACCTCTAAAGCCCCAGGATGTGTTGACTCATGTCCAACCAATTGAGATGATGTTGTACCTACCTCTGGGGCCATCAAAGACTCCTCCTGTCTCTAGCTCTACCCCTCTTCCTCCAACAGAGACTGGGGACAAGGCCGCCAAAACCAAAACCAATACCATTTACATGATCGCTAGCATGAGTCTCCCTTCCATCTCATCAGTCATGGAAGATCCACCTGATCTACCCTGGAACCACTTACGTGATGACGAAGAGATGTGTAAGACTTCCTGTGGTTTTACCCCATTCCCTTTAAACCATAGTACATAATCAGTTATTCCCATAAAAGACGAGATTCCATCACCTCGCCTTGCCAATGAACTTTGTCTCGGCAAGGGGGCATACCTCTTCACTGACTCAGATGGTTTCCTCTTGAAGAATCCATGCAATAGGCTCTACCTCAAGAGAGTCTATGCCTAATACCACCATCATGAGCCACTTATAGCATATTTTTTTGTTTTTTCAGTTTGTTTCGCATTTTTTTTCCATGAGTTTGTGACCCCCTCCAGTAGTAGTTCTACATCTAGTCACAGTGAGTCCATTGTTGAACTTTGTTGCATCATTTTCATGTGATCCCTTCCCCTACGCCATGGGTATCCCATTGGAGGGTGTGGTCCCACATCTGCACATGCACATAGTATGTCGGACGTATGATCTATGTGGTGCCAGGATATGTTAGGTGGATCTTCCATGACTGACGAGATTGGAGGGAAACTAGTGCTAGAGATCATGTAAATGATATTGGTTGTGGATTTGGTGGCCTTTTCCCTAGTCTCTGTTGGAGGAAGAGAGGAAGGCCTAGAGATGGGAGGAGTATTTGATGGACCTAGAGGTAGGTGCAACATCATCTCAATTGGTTGGACAAGAGTTAACAAATCCTGGGGCCTCAGAGGTAGGGTAGGTGGTTCAAGGTACCACACAGGAACTCCTAGTGTGAAATCCTATAAATTGCGGGTTTCCAAGATAGAATTACTCATGATCCTAGATTGTAGGAAAAGGAAAAGGAAATGGATTGTGTTGAGTGGGAATGAACCCCACTATTTCCCTGGTAAATGAGGTTGAGGTTGCGACTAAGGTTGCGGCTGTGGATGGGGTTAAATCTACAGATGGAGCTACGGCTGCGGATGGTGATGTGGCTATGGTTGGTGCTGCAGCTATGATTGGGGTTTGGGTGTACCAGTGCTAGATGATAGCATGCACAAATTCATAGTATCACTTCGATTCGGTGGAGGTGACATGAAGGGGAAGGGAGCCATCATAAAGGAGTCGATGAACAACCCAGGGCCTACGTTCAATAATGGTGGGGCGATTGTACTGTCGTCAGTGGTGTTGATGGTAGGGATAACATTGGATGGTGCCATTAGCCCCTGTGGACCATGGTAAGTCTATTGATCCACCATCACAATATTCCGATCATGAGGGAACATCATAAGGTGGAACACGGTGGATACCACGGATCTCATGGCGTACATGTAGCTTCGTCCCAAGAGCAGGTTATAGTCCAACTGTACGTTGAACACCTCTATGTCAATTAGGATTGTCTTCCCTGCTAAAGTGACGGGGATGTGTGGAAGGATGCCTTGGGCCTTGGTGGGGTGACCATCATAAGCACGAAGTGTAGTAGTGGACAGTTGAAGGGTAGGGGACCCGAGTTTATACTAGACAAATGTTGACATAAGACAGGTGGATGCCCCTTCGTCGATGATGCATTGATGGACCACCAAATTATGGATTGAGATCTAAATTTTAAAGGTGATGGTGGATGGAATTTTGGGTTCTCCTTGATCCAAATCTAATGTGATCAATCTGGAATCAGAGGGGTCCATCGTACCTAGTGCGGATAACAATGCTTTTTGTTGCGATGGGCACATTTTGAGCACGTTGAGAGCCGACATGGTAGAACGTGACTAGGCCAAGTCATCAACGATGATATAGTTCACTGCAGCTCTAGCCATGGCATTGTTGGAAACCTATCGCATGGGGGGGCGTGGGGGGAAATGGGGTAAGTGAAGAGGTATGTTGGTGGCCTTGGACGTGGATATTACCGATGGGTCAATAGTTTTGGTAGTGGACCCATATTGGTTCCACCTTGTTTGCAAGTTGACCTCATCATTTGTCATGGCTAGCAGATGATGAACCCCTATCTCCGTAGGTGGGGCGACAACAAGGGATGCAGGGCCAGGTGGGGGCATGGGTGCGGTTGCTACCAACCCTTGGAGTGGTAATGGGTTTTGGGGCACAATGGGTGGAGGGCCTAGTGGTGTTGGGTTGGGTTGAGCTGGGACTGCCACATTAGTACTACGTTGAGCTTCATTCTGAAGAACCTGCTTAGCACAGCCCATGAAGGGGCACTCATGTGTATAGTTCATGTAGACGTCGCATAGTTTACATGACTGATTTGTCCATAATGTATCATTTCATCTAGGTGGGTTGGTTTTTTGGGGATTTTGAGCCGGTCGGTTTTCTCTAGTGTTGCTGGGAGGATTTGTCTATGGCCCGCCTCCTTGCGGTTGGTTGTTAGGTTATTTCTACCTTTTTCTTGTTGGCTATTGGGGGCTGGTTGGTTGGGATGATTCTTTTGAGCAAAAACTTGTCTCATGGGTGCTGATGGAGCTGGGGCGAGGGTTGGAGAGGCTTGCACAGGTGGTACATAGTAGACTAGGGGAGCTGGGGGGGTTATAAATCCAGAAATTTGTCCCAAATACTGTTGTGCCGGCCAAGTTGGTGCATAGGCATATTGTTGTGGCGCGAGTTGTGCGTAGGAGGTTGTGGCTCTGGAATGAGACATCATCCTTGAGTAATGGGGAGCTTTATTTGGGTGGGAAACACTATGGGTGTTGCTTGGGTGTGGTGGCATCATAGGTGGTGCCGCATGGTGTTGTGAGTGATGGGAGACATAGCCTATAATGCCATCTACAGCATCAGATGCCCCCAATGCATCCTGGTAAGAGGTGCCTGCACAGGGAGCGTATGGAATGATGGTGTAGAGGTATTTAGACTATGTGTAAATGAGGTCAAACTATTGGGCCTTCAAGATGGCCTCTTCTTCTATTTGGGGACATTCGAAGGCGACGTCTTTGGCTATGGGTGGCAACAATTTTTTTAAGAACCAATCAAGGAAGATCCTGTTATCGAGCTTGATCTTGCACAAGATGCGATGTTTCTGCCACTCTTGGATGTGTTTGGTTATGTGGTTCGTAGTTTTTTGGCAGCAAGATATCAATATTTCCACTCCTTCATCATATCTGATGGGGACCTGGAAATATTGCAGGAACATAAAGGCTAAGGAGTTGAATTCAGGGTACTTGGCTTGTGGTAGCCCAATGTACCATTTGGTTGTAGCACCTGTGAGGGTGCGTTGGAAAAGTCTGAGTCTGATCGAATCATCTACAATGTTGTTTGATAAGTAACATAGGTGAAACATCATTATATGATTCTGGGGGCACTCCCCTGCATTCCCTTCAAACTTAGGGATGTCTGAGGGGATCTTGGTTGGCATGGGAGGCCAAAAGGCTTGATGACAGATAGGATTGTTTGTTAACCTGGCCAAGTTAGGAAGGTTGAGGCATGCCATGAAAGGGAGGCTTGAACCAAGGTTGATGTGGGAAGGACCGATAATGGTAGTAGGAACATGTTGTCCCTAAATGACTGGGGGCACCTATGGCACAGTTGTGGATGGGCCACTGCCCCTAGGTATGGCAAGTGGGACAGTGTGAGTGGAAGGTATAGGTGGAGGAAACTGAGTTAGGAAAGTCTGCATGGTAGTGCTAGGACTATCCGTAGGGGTGTTGGTGGTAGTGTGAGGTATGGACATGGTTCCACTACCAATCACCAGTCCGGAAAGTGGATCCAGGTTTGCACTAGCCATGGGGCTAGATGGAGTAGTATGTAAATCTGGCTCAGATTGATATGAGTCTGAGTTTGAGTCAGAGGCTGTGTGGCCTTTCTACAGTGTAGAGGGTCATCGAGAATGGCCTCGATGGTGTTGGTTCAAGGACCCAAACTATGGTGGATCGCCTCTTAGGCATGAAGAATATTGTGGGGGATAAATTGTGTTTGGTTGGTATATCAAATGGTGTAATATGGTAATGAAATTCTAGACCCCAGTTTCAGTGGATTCCTATTGGCTTTCAGGTGGTCACTCGGCCACCAAGACTTCCAGGAGATAGCACTTGGATGTTTCCTCACAGGAGATCTAGTCAATTAGTGGGGGTTGTTGCCCATTTCACCTGGAAATTCCTCTTAGCGGCCAGCTACTTTGGGATTCCCATGGTACTCCTCACAATGAGTTTTAGGGCAGAGCCCAAGTACTTACCATAGTTAAGGAAGTTAGGGACTTGTGTCCTCAAACCACAAATTTTTGAATTAATGTAAATTGACTAATTTTAATGGTTGGTTCAGCATCATGAACTGAGTTTGGTTGATTAAGTGGTGAGGTTTTGTGCAGCCTTGTGAGTGAGTTTTGTTTTTTGAGTTATTTTCTATTATTATGCTTCAGTTGTGTGAAACTACAAACATGGTTTATTCTTAGCAGATGTTTTTCTGGTTTGTTGTGCAAGTTGAATAATGGGAAACCTGTGAACAAAACTAAAACGAAACAAAGTTCTAAGATGAAACAAAACAAAACTCAAGATGTAGTGTATGAACAGTTATAAACCTACTAGGTGAATACCCTATCCTTGTATTCCTCCTATACCAGAAAAGAGTGTTGGGATCTCAACACAGTGGGACAGCCCCACCCGTAGATCCTCAAGTTACTCTATGAGTGCAAGGTTGGTCAACAGGGAGGACACGAACACTGTGAGGTCCCCTGGGCCTACCACCCCCTCTACCTTCCAAGTCACCCATTTTTAGTGGTTATGGAGAAATGACAGTGATAAGTGCCTATTATTATACTTTCTCAACCCCCCGTATTATCTCAGAATACCTTGGAGGGTGATGACTGAGTAGAGGAGGGAGGGATGTGCAAGGGGGTTAATTTCCAATGATTTAACTATGAAAGACTGAAGCTAAACTGGTATGGAATTAATAGTATAGTAAGTAGATTGAAATTTAAATATTTAATCAAACAAGTATCTGAATGCATAGGAACTTTTATTTATTTATTTATCGGTTTTGTTGGTCATGCTTTTTGGGCATAAATGATTGACCGGGTTGCTCTTTTTGGGCCTGAATATGCGACTAGGTCAGTCCTTTTGGCCCAAAAAATGTGACTGAGCCTACAGAGGTAGGTCACTCCTATTGGGGCCAATATGGCAAGGGCGTCACCCTGTTTGGCCAAATTTGGGCGAGGGGGTCACCCTTTTTGGCCCAAAATGAGCAATCTAGGTCGAAAACAAAAAAAATTTAAAAGTCGAACTAAGAACGACTGACAATAACTGGTACTGTGGCCAAATGGGTTTGGGTTGGCCTTAAGGGGGATCACCCAGAAATATAAATGACAGAAAATGAAAATAAACTAACTAAGCAAAGATCTATTAAACTGGAAAAAAAAAACAAGGATCCTTTGGGATCGACTTGGTATGGTCGCCAAAGTGTAGTATGGCTTTCACCCTAGATACGAGCATGAAATTCTACCTTCCGTATATAGGACGAAAGGATAAGGTTCTTGTGGATTTAAGAAAAACCTACAAGAAAGGGTTAGTGAACCATACAAAACCCTGCAATAAACCTGTTACAGAAATGAAAAACCTGCAATCAAATAATCAACAGAGAACCTGCAATCTACTATTAGAAATAAACCTACATATACATCTAAGCTATAAATAAAATTAAACAAAACATGCATCTCATTATACCTAAGCTTTTAATTGAAGATGGGCCACCATTACCTAGCTCAAGGAACAACCTCTCCTTACTGGTTTGAATGGTGTGGAGCTAAGCTCAACACACAAGGGAAGTGTCTAATGGAGAAAATGAGAGAGAGGGGTGAATGGCTTGAGCGAGATGGGTCTCAAGGCAATCACATGTGCAGAGTAATGGTAGGCAAATGAGGAATGAATTGAGAGTGATCCCCACCCCTGTATTTATAGTTTTTTCTCAAGCTTTTAGGGTTTTAAGCCCTTGGTCAAGGCTTTAGCCCCTTTTTTGGGCTTTAAGCCCCTTTCTCCCAATTCTTATCTCCTTTGGGATTTTAAGCTCCTTTGAGGGGTTTTAGCCCCTTTCCGGAGGTTTTATCCCCTTTGAGAGCTATTTTGGCCCTTTTTTAGGGGTTTTTAAGCCCATTTTGTGTTTTTTGAGCCTTTGCAAGGGTGTGGGGGTTAAATGAGGGAAATGAAATGGATGAATTTGTAGTGTAGGTCATGTAGAGATAATTAGGTAATTTTTTGGGTTAACAGTTCCCATACTTGTATTTCCACACTAAAAAAAGGAATTTCATGTACATGTCGATGCATCATCTGTCACACTCATTGTGGTACTAGCACAACCTAGCGAAGGCTTGATTAATCATCCTATTTCCTTCGCTAGCAAAAAATTATCAACAACATAGAAGAACTATACCATGTCGAAAAGAGAAGGACTAGCTATGGTATACTCTTTGCAAAAATTTAGACACTATTTCCTTGGTGGACATTTCAAAATGTACACAGATCATTCAACATTGAAATACCTGGTTAAAAAACCACTGTTGCGGGGGAAGATTTGTGGGTGGCTTCTGTTTTTTTAAGGAATTTGACTTTGAAGTCATTGTTAAACTAGATCGACTGAATTCAAGGCTAGACCATCTCTTGAGGATTAAGAGTGGTGAATAACCTAGTAATCTTGATGATAGTCTGCTTGATGTGCAACTATCTGTGACAACAATGTTTGATGATCATTACAAAGACATACAATTTTTGAGTACGGGTTATGCACTAGCTGAATTTACAACTACACAGAAGAAGCAGTTAATTGTGGGAGATGTAGACTTCCAGTTGATTGCTGGACACTTATATAAAATGAGCCCTAGTGAGATTCTTCTTTGCTGTGTTTGGAACACGAGTGACCAATGATACTAAATGAAGTCCATGATGGTGTCACAGGAGTCCATTATGCTGGAAAAGATATTGTGAAAAAGATTACAAGAAGGATTGTGGTGGCCTGTGTTGGCAATATGGGTTGTAGTTGTCATTGATGGCAAAGTAGGTTATGAATGGAGAAGGATAATAAAAGGTCAGCATGGCAGAGTGAACTCAGTATAAATCAAAGGAAAGACAAAGGTAGTGATGACATGGCACGAATGATGAAATAATATATATGATGATAGGGCATGACATGTTAAATTTTCATATGCTTAGCTAAGACATCAGTATTTCATTTCATATTCATAACAAAAGCATATAAACAGGATCACTGAAAGATAAACAAGCACAGCCATACAAAAGGAACACAAGGATTTATCCTGGGAAAACCCTAAAGGGAAAAACCTAGCAAAAGCTTCCTCAATATAGATGCCCCAAAAAGATAAAAGATAAAAGATAAAACCAGCAAGGAGATCAAAGCCTGATCCTCCTCCTTCTCCAGCTACTTCTCTTCTCCACTAATGCACTACACAAGTGAGAGTGTGTATCTGTTGTAATCTCACAGATCACATAAGGTTACCAATAATACATACTAAAACATAACCATAAATAAGAGACAAGAGACAAGAACAGATAGGAAAACAGATTATATTAATGTAGTGAGTTCATACAAGGCACAGAACTGAACTAAGTTCTTGCTTGGCTCAACAGCCTAATATATACCAGTTACAAACAGTTACAAAAAATAACTACCTATCGGTTCGATGAACCGACAATACTGTTAGTTAAGTCGACTAATCAATCTGTTTAGTCGGCCGATCGACTTAGTCAACTGATCGACTAGTCGGCCCATCGACTTAGTCGGCTGACTAAGTCGGTCTTCGTTCAAGTCAAATTATGTCGACTTGATCCTTATACAGTATCCCAAATGGGGAGCACTACACCTCTATTTATATTCATCCGTTCACTTAAGTTAACTCATCTATCATGTAGGCTCGAGTTAATCATGTAAGCTCGAGTTACACATGTAGGCTCAAGTAACCACACTGGGGTGCTAATGACCCACCTTTACAATTAGAGGGGACTTCCTCATGACTCTTATTAGTTCTTTCGATTAGAAGCATCGGAGTATAAGATAATACAAGTGGTTCTCCCGGTAGGACCATCGGGGACCACAAAAGATACATATAGAATATTCTTTGAAGTTACAATATTTCAACACTCCCCCTTAACGAGAAGGGTATTCTACAACAACATCAACAACAACAATAGTAGGAGAGGACATCATCAACATCATCAAGGTAACACATTTATAAATCATTGGAATCTTTCCAACATCATATAGTCTTTGTCTTCAATATTTGACGACAGCAACTCTTTAATCAACATCATCATCTTTTGACCTTTTGATCAGCAACATCTTCAACACTTTGATCTTTCAATCAGCAACATATTCAGCACTTAGACCTTTCGATCAGCACCAACATATTCAGCGCTTTGACCTTTCGATCAGCAACATCTTCGGCACTTTGACCTTTCGATCAACAACATTTTTAGCAACATCTTCAACACTTTGACCTTTCGATCAGCAGGAACATCTTCAGCACTTTCACCTTTCGATCATCACCAATATCTTCAGCATTTTGATCAGCAATATCTTCAGCACTTTTATCTTTCGATCAGCAAAGACATCTTCAGCATTTTGACCTTTTGATCAGCAACATTTTCAGCACTTTGACCTTTCGATCATCACCAATATCTTCAGCATTTTGATCAGCAATATCTTCAGCACTTTGATCTTTCGATCAGCAAAGACATCTTCAGCATTTTGACCTTTTGATCAGCAACATCATCACATTCTGATTAGTAACATCGTGATTAGCACCATCATCATACTTCAACTCTTGAACAGAATCATCATCATCATATTCTAATCTTTTGATCAGTATTTTGTCATCATCACATACTGATCACCATCATCATCACACTCTGATATTTCGATCAGTACATCATCATCATCATACTCTTGATTGTTCGATCAGTACATCATCATCATACTCTGATATTTTGATCAGTACATCATCATCATCATCATGAAAACATCAACACCATCAAAACATCATTATGGTCAAAACATTCAACATCATCAAAACATCAAAATATCATCATCATCACACTCTGATATTTCGATCAGTACATCATCATCATCATAAAATCATTATCATCGAAACATCAACATCATCATCATCAAAACATCAACATGATCCTTCCTTTTGGAATTACGGGATCAGCATGTCTGTGGTACTCAGACGATCCTTCCTGTCAGAATTACGGGATTTAGGTCTTTACGGAGTTACTAATGATCCTTCCTTTCAGAATTACGGGATCAACACATTTGTGGAGCTCAGACGATCCTTCCTTTCATAATTATGGGATCAAGTCTTTACGGAGCTACTAACGACCCTTTCTTTCGGAATTATAGGATTTAGGTCTTTACAGAGTTGCTAATGATCCTTCCTTTCAAAATTAAGGGATCAACACATTTTTGGAACTCAGACAATCCTTCCTATTGGAATTACGAGATCAACACATCTGTGGAACTCAGACAATCCTTCCTGTTGGAATTACGGGATCAAGTCTTTACGGAGCTACCAACGATCCTTCCTTTCGGAATTACAGGATTTAGGTCTTTACGGAGTTACTAACGATCCTTCCTTTCGGAATTACGGGATCAACACATCTGTGGAACTTAGACAATCCTTCCTATTGGAATTACGGCATCAATTCAATGAGCCTTCCTTTTGGAATTATGGGATTTATGTCTTTACAAAGTTACTAACGATCCTTCCTTTCGGAATTAAGGGATCAACACACGTTCTCAAGTACCGAAGTCACCGGATCTATTCTGAACCAAGGTTCAAGGATGATACAATCCTACTACCTTCTTGATGATTGAAGTTCACCAGATCCATTCTGAACCAAAGTTCAAGGATGATACAATCTTGCCACCTTCTCAATGACCGAAGTTCACTGGATCCATTCTGAACCGAAGTCCAAGGATGATACAATCCTTCCACCTTCTCAATGATCGAAGTTCACCGGATCCATTCTGAACCAAAGTCCAAGGATGATACAATCCTTCCACCTTCTCGATGATCGAAGTTCACCGGATCCGTTCTAAACCAAAGTTCAAGGATTATAGAATCCTGCTACATTCTCGATGACTAAGGTCACCAGATCACTTCTAGACATATGTCCCAGGATGATACAATCCCTCTTCATTCTCGAATACTGAGGTCTTCGGATCACTTCTGGACATATGTCCCAGGATGATACAATCCCATTACAACATCACTACTCCCCATTTCAAGGAAGATCTTTCCAAACCACACCAAGCTTGTCTCGAAAGTGTTCGAACTTTACTCGAGACAGAGGCTTCGTCAGCACATCACCATCTAAACCATCATCATCTACATCTTCAGTATGTGAATACGGAACTATCACCATCTACATCTCCAGTATGTGAATACTGAAAGCATCATCTATATCTTCAATATGGGAATAATGAAACATCATCATCTGCATCTTTATCTTGTATGTAGAAATATCATATTTCTATGTGTTACGACGGAACACAGGGTTCTCTGTTATCACAACTCTCGTTATCACATAGAATCAATGTAGTATCCATATTCAGGTCAAGGAGATCTGATATCAGCTTCTGAAGCCATATGGCTTCACAACTTAGCAGAGCAATCTGCTATGTATTCTACTTTTGTTGTTCTAAGAGAAACACTGGACTGTTTTCTGCTAAACCATGAACTCATAGTAGACCCCAAACAAAATCATCTACCTGATGTGCTTTTCCCGTCTGAGATACTTCCAACCCAATATTCATCTATATAGCCATACAATATTTAGTCATGGCTACCATCATAGTATAGACCAAGGTCTATAGGCCCTTTCAGACATCTCATCACATGTTTTGCAGCTACTAGGTGAACCCATCTTGGTTGAACAAGATATTGACTTAAGGTGTTCATAGAAAAACAAATGTATGGTCTGGTATTTGTTAAGTACATCAATGACCCAATTATCTTTCTGTAATGAGTCGCATCTACTAACTCTGATGAGTCATCATCTAACAGCTTCAGGTTGGAGTCCATGGGTGTGGCCATGGCTTTGCATTCCAACATATTTAATCTCTTCAATATCTCTACCGCATACTTTATCTGGTTGAGAAAGATTTCTTCTGAACTTTGCCATACTTCCAAACCTATGAAATAATGCATTAACCCAAGGTCTTTCATCTCAAATTCTTCTGCTAGTTTCTTCTTGCTTTCCATGATCTGTTTCTCATTCCTTATCAAGAATAAGTCATCAACATATAATAACAGGATGACAGGTTCATCTTCTACAACCTTGGGATAAATATTAGGATCAGCTCTACTCTTGGTAAAGCCCATAATTGACAGGAAATTGTCTGTCCTTCCATACCAAGCTCTGGGAGCTTGCTTCATTCCATAGAGGGCCTTCTTCAACTTACATATATGAGTCCATCTGCCTTCAACTTCAAATCCTTGTGACTATTCGATGTAAAAATCTTCCCCAATCATACCATTAAGGAAGGCTTGTCTTTACTTCATCATGGAAGCAACTACCATCATAGTTATGAAGGAAGTGTACCTTGCTTTCTGGAGTAAGTGTCTCTTCAGAATTAATTCCCTCTTTCTTATAGAAACTTATAGCCACAAGTCTTTCCTTACTTCTATCAGCAACATATTTTATCTTGCAAATCCATTTGTAAGATACCGCATTCTTTCTTTCTGGTTTGAGTACTATATCCCAAACATCATTCTAGTATTCTTTCATCATAACATCTTCTATGAGTTCGTCTTGTCAGATCATCAACATATCCTATTCTTCTGCATTCAACTTTGAAGGTTGGAACCCACTTTACTCTTGGTAAAGTCTCGATCCATCAGAAAGTTTTCCATCATGTCGTACTGTGTCGAACTCGGATATCTTCTGTAGTCACTCCCCCTGAAGTAGAGTATTATCTTCCTTCTTCATTCTGTACAGGTGATTTTATGCTTGATATATACTGTTCAATAGAGCATTTCATGTCATAGTCTATTCTTTCTGAGGCAAATCACGATTCTTTCTTTGTAGACTTGTTCTTGCAGATCCATATGGAAGATACTACGTACTTCCCTTTATGTCTCGAAATCATATCGTATACATCATTCCCCATAATCAACTATTATTCTTTGATCATAGCTTCTTTCATAGCATTCTTTTCTTCATCTTGAGTTATCTCTCATACCCATGGTGGTCTTCATCCTTCAAGGTCAATCTACCGCTCTCTGAAGCTCTTTCTTTCGTCATGGTGTCTCTGACCCTGGGAGCTTCAGATTCATGTTTATTGAATTGTCATCACTTGTTCTTCGGAACAAGTCTCATACTTTGTTTCTTTTAGGAGGTTGTAGATGACCTTTCCTACAATTCAAATGCACTAGTTGCATGGTTAGAACTACATATGCATAACGAAAAATTCTTATGCATCATGCAACTATTTAGCCAATACAACATTCATCCATATCTCAAAGAAACTTTCTATATGCCTTCCATCTCTACCATGACATCATTGAGATTGTACACTAATCCAATATGTCAGCAAATAGGTTTCATTCTAGATAAGTAACAATGGAGATTTGTATAGACCCATGAGCTACTTACCCATCACATGCATGAAAACAACACATCAACTGAATATAATCAAATGCATAACAAAACAATATCATTAAATGACAATTGGATACTTATCTTTTGTTTGTTTCATGGGTAGACTCCTTCTTGATCAATCTGCTTCATCATATTCTTCATCCATTAAATCATTATTTCTTATCCAAATGATAAGATGGATAAGAGGTTCATCAAGAATTGAGTTCTTCATATTCCTCATCGCTTGAGGGATCTTCTTTGAATGGTGAGAGCTTGATCTTCAATTTTCTCCCATCTTTCTTCTTCTCTTCTTATGAGATGAGCTTCTTCTTCTTCCTAGGGTCAACTGAAAGTAATCACTTCCTTTTGGCACACATTCCTCGCATTAATGAATCCCATGATCATGGGAGGCCATTCAAGGTGGCTATCACCACTTCTGCATTCTCTGCTTCTTCTTCTACCGCTTCAAGATGTTATGCATTCTGGATCTTCACATTCTTCAACTGTTTTATCAAATCCATCTTCTGAATTATGTTCTTATCTTCAAATAGCTTGACCAAGGAATCAAACATCTTCGGTGTCTTTAGGGAAGACACTTGTTGTACAAGTTGATTCATGATTGAATCAACAATGATCTTCTTGGCCTTGATCAAGTTCTTCTTGTGTAAGGCTTTGAGGCTCATCTCCCTATAGAACTGGAACCTCTCTACTCATGTAGCTGTCCAATTCATTTTCTTCAGAGAGATCAAATACTTCCATGCTTGGAAGTTTTTAACTTCACCAAGCTTATCATCAAGCTGATGTGATAGATCACTTTGAAATGAGAACCTCAAATGCAAATAGCAAAAGATTAGATCTTCCCGATTTGAGGTGTCCATCCTGCTTCCGGAGATGGTTTGTTAGCAAAAACCTAATTTTAAAAACTTGGAATCTTTTAGATATTATTGGATAGAAATATAGATATCTTCAAATGGAGCTGTCCAATGTACTCCTTTTCTGAAAACAGTGGAAGGAAGCTCCTGGAATAGGAAGCCCTAGTTTTCCAATTTCTTCTCCAGAAATGCCTGTTACTGTTTCTGTGATATCACCAAAATTACTGCTCCTCTGTGTCTGAAATTTCACACTAAGGTAACCTCCAATTTCCATGTTCCAACACTATATGTTTCATTGGAATTGGTTTCACCAATTGGGATTTATGATCATTTTCCCAAGGTGACCTGTTACAGGACTGTTCAGAATAGTGAAGTTGTACAACATTCCACGTGTCACTGGCTCATCTTCAGGTTCTGAAATTCATACCACAGAAATTAAATCCTGTGCTTTTTCTGGAACATCCTCAGGAATTCCATTTGGACCTCTATAGCCCACGCTACATCAATTATCCCCAGGTGTCCTGTTTAGGTATGAATTCTGGAAGAGGCTAGAACCCTAACTTGGAGGGATCATATCTCCCATAATATAGTGAATCGGAACTTGAATTTTGGATACAGTGTAATTCATGATTTTATCTTCAGCCTATACAATTTTAAACTCTTGATCCTTCACCAATCGTAGGATATAGAAAATGTACCAAAACTTATCAGTTTTAGTATTTAGGTTTTTTCCAGATCGGGGTCAAACTAGGGTTTGACTTTTCTGGAGTTTCACCCAACCAAATTTCTTGATCCAGGTCTCTAAAATTCGATTTTGATGAGGAGAAAAATCCTATGCTGGGATCACTCAAAAATTCCTCTTTTGTATAAATCCCTAATTTTCTGCACCAAAACTGAAAATGCATGGAATTGAATTCCGCTTCAACAGAAAGATGCGCCCTTCAATGGAGAGTCAGTCTAGCCTTCTTTTGCTGATCAATTGTGGATAGAGACCCAAAAAATAAGAATCCCTAGCTTCTATATCTGCACAATGTCTTCTTTCAGGGTGGCTCTGATACCATGTTAAATTTTCATATGCTTAGCTAAGACATCAATATTTCATTTCATATTCATAACAAAAGCATATAAACAGGATCACTGAAAGATAGAAAAGCACAACCATACAAAAGGAACACAAGGATTTATCCTAGGAAAACCCTAAAGGGAAAAACCTAGCAAAAGCTTCCTCAATATAGATGCCCCAAAAAGATAAAAGATAAAAGATAAAACCAGCAAGGAGATCAAAGCCTGATCCTCCTCCTTCTCCAGCTACTTCTCTTCTCCACTAATACGCTACACAAGTGAGAGTGTGTGTCCCAAATGAGGAGCACTACACCTCTATTTATATTCATCCATTCACTTAAGTTAACTCATCTATCATGCAGGCTCGATTTAATCATTTAGGCTCGAGTTACACATGTAGGCTCAAGTAACCACACTGGGGTGCTAATGACCCACCTTTACAATTAGAGGGGACTTCCTCATGACTCTTATTAGTTCTTCCGATTAGAAGCATCGAGGTACAAGATAGTACAAGTGGTTCTCCCGGTAGGACCATCGGGGACCACAAAAGATACATATAGAATATTCTTCGAAGTTACAATATTTCAACATGACATGGCATAGATTATGAGGTGGAAAGAAGGATCATGGTAGGCTATACCTTGTAATAATGGCTATCTAGTAAAGGTTTGAGTTTGAATTAAACATCTCTGAGGAGAAAGATATAGGCCTGCCAAAACAAGGGTTTTACATCAGTAAGGTAAAAATGATTAAGTAGCCTCAAGAGGATGTTCACCATAAATTATGGGTTAGAGTAAAGGTATACAACACATGCTAGTCTTGTAGTGTGTTGTTTTGTCTATCTAACCATGGCCTTAGTTTTCTTTGAACATGTCTGAAGAAGAAGTAATTGATTGACCAAAATGAGGTGTCAGAAGGAAGTTCCAAACTTGACTAATATTAAAAACTGGCTCATGTATTATCCCACATTAGCAGTAGAGTGACAGTTTTATGTGTTTATACAGATATCTCTCACATTAATTGTTCAACGCGTAGAGAAAATGTATTATGGGGAGCTATGGGTGTTTGGAATCCATGAAAAGCTCACCATCTTGGAGCCCAATATGACCCAACATGCCCCATACCTTTTTCCAGATGCAGCATGAACATATCCGACAGTCAAGATCAAGTCCGCAAAAGATCTAATATCAAGAAGAGTTCATCAAAATATTAAGATCGGATGACAGAGTTTAGTCCCTCCCTAGATCGAGCGAATGAGGATCAGTTCTGCAAAAGATAGGTGGAATGATGGATTTCCGCAACAATCATAGATTGGACAGTCTATAGTTAATCCGCACAAGATCCGACAACTGAGGAAGATATCCACAAGAGTAAAGAGGAAAGGATGACGTTCGCAAAATATAAAATGATTTGACGACTAGGATCAAACTCACACTAGATCTAATGGTGAGGATCAGTTCTACATAAGTTAGGTGGGAAGGTTGAGATTCTGGAAAAATATCAAGATCAAAAGACATATATTAGTTCCACTAAAACATATCTATGGTTTAGAAAACCCGATGAGTAGAAAGCGGAAATCGAAAATCAAAAAGTGGAGAAACGACTTCAGGAAATGTTAATTTTTCTGAATCTAAAGTCCAGAAGACGGAAAGCCGAAGGCCGAGATCGGACGAATGAGAATCGTTCCACAAGATATCTATGGTCCGGAAATTTGAAGGCTGGAAATAAAAAATCAGAAATCGGAAAGTCAAGAAATGACGTAAGGAAATGTTACATTTTCGCATTCCACGATCTTGTAGATCAACGGTCAGGATGAATCCTGAAGAAGATCGACGGCTCAAAATCACCGAGGTGAAAAGACAAAATGTGGAAATCAGAAAGTGATGAAACGTGTGAAAAACTTGGTTCAAATGTTGATTTTTTTATTTTCGCCACCCGAAGATCAATGGTCAGGAAAATGCTCGATGAAGATCAATGGTGGGGAATCATTGATGAGGATACCTTAGTGCAGAAATGTGAATTTGAGGGAGAAATATATGCATTAGATCAATGTTTTTGGAGAGACTTAGAAATAGGATCAACAGCTCTGAGTAAAGCTGGAAGATGATCCCGTGGAAAGAAGATGGAGAGTGCGAAAGCACCATAAAACATTGAATAGAGGTGCGTAAATGGAATTCAAGGTGTGTAAATGAATTATGGGGTGCGATATCAATGAAAGAATGCAAAAAGAATGTTCTGTTAGATGTGATCATTAGATCTAAAAATGCAGAATAGTGAAAGGTGTGTTTGTTCAGTTTGAAGAGGTGTAACTTTTGAAAGAAGCTTAATGTTGAGAAGTATCTAAGTAGTGGCTAGAGAAGGAAGGAAGACATATTGCAGTTTTGATTACAAGACAAGAATCAGAGACTAGAGGGTGTGACAAAATTTAGAGAGAGAGAAATCAATAAGTTTAGCAAAAGAAACATATAAGGGTGGTAGGGAGGAGCTAGGGTAGGATATAGGCCTGCACGGGGTTGTAGCTTCCTTCCAATGGTAGATGGTAAATAGGGTGTCATAGAATCCTTTAAGTAGTAGCTGATAAACCACGAGGTCATATCCTCCTTCCAGTGGTAGCTGGTAAATAGGTTGTCGTAGCATCATTTCAATAGTACCTGATAAACTAGGGGGTCATAGCCTCCTTCCAATGGTAGCTGGTAAATAGGGTGTCGTAGCATCCTTTCAGTAGTATCTAATAAAGCATGGGATCGTAGCTTTATTCCAGTAGTTGCTGGTAAACAAGGCATGATACCATACTTCTCTGTAACAACATGCAATACTATTATAAATAATAATTTTGCAGTAATAAGACGTACTGGTGGTTTACCCTATTGGGCTTCCACATTAAAATTGTGTCCTGTGTATTCTTGTTGTTATGTGTTTTTTATGATAAATTTAAAAAGTGGTTAAATTAGTAAGAAGATAACAATACTAATTCATCCCCCCTCTCTCTATTGACCAATAAACCAACAGTTCACCATGCATGCGGATTCCCAAGAATACCATTACAGCTGTGATGTCTGTCAAAGAACTGGAAATTCGTCGTGATAAGATGAAATTCCATCAGTACCCCAAATAAATTTGCAAGAATTACTGCAACAAACTACCTGATTAGATGGGTCAACGCAGTGCCAGTAAAAGATTGAACTGTTGCAACTGCTAGTAAGTTTTTGTTTGAAAATGTTGTGACTTAGATTTGGATTCCTAAATATTTTGATAAGGGACCAAGGTACATAACTTGTCAATAAGTTGATTGAAGAATTAACTAAAAAATTCTAGATCCAACTTAAAAAGACAATGCCATATCACCCTTAATCGAATGGTATTTTCAAAGAATTTAACAAAATACTAGAGAATGCGTTGACATATATTGCAATGTCCAAATAGATGTTTGGGATTAGAAAATTTTTTGCGGTACTGTGGGCATGTCGTGGAAACTGTAAGAAGTTGATAGCACGAAATCCATTTCGCTTGGTGTATGGACAAGAATTTGTGATGTCGATGGAATACATTGTACCCAGCCTAAGGATGTTAGTTTTTCAACATATAAGCTAGCATTATGATCTTAGGATCTTTTCACTGAGAGAATAACAAGCACATCACTAAAACATAAGCACATCACAAGAGACAAGAGACACAAAGAGTTTTTCTTGGGGAAACCATAAAGGAGAAAACCCCACAACTTCCTCAGAGATAGAATTAGCACCAAAATAGTAAAAGCCCCAAAATAGTAAGTGATCTCCCAACAGCAGTAGTCTTCTTCTTGTCTAGTCCCAGTGTATTTCCTTCCTCACTAATGCGCTACACTTGAGTGAGTGAGTGATGTGTATGATAAATAGAGAGGCTCACTCTCTATTTATATTCTTTCATTCACTTGAAGTGCACTCAATCATGTCGGCCTTACTTAACAATTACTTACTATATTGTACATCTCTATGAGTGTCTAATAACCCTAGTGCCCCAGAACTGTGGGGAATTTAACTATTACACAATCGAAGAGTTACCCACTATGACTTGACATGACTTGTTTACATTATGAACCTCCCGATCAGAACATCAGGGAAAGACAACATGACTCAAATACATAATAGCTACATCCCGGAATAAACATCAGGTTACAATACATAAGATACATAGATGAATACATTCTGAAGTTACAAATACATCAACACTCCCTCTTAACTAGGAAGGTATTTTTTCGACACAATTTTCAGCACTGGTGTTCTTCTCTATATCAACTGGATCATCTCGTCATCTTCATCTTAGGTCTTCTGAGTCTTCAAGTCATCTTCGTCTTCAAGTCATCTTCATATTCAATTCATCTTCGTCTTCAAGTCATCTTCATCTGTAAGTCATCTTCAAGTCATTGGATCTGGATCATCACTCGATCTAGATCGTCATTGCTGGATCATCATCACTGGATCTGGATCATCACTCGATCTAGATCATCACTGCTGGATCATCATCACTGGTGCTATCTCTTGATTCTTCTCATCATCGGAACCTCTACAGAGCCAGTCCTTTTTCATACTGGATGTATCATCTCAGAGCTGGTCCTTTTTCATACCAGATGAGGTAGCTACTCAGAGCTAGTCCATTTTCATACTAGATGAGTCTTCCCAGAGCTAGTCCTTTTTCATACTAGGTAGGTCATCACAGAGCTGGTCCTTTTTCATACCAGATGAGGCATCATAGAGCTAGTCATTTTTCATACCAGATGTGGCAGCTACTGAGAGCTAGTCCTTTTTCATACTAGATGAGCCTCCACAGAGCCATCCCTTTTTCATGCTGGATGTGTCATCTACACAAAGCTAGTCATTTTTCATACTAGATGTGTCTTCATAGAGCCAACCCTTTTTCATGCTGGATGTGGCATCTACACAGAGCTAGTCCTTTTTCATACTAGATATGTCTTCACAGAGCCAGCCCTTTTTCATGCTGGATGTGGCATCTACACAGAGCTAGTCCTTTTTCATACTAGATGTGTCTGCACAGAGCCAGCCCTTTTTCATGCTGGAGGTGGCATCTACACAGAGCTAGTCCTTTTTCATACTAGATGTGTCTTCACAGAGCCAGCCCCTTTTCATGTTGGATGTGGCATCTACACAGAACTAGTCCTTTTTCATGCTAGATGTGTCTTCATAGAGCCAGCCCTTTTTCATGCTAGATGTGTCTTCATAGAGCCAGCCCTTTTTCATGCTAGATGTGGCATCCACATATACCTGACAATGGAAGGAACCAATCCTCTCACCATGTCACAGCCCTTACATCTGACCATGGAAGGAACCAATCCTTTCACCATGTCGGAATGGAACTGCACTTACATCTGATCATGGAAGGAACTAATCCTCTCACCATGTCAGAATGGCATAGCATGGACACATCACTTCCTCTTGAGAGGAGCCTCAATCTGGAGAACACCAAGCTTCTCCCTGAAGTACTCAAAATTCACCTTAGCCAATGGCTTAGTCAACACATCAGCTATCTGTTCGTCCGTCGCAACATACTGGAGTTTCACTGCTCCTCTCTGCACCATATCCCTGATATAGTGATACTTGATCTCAATATGCTTTGACTTGTCATGGAATACTAGATTCTCGGACAACTTTACATAGCTCTGGTTGTCACAGTATATACAAGTATCATCTAACTGGAGATCAAACAAATCAGACAGTAGATTCATCAGCCATACTGTCTCACAACTAGCTGAACAGGATGCAACATACTCTGCTTTAGCTGTACTCAGTGCTACACAGGATTGCTTCCTGCTAAACCAAGAGATCACACCTGATCCCATACTAAAGAAACACCCTGAAGTACTCTTCCTGTTGATGGCACTTCCTGCCCAATCTGAATCAACATAACCCTCCAGGTTAATCTTTTGATTCACATCATACTTGAGCCCATAATCAACTGTACCCTTCAGGTACCTCAGAATATGCTTTGCAGCAGACAAGTGAACACTTCTCAGATCTGTCAAGCACTGGCTTAAGGTGTTCATAGCAAAGCAAATGTCTGGTCTCGTGTTTTTCAGGTACATCAATGACCCAATCATCTGACGATACATGATAGCATCAACCGACTCTGATGAAGCATCACTCAATAGCTTTAGGTTTTATGCCATAGGTGTGGTTAATGCCTTGCAGTCCATCATCCCAAATCTCTTTAGGATCTCTACTGCATACTTTCCTTGTCCAATAAAGATTCCATCTGTAGTCTGCCACACCTCCATACCTAGGAAATAGTGCATCATTCCCAAGTCCTTCATCTCAAACTCAGCAGCAAGCTTTCTCTTCATATCAGAAATCAACCCAGTCATACCTGTCACAAATAGATCATCTACATATAGTAGGAGTATCACCAGGTTGCCACCTTCCACCTTGTAGTAAAGGTTGGAATCTGCTTTACTCTTGGTAAAGCCCAAACTGGATAGAAAGCTGTCAATTCTGCCGTACCAAGTCCTGGGTGCCTATTTCAAACCATACAGGTCTTTCTTCAATCTACATACATGAGACTCTCTGTCATGTGTCTCAAAACCGAGTGGTTGTTCTACATACACTTCCTCTTCTAATACACCATTCAAGAAAGCAGTCTTAACATCCATCTGGTGTATCTTCCATTTCATCACTACATCCAGAGCAAGTACTATTCTGATGGAAGTGTATCTGGCTACAGGTGCAAAGGTTTTTTGATAGTCTATTCCTTCTTTCTGAGAGAAACCCCGAGCTACAAATCTTGCCTTATATTTTTCAATGCTACCGTTTGCAGCATGCTTGATCTTGTAGATCCATTTGGAAGTTACAACTGACTTCCCTTCTGATCTTGGGACAACATCCCAAACGTCATTCTTCATGATTGATTGATATTCTTCGATCATAGCATCCTTCCATTCTTTCTGATCTGCTGCTTCTTCATAACTGGAAGGTTCTTTATCAATGAAATCACATAGTAAGGCTACATACCCGGAGCAAGATCTGGTCCTCTTTCTTTCTTTGTGATTCTCTTCTGGAGCCCCATATTTTTCCACACCTTGGATAAGTTCACGTACCCAAGCAGGTTTCCTCTTATGAGGATTCTTCTCCAGAGGTGGATCTACAGGTCTTTGTGGTTCCTCAGAATCTCGATCTTCTTCTTGAGCTTCTTCGTTCATGATTGTATCATGATTTCTGGGTACTTCTGCTTCTGCTTCTTCAGAATCTTCAGTAGGTCTCTTTCTGGATTTGTTGTAAGTTGTATCTTCATCAAATGTCACATCCCTAATGATGTCAATCTTATTGTACCTTGGGAAATAGATTCTGTAAGCCTTCGAGCTTTCAAAGTATCCCACAAATATGCACTTCCTTCCTGAAGGATCTAATTTTGTTCTCTTCTCTTTTGGAATGTGTATGTACACGGGACAGTCAAATATTCTGAGATGGCTGACTTCTGGTTTCTTGGCAGAGAAGACTTCTTTAGGGGTCTTGTTCTTGAGTACTCTATGTGGAGTACGGTTCTGTACATACACCGGTGTTCTAGCAGCTTCTGCCCAAAGGTGCATAGGTAGATCTTGATCATGAAGCATAGCTCTTGCAGCTTCCATGATAGTTCTATTCTTCCATTCTGAAACCCCATTCTGTTGTGGATTATAAGGAGTGGACAACTCCCTCTTAATCCCTAATTCTTTGCATAGCTCCTTGAATTCATTCGAAGTGAATTCTCCGCCATTATCTGATCGAAGAGTCTTGATCTTCTTTTCAGTATAGTTCTCGATCAAGTATTTGAATTCCTTAAACCTACTGAATACTTCATCTTTGTTCTTCATAAAGTAAATCCATGTCTTTCTAGAAAAATCATCAATAAAAGAAACATAGTATGCATAACCGATTAGTGAGTTTGATGACATAGGACCGCATACATCGGAGTGGATGATTTCTAGAATACCTTTGGCTTTGCTTTTGCTGCTGGGAAATGTCTTCTTTGTATTCTTCCCTTTCGCACATCCTTTGCAAACTCCATCATGTTTTTTTTGGAATTCTGGAATACCTTCAACAACTTTTCTTGCAATGGGTAGTGCTCTGTAATGCACATGTGCAAGCCTTCTATGCCAAAGCTCATTTGGCTCTATTATGTCATGGATCAAGGCTTGTTCTGGATGACCCTTCAATTTGTACAAGACTCCTTCTTGTTCTCCAATCACTACCACATCATCGATAGTCTTTCCTTTTGACCACATAATGACTTGACCATCTATGAATGCAACCCGCATTCCTTTTGCATCCAATGCTGAAATGGAGAGAAGATTCTTCTTGAGTCTTGGAACAAACAATACTTCTTTCATTGTTAGAGACTTACCAGAGTCTAGTTTATATGAAGATTCCCCACTACCTTTTATTGGATATTGGTAGTCATCTCCTAGCTTCACCTTGTGAGGTAATTCATGTTCTGACAGTCTTACAAAGGATTCCTTGAATCCCGTCATATGTTTGGAAGCCCCACTGTCTATAAGCCAATCATCACTACCATGAAGAATATTCACTTTCATATCTGGATCTCTTCTTGGATGGTTCATCATCCTCTACAGCATGAGCATGATGTCTTCTTTTGTTCCCCTTCTTCTTATGAGAGTGGCTCTTGTTCTTAGGACAGTCTTTTGCAAAGTGTCCCATCTCATCACATGTATAACATCTTAATTTTGATATGTCTCTTCTGAGATGAGAATCCTTACCTTTGGAGTAATGAGGTCTTCTTCTACTTTTCTTGGAGTGGGCTATGAGGGCTTGGTCTTCACTTCCCATCTTCTCTTCTCGAGCTGCTATCCGTGCTTCTTCTTGATAACATTCTTCCCATAGTCTACTGAATTTGACTAGCTTCTTTCTAGCACAGATTCCTTGGATGAAAGCATCCCATGACCTAGGAAGGCCATTCCAAGTAGTCATCACAATCTCTGCATTTTCCACTTCTTCATCAACAGCTTCTAATTGTTCCTTGATCTGAGAAACCCTTGTAAAGTAAGACTGAATAGTCTCAGCATTCTGGATCTTCACATTCTTCAATTGGTTTCTCAAGGTCATCTTCCTGTTAATGTTCTTCCCTTCAAACAATTTGGTTAGGGCATCAAACATAGCTTTAGGTGTCTTAAGAGATGATACCTGTGGTATGAGATGATCCTTAATAGAATCATTAATGATCCTCTTTTCCATAACCATCTTCTTCTTATGCAAGGCCTTAGCCTCATGTCTCTCTAGGACTGGAACCTCCTCATTGATATAAAAGTCTAATTCATTCTCTTCCAGGACCAGGGAGATCCTATACTTCCAAGCTCAGAAGTTTTCAGCTCCCTCAAGCTTTTCATCAAGCTTGGTATGATGAGACATCTTTAAATGAGAGCCTCAAATGGAAATACAAAAGATTTTAGATCTTACGAGGTTCAAGATGTCGGATCTGAAACTTGAGCTGAAATCCTGCAAAGCTGGTTCAGGAGCAAATTAGGGTTTTGCTTTTCCGGAGTTCTATCCACCCAAATGCCTTGAAATTTGTCCCTGACTTCTATTTTGGGGAGGAGATCATTCTAGGCCTAGGCTCATTGAAAAATTCCTCTTCTGTAAAAAGCCCTAATTTCCGACAGTAGTGACAGGTCCAAAACTGAAAAACCTCAGAATTGGATTCTGCTTCGACAGAAAGATGTGCCCTAAGGAGGAGAGTTATTCCACCTTACTTTTGCTGAAAATATGTGGAGGAAGATCCACAAACTAGGAAGCCCTGGTTCCCACAGCTGCACAGTGTCTTCTTCTCAGGTTAGCTCTGATACCATGTTAGTTTTTCAACATATAAGCTAGCATTATGATCTTAGGATATTTTCATTGAGAGAATAACAAGCACATCACAAGAGACAAGAGACACAAATATTTTTTCTCAGGGAAACCATAAAGGAGAAAACCTCACAACTTCCTCAGAGATAGAATCAGCACCAAAACAGTAAAAGCCCCAAAACAGTAAGTGATCTCCCAACAGCAGTAGTGTTCTTCTTGTCTAGTCCCAATGTATTTCCTTCCTCACTAATGCGCTACATTTGAGTGAGTGAGTGATGTGTATGATAAATAGAGAGGCTCACTCTCTATTTATATTCTTTCGTTCACTTGAAGTGCACTCAATCATGTTGGCCTTACTTAACAATTACTTACTAGAGACGACATCTCTATGAGTGTCTAATAACCCTAGTGCCCCAAAACTGTGGGGACTTTAACTCTTACACAATCGGAGAGTTACCCACTATGACTTGACATGACTTGTTTACATTATGAAACTCCCGATCGGAACATCGGGGCAAGACAACATGACTCAAATACATAATAGATACATCCCAGAATAAACATTGGGTTACAATACATAAGATACATAGATGAATACATTCCGAAGTTACAAATACATTAACAAAGGATTCCTGCAATCACAGAGATGAGATATGTTGGTGTTGTCGAGGAAAGACTATCAGAGCTTGTGCAGTTGGAAGAAGATCGTTTTGTTACAGGATATCATCAAAAAATTGAGAAAGAATGAAATAAAGTATGGTGTGATCATCACATCAAGAATAAGTGATTTCAGGTCAAAGGATTTGTTCTTCTATATGATAATAAATTTTTAAATCATCCATGCAAGTTAAAAACACACTAGCTAGGACTATGTTGCTGGTTGCAACAAATCCCATTTTGAGCCATCAAAATGGGAGCCTTTTTAAATTTTTAATTGAATTTTGAATCCATGATCTTCTTTTGGGATTCCTTGAACTGTAAGTATAATGTTTTAACTTAATACAATTTCCTCAATAGCCTTGTTTTTTTGGGTTTTGTGTATTTTGGAAGCGTTTTTTTCTTTATAAGTATTTTTTTCACATTTATGGTTTGCGCATTCTGCTAAGGTGGATTATGGAAATGCTTTTTTTTTGGAGGTGTTTGGGAAATCATTTTTTTGACTTCCACTTTCCGCTAAAGGGGATAGCGCAATTGCTATTTTCATTCAATAAAAAGTTGTTTTTTCTGACTTTCACTTTTTAGTATAATTAATGCAAAAATAGGAAACCTCTTATTCACAATAAAACCTTTATATTTGTTTTCGTTTTCCACTAAAAGCGGGTTGCGGAAGCTAGGAAAGTCATTTATCGCACTTTTCTATTTTCTTATTTTTTCTCTTTTCGCTTTCCACCTATGCGGAATGTGGAACGCAGAACTTCAATAATTTTTCTTATTCAATAAATTTCTTTCCGGCTTCCTCTTTCTGAAGGTACAATGCAGAAGGCGAAAATACCAAAAATCCAAAATTTAATAACTTTTTAATCCCCCATTTTAGTTTTTCGACTTGATTTCAGTCGTCCGTTTATGCTAGATCTATTTTCCATTGATATTTGGGCTATTTAGTCTGTTCAAATTTATGAATTTTTTACCATTTTCACTTGTGTTTTTACTGCACTTGAATATTTTTACTGGGGATTTTTATCGTTCAAGCTCACGAATTCTTTGGTTTTCGAAGCTTCCTACAGGAAAGTTTTCTCCTTCATGACCATTTATTTTTTTATTTCTAGACTGTAGTAATCCTTTAACCATGGTTTCTAAATTTCGAATAGAAATGGCATATACTACACCTAGAAACACAAGGTCGAAAACTGCTCTATAGGAGTAGAAAAACAAAAACCCCAATGCTGGATTTTTCACGGATATTAGTGGGCATGTCTCTGAAACCCTACATCTAGATTGGTAGAGAATTTACTCCCTTTTTTACAATGATGATTTCTCAACTATTCCCCATAAAAAACCTCCCTATGTCAAAATTCAGAGTTCACATCTCCACCTCATTGCTTCAAGACCTCCATTTATGCCCTACACATACCCAGTTAAGTGGGAATTGGATCATGCTAACCCTAAAGATCATATGTTTAACGACCATATCGACACCTTTGTGGCCTATTTCCACCCTGACACTTTTTCCAAGGCTTATGCACTTCAACTTGCAAACGACTCATGAGATCCAAGTTTCTTGATGAAGCCATTTTTTGGTTTAATTATGAGGAGGTAATGAAATCCTGGATGGAAAATCCAACTGAGTTTTCTCCCCAACTAGGTAATTCTTATCATGTTTTCTGGTTCAAGGAACTATATTCATTTCTTGCAGCCATGTTTTTTCATTTGTATGGGTCAATAAATTGTTCACTGCTCAAAGCCGAATGGGTTCCAACAACCCATCACATTCTACTTATAGGTGAGTCCTTCAAATGGGAACAAATTCTATCTATGAATCTAAAGGAAGAAATTGAAAAGTATCAGAAGACCGTGGCCAATAGAAAGCCAACATTTTTCATTTCATGGTATGTAATGGACATTTTATACTTGACTTATTCCTTTCCCGCCCTAGGTTGGAATTGGCATAAGGATTTCCTGCCAGTACATATTTACTGTTTTGATATGTGGGAGGACAATTTTGTCCCTCAAGTGTATGATATTTGTGACTTGTTCCTTCAGTATATGTATCACATAATCTTCAACGCTGATTCTCCAACATTTTTTGAGAGAGCCAGAGCATTGATTACAGTATATAGTGATTGGTATGTTGAGATTATTTCTCCTACATCAAAATTTGGGGCAACAAAATAGTTCATCTGCTACTAAGGAGAGTTCCATATCGCACGGTATTACAAGATTTTTTTTTTCAAACTATCATTGATGGGTTTTTCCCAAAATTGGAAAGGCATAAAATTAGCCTAAATTCCCATTAAATCTATATTCTCTTTCCCTACAGAATTCTACCCATGCAACTATTCTGGGTAAATAAATTTCAAATATGAACCTAGGGGAATCCCTCAGAAGAATGGATGACCCTAAGACTTATCTGGCTAGTCTCTTTGGCTAGGAATAGGATAAGTTTCAATATGATCATGAATATCTACTTGATGAATCCATTTATAGAGCAATTATCGAATTTCAAGAAGCATTGGGAAAAATCACCGATCTAGATGTGAAGGCCCATGTCTTCAAGTCTCAAATGGGCTTGAAGGAATCCACCCTCCACTTTAGGAAAGTAAAGATGGACATAGAAGAGAAAATTTAGAGGAAAATATAGAAAAGGATGCAAAATATCATGCAACAAGCTCTTATGATGCCCTTTTTTCTCAATCAAAAGATAAAGGTAAAGTTGTCATGGAAACCCCTGTGAGGACTCAGCCTTCACAAATGTTGGAAACTATGCATAAAGGGGTAGAATTCAAGAAGAATATGGTAAAGCTAAATTCTTAGCTCCAGACACAAATAGAAGAGGCTAAACCTCAACCCAAGAAACAAAGAACTCATCTTATTCTCTAATAGGTACAGGTACAGAAAGTATTAGCTTCTCAGACATATTATATACCTCAGGAAGTGCCCACAGAAGAACAACTAGCACCAACATCTCTACTTTCTCTTCAAGAGTAAGTACCTTTGTAGATCCCTCTAGTCCAACAGGTAGAATCCCCACCACAGCCTGAAATTGAAGTTCATGAAATTCATAGTGACATGGGGGAAGAAGCTGGGCCTGCCACATGCCTAGTGAATATTCTCACTTCTATGACATCTTCAGTTTCTGGTACATAGTTGTATGAAAGTATTTTTTATTCTTTATTTCCTTAGTCTTCTTTTTCTGAGTTAAATTTAAAACCAATTCTTGAGGATACCACTAGAGACCCATCAATATTGGAAGAATTTCCCAATCCAACTTCCCCTTCCTCTCCACCTATTTCATTGACCTCACATACATCCCACACTACCCCAACATCCTAACATATTCAATTTTTCCAAGTCGAAATCCCCTCCATTTCTGCAATTCTTTCTCCCCAAATTGATACCCCTATCCTCACTTCTTCTTCATCCCTTATATCTATTTTTCCCACTTCTCCCATGGTCATTTCACCTATCAGTGTGGAAATATTGGTCTCCCAATCAAAATATGATCCCTTGGTCACCCCCCAACAAGAAACCCTTTCATCTTCTGAAGGAATGGCACATTTTGGTGAAGATTTTGTGGTCTCTTTAGGGAAATATTTTTGGAGCAAAAAGGATAAAAAAATAGTGAATAAAGGAGCTAAGAGGAAACGGGAAGGCATAATCAAACACACGCCTACCCTAAATCAAGTCATCTAGAAGACAGATTCCCTTGACATCAAATAAGGGGCATTAGACACAACAAATGCCATGGGGGATTTTGCAGGGCCTAATTATGATTCAATTTCATAACTAAATAAAGATCTGTTGAACAAGGAACACGAACTAAAGAAATGAAAACACGATTTGGTGGCAGCTGAGGCACACCATAAAAAAGAAGTTCAACTTCTCAAACAAGAGCATGAATACAGATTGAAACAATTGTAGAAATAGAGTGACCATCTCAAGCATCAGCTTGAAAATTCAGATCTTCTTAATCAAAAATAGGTCAATCAAATTGATACCCTTAAGCAACAACTTAAGGAATCCCATCTAGCTTCAGCTGCTTCAGATTGACAACTGAATATTTCAAGCAGTTATCCTGTAGAGTTAATGATCACTTCTATCAGTCTATGGCAGCTAGTTTGTATACTAGTTTCAATGAAATACAGGAATTATACAATTCATTTGAATGACAATCTGATGTCTTGCAAGATCATCATACTCAAATAATGGCAACAACCAAGGCATTTGACAACATATTGGATTGGAAAAAACACATTAGAGACAGGCCATGTGATGTTTCGATAATTTATAAACTTCGGACCAATAAAATTGAAGTTATAATTGAGACACGGGAAAGCATCTGTGATGCAGTGGAATCCATCATCAAAGATGGTCAGGAATCATGCAAACATATGTGGACTGCTGCTGAAAATTTTCTCGATTTTATTGAGCTTCCTTCCCTAGATGTGATTGACCACGCCCTTCCCCCTAAACTCAAATTAGAGGAAGTTGAATGGAATTTTGCTGCATCTAAGGAACATATTCAGGGGGTAAACCAAATCACTTTGCAGGAGATCACAAGATGGATCGAGGTACCTAATGCTGCAATGGTCAGGATACAGGTGTACCTTGGAGAGTGGAAGAAACTCAAGAAGAGGGAGATTACATCCCAAATCTTAAGAACAAAAGTGCACCTGGAGCATGCGAAGTATCAGGATGTTGACTATTTGATGGAATTATATGCCAAGTGGTGTTCTACCCTTGTCAAATATTAAAACTATTTTATTTTGTAATCCCATTTCTTGGGAATTTTCCCTTTTTGTAAAATTTGTAATATTATTCAAGGGAAAGGTTTTCCCAAGTAGAGGAGGAACCTTGGAGATTAAGCCTAGGAGTATACTGAAGAACAAACTGCGAAGTTGCATAACATTAAATCTTGTGATTTTTGTGCTTTGTAATTTTTTGCAAGTTAATAAAATTATAGTTATTTTATGCTATGTTTCAGGTTGTTCATTAAATGTCTTTAATGAATTCTAGTCATTATTCCATTTTTATGGCCTGCTAATTATCGGTTGTATCTATTAATGTGTTGATATATGTATTGATTTTTCCTTATAGAATTGACATGTTGAATGTATGTTAAACAAATGAATTTGTTTGATTTACATTATCTATTTTACAGTTGATGGTTTGTTATTGATCTCTGGTAATTATTTGTCAATTAGTATTGCCTCTTGGACATGTATATTACTAACATTTAAATACGTTTTTGCAATGTTTTGTATAAGATTTATTTGAAGTTGGTTAAATATATAGATGTTCACTTGCATGTTTGTATGTTGAGTAATTAATTTTTTTTTCCTATTATATTATGCAATTGTCCAATCTTAAGTCCACTTTTCACCTTGTTTAAGTTTTATTAAGCGGTTAGTTTAGGAATCAGTTACTTTGAATCTTTTCTCACATGTCCTAAGAACATATCTTGTTGATCTAACAAACCCTTGTGCCAATGAAGTCCTTGTATCCATAGGAATTAGTCATCCCAAACAACTCGGGGATAGGATTGGCTCTGCATGGGATTGATTCAAAGCCTTTATGGTTAGTCTTTTTCCTTCTGTTGATTGCCTTGTAGTTTTATCCAGCAACCTACAAACCGGGCCGTCAACAGATTGTATATTGTAATTCATATCACTGACGGAGGTGTAGTGCAACTACAAAACTTAGATGGAACACCTTTCAAAGGATTGGTGAATGGAATTTTCTTAAATCCTTATTAGGATAGCCATGACTTGGTCGACTGAAAGAAAAAAATAAGAAAAAAAAACAAAATCTTATGAGTATTTTTTTTTAGGCTGAGAAACAAAAAGCTTTGCATACTACTAGTCTATCGTAGACTCTTTGTCTGTCACAATAGCATAAATGATGGAAAAGGAAATCTATCGATCACACTAAAAGAAATATGTTGAAGGTTGAATACAAGTTGTAGGAAGAGTGTTGCTATCACAAGTTAAAATGGAGTTGCATAAATGACAACTGGTTGTAATTAATTCAAAGGAATGAGAGATTTTGGTGGCATTCTTTTTAGACACTTTCATCTTGATTGCATGATAACTACCACTTATGTGATAAGAGAGTGGCAAAAGACATAGAATATTCCTAATAATCCTTCGAATGATCAACCCATGTGAGGGAAAGTACAAATACCTTTCCATTAATTGTCCACTTGTGTGGAGGATTGAATGAATGAAAGACTAGACTTTATCAACTTTGTTTCCAAGTTTCAGTTCATTCTATTGCATTCAAGAAAGATATTTTTTGTCTACAATTACAAGAGCCAAAGTGATTTTTCCGCAGATCATGGCTATTTTGATTTCCACTACTAGTACAGTTGCATAATCCATTGTCGCAGCCGCATCACCCAACCTTATTAAGGAAGACACTGTTGTATATGTTATACTGCATGTCATGGTTGCACAAGAAGCTAAAAAACACCATTTATCACTAAAGTAAGGTTATGAACGAACCCACTTGGTACGTTAATGGAGAAGCGCTCTGGTAACCACAAGAAGAAAGCACCAACAACACCACCACCAAAGGAAGAAGAAATAGGGTCTACGACTATGATTCCACCATATATTCCAATGAGACATGATGATGTGCCTAAGATTAGAGTTTTGAAGAATGCGCAGTACCCACTGATAGAAACAACTGTACCGAAAGGATTTTGGGTATCACACAACATACTTCCAAATCTCAGGAAGTTGACCTTTGTCGATCATGACATATGAAAATTTCCAGAGTTGGACATGAAGAATTAGATTCTTTTTGTACAAGATACATAGGATGGTATGAAGCCCCTAGTTCCAATGGAATGATAAAAAGGATTGGATAAATTAGGTTTACTATTGCTGATGTATATGCCACATTTCGGTTGAAGCACAAAGGTGAATGCATGTGTTAGACAATTACTGGTGTCATTCCACAACGATTTCCTATGGCTCGCCCAAAAAATTTATGTGGATGTCGATCTGATAGCAACGATTACAGGGATTCCACTTGTAGGTGTAGACGCAATGCCATTTTTCAAAAAAGACCAGGACACATTGATGACGAACAAGTTAAAAGGAAAGTATGATTTGACTAGAGATACCACATGATTTTTAATTGCCTCCATCATTGACCACATTATTTGGTTCACGGGTAAGGTTTTAGTTACCAAGTTTGTGCACAAGATGCAACTGAACCAATGTACTGCATGGATGATTGCAATGACTAAAATCTATGCAGCAAGGGTTCAAATGAACTAGAGACACTATCTACTAAATGAAATGTTAGCAGATGTGGAGGAGTTGCATGAGAAAGGTGACACATTCCATTATTCATGGTTACTTATTCTGATTTCATTTGTCGCATGGGAAGAACCAATGAACTACCAAAGGGTAGACATATCAATTCGATGTTGAGGCACTCGATACCAAAATATCTATTTCAAGAAAGATATAAAGCAAAGACAAATAGACAACAATGTCCAATTCTTTTTGCAAGGAGAGGCCCTATAGTATCATGTTATATAGAAGGCTATACTTACCGAGGAAACCATTCAACGATTTTAAATATTGTCAAGTGTATAATTGGGCCCCATCATATCTTCTTGCAACTGTGACAAGACCCATAATGCATATTATTAGCGACACAATACCTTCTATTCGAAGAAGAAGTTGAGGCCATTACACAAGATTGGTAAGAATAATAGTGAGTCCCTGTCGTCTATGACCTACTATCTGCAGAATAAGATCTGCAACAGGTCGATCCATTGACAAAAAAGGATGGAGAAAAAGGAGGGGAACCACCACCAGAAGCACAAGATCTTTAAAATTATCCCACCCTCCCCAGAATGATTCTATTATAACCCCAACACATCCAATAATGGTAGATAAGAGAAAGCAAACAGAGCATCCCAAGACAAGGCATAAGAAAAGGAAGGCTAAAAAAACAACAGGAACTTTCAGCCTTACTAGCGATGATTTTACTAGGTGACATGATTCACTACACAAATCCTAAAGAAAATGGATGATCTCCAAAAAGAGCTAATATGTATTATTACAAACTTACAAGAGACGCTTTGCAAAATAGTAAAAGAAGTATGGATAGTGGTAAACTATAGACCACAATTGACAGTGGCGTAGGACCTAGCTGGCTTGTCAGAAGAGTGACCAAGTGATGTGTCAATACCTATTCTACCAATAAATACTCAACTAGTGGGAGAAGCACTCGACTTGGGGACAATAGAGTTGAATACCATGGACAAGAAATTGGGCCATGTTACTAGATATTTTTCTCAAATGTTGATGTATGAAGTTTATGTAATATAGAATGCCGTAGTGGCAGAAAATAAGATCATATAAGGCACATTGATTAAGCAAGTTATAGAATCAAATAAGACTGTTAGTATGATGAAGAATTCAATCAAATAAACTAAGAAGAAAGACAAAACCTAAACGGAGGTCAAGCTCCAACTTGACACGACTGTAACACTAGCTTACTGCAATTTTGTAGATGAAGGCATAACAAATGATATTTTTGCAAATGACAAGGTCATTCAACTTGGAAAAATCCCAGAGGACCTTCACAAAAAGGTTGTGGATTTGGAAGCATAGGTAACACCCAATACACCCTTAGAGATGCTGGAATAAAGAAGGAAAACAACAACAAAGGCCATGAAGAATATAGAAGAGGAAGAGCCACTATGTGCTAAGGAAATTGAATAAGTTTCTCAGATGTGGGAAGTGTTGATCGACGATGAGGATTTAGAGAAAGTCGAAGAGAATCTATGCACTATTGAGATAGAGGCGAACTAGATGAGGAATCCAATGAATAAGTTTCCCTTAACAAAGAAAATGGCTAAGGCTGCTGAGATGAAGAAGCTACAACAAAAGGTCGCAGCGCTGCGAACTCAACAATAGCTGAGGATTGAAAGGGTCACAAAATTATAGGCAGAGGCACAAAGAGTTATAGGAATCATTCATCCTATACATTAGAAAGTGCAACAAGCATTGGGATCTGTAGGACTTATAACTTCAGAACACATCAGTTTTGAAGTTGTGGAGAGTTTGGAGAAGGCAGAAGAAGAGGCGTGATGGGAAATAAAGTAGACAGTGAAAATATTTCAGGATTTTCAAAGTAAGGTCATCACAACAGAAGCTTCCAATTAGCATGGCTCGGGATGAATCATTGGTTAGTGTTGGGTGCCTATTTTCCCTAGGAAAAGTTAGGAATAATTCATCTAGAATACTTGTCTAGAATATGAAGAGTCTAGTTGCACGACAGAGGAATTTGTAATACAGGAAGAGATATGACAGAAGGTGGGAGTTCACGACATAAGAGATTATCCACAATGAAAGAAACCACGATAGAATAAAACATGTAATGGTTGAAAATAATAGCCCAAGATATCATGGGTAAGAATATAGTTAGGATAACACATGATTCAGAGAATAAAGAATCTTTGAATTTGGGCCGATTTTTCTTGGCGACAGTTGTAACTGAATGTATGAGAATACGAATGACAACCTATGGACTAATAAAATGGATTTGGTTGAATATGATGTATAAATGTATATAAAAGGGAGAACACAAGTTGTGTGCGGGTTATATACATACACTCTCAGTTGGTCTCTGTTAGTCTCTATTTGTTTGTTGTCTATTTGTAGAGTTGTAGAGTTGTAGAGAAGAGAGAGTCGGTACAGGAAATGTGTGGATCGACAGTAGGGTGAAGGAGAGGAAACTTTGGAGACCTAATACTAGAGAGCATGAGAGTAAAGAGAAGTATGTATATATTGTAGAGAAGACCTAGAACAAAGTCTGCAAGATAAGTGCACAGACAAAACACGCCATATATTTATCATGCCAGATGAAGAGTGCCTTTGTGGTTTTTCCCAGATGGGTTTCCACGTTAAATGTTGTTTTTGTGTATATTTGATGAATTTTCTTATGTCGAATGACTATATGTTGTGAATAAATGTATGTGTATTTTCTTATGAATGATTCCTTATATGCATATGTCGCACTATTGTTAGTTGGAATCACTAAAAAGGAATTATATTATTTTTTGTATGCTATGTTGATAGATAAGTAGATTAATACCTTGAATGCACACAATAAGAGTAAGTAATATTAACACCAACTTCAGATGAGAAATCTAGTAAGGTGTTAAGGAAGAGGAATTCCCCACACAACTGCATAAACCTGGTTCTAATAGTTACCAACAAGAGATATCTTAGGTGAGGCTGCATCTGCATCGCAGGTGCTGCTAGACCTTGTTCTTTAGTACTTGTAGGGACTCTATCAAGGTTTCCCACTTTCTCTGTCTCTTCCTATTCATCACAAAAGGCCTTATTCAGTCCATTTCTGCATCAAAAGAGATGGAAACATTATCAACATTCAAGAGGGAGGCATCGAATATGTTTGACATATTTTTTTCAAGGACGATGTCTTACTATTTGATCATGGTTTTAAGTAAGAAAAAAAATTTAGGGATATCCCAATCTTTAATTATTGTGTTTATGGGATGAAAATTAATCTATATAAATCCTCTATGAGTTTCATCAGATTGTGTAAGGAGTTGACCATGAGACTTCAAATATTATTCTCCTTTTAAAGTGAAGATCTAGGATCAGGACTGAAGTACCTTCCCCTAATTATAAATCCACTAGGTTGCAGTACTCAAGGTTGGAACTTGATTCTTAGTACAATTGAATGGCACATTCATTTCTAGTGCTTATGGTGGATATATTTGGGAGTTCATTTAACACTTGTCATAGTTATTCTTGAGGAAATTCTGAATTATTAGCTACTTTTAGTACACTGGTCAAAAGGAGTGTTGAACACGAATTGTTGATTATGTTGTGAATTTTTATGGAGAGGCAATCAATATAAAATAATATTTCATTTATCCCGGTGGTAGTTACTGAAAGACCTAAGGAATGAATCTATTGGATGGGGATTAAAGGATCTAACTATATTAAATAGAGCCTTAGTGTCCAAGAGAATTTGAAATCTCATCTCAAAAGAAAACATGTGGAAAAGGGTGCTAATAAAAAGTATATTGCCTCGCTATCAGTCATAGACTTTAATTCAATGCCTATTAAAAGGACCAATAAGAAATAAATCATGAAACCGTAAGAGTTGCAAAAAAAACAATTAACATGGTAGAGAGGAAAAAGAGAGAAAAAGTGAAAATGTATCACTACTGTACAATAAAATTATGTAATTTTTGTGGAAAAGAAAAACCGTACCTCAATATCCTTTATGTCTAACATTTACCACAAACCATGATTTTCAATAACCATTAAAGTACTGAAAACAATATTAACAATAATAACAGTAGTAATATATACCAGATCTCAACCAATTATAATCTCAACATCATATATTAAGGCAGACCTCCTTGTTGGGGTGCGCACCTAACGGTCCTAAAGTTAGGTAACTCTGCGGGTTTATGGGAGTTTGTAAGCGGAGTTACGACTCAAAATAGTCTTAGGGGTGTCGAGGTTGAGTAAAAGTCCTATTTTTGTAATAAGCCCATGGTTTAAGTCTAGGGTTTAGGGTTCGGGGTGCCCATGGTTTAAGCCCATGGTTTTGTAATAAGTGCTCTATATAAATAAGCACTCTTGTAAAGGAGATAGGTTAGGCTTTTGATGTAAGATGAATTGATGAGAAGCTAAGGCTATTTTGGTAAGAAAGGTTAAGTCCCAGCTATGTGTGTGGATGACCTCTACAGCTGTGTGCGCATAGGGTTTTTGGAGATTGAAAAGATCTGCAGCTGTGTGCACAGAGGCCTGCAGCTGTGTGCACGGTTTTGAGGACTTGAAGAGATCTGCAACTGAGTGCGCAGATCAGAACTGTGTTTTTTGTAAAGAGTTGAATAAAACACCGTTCTATGGATGTAACCCCTACACTAGGGGTGAACCATGTTATATATTGTGTTGTGGTTCTTTGTGTTGTTTCTGTTATGTTCTTTTATGCATTGATAAATATATATATGATAAGTAAGATCACTGCTAAAATACTAACTTCGCTGTGAATTCCCAGTAAAGGGTTGAGCAAGTCACTGTCTGTTTATCTAGCTGCGAAGTTATATATGTGAATGTCGAAGCTCTATGTTATATGATTATAAGTTATTAAAGGCTAAAGGTACAGTAATATCCCTCTTCTTCTTGCAGAAACCTAATTCTGCGGCACCCCATAGCTGTTTCAGGTGAGACTGCAACCTACTCGCAGGTTGTTGCCAAAAGGGCCAACACTGTGGGTCTTTTGTCGGTGTGAAGTTAATGGTATAAAACCCAGGTTTGCCCTATATCCAAACAAATTGGTTCCGTTGCCGGTTGAACTCAGTAGCTGCTCAAGAGGGGTTTACGTCATACCTCGAGGGCTATGTTCTGGAGACCCTCTGTGAAGGAAATTAGTGATTGGATTAATGAGACTTATCTGAAACTCGTTGAGCAAAAGAATAAAGATCCGTGTCGTAGTGCAAACGAATTTTTACAAAGGTATGTTTTTTGTGATGTTTATGAAATTTTCTTTGGTAGTATCCACATAGAGTTGCACCAGTGGTTATCCAGGTTGATAGAGAGATGGACGAACTTCCAAGAAGGTAAGTTCCCTGCTTGGACCCCCGCAAGAATTAATATACTGAAAAGGGTGAACAAAGAGATATCTCGCGCTGTTGATTTTTGGACGACACGAACCCTTGAAGCATTTGTGATGGAGTTCGCCATCGACACGAGTACTTCCTTTAGTGAATTCGAGCGGCAGTTTTGCAAAGGACCAAGCGGTAAGTTTTTGAACTCATTTAGTTTGAGAATTAAAATGATATTAGCTGAAAAAGGTATATTTCTCATTGAATCATACTTTTAGATTTAGTATTACTAACCTATGTTTGCAAGTGAAAATACCTTCGACGAGCAAAGTGGTTTGCTGGGAAGTGGAAAAAGGTACAAGAGATATTTTGGATCCTATTCCATAGGACAGAATACCGAATACTCCCCTATAAGTCTTGCAGACTCAGAGCCCGAAGACACCCCTTCTGTTGGAAACCCTCCGATAACCCCGTAGCGTAGACCAGTTATCCCTGAGAACCCGTCGCAGTCTGAAAGTCACCCTAGCCCGAGTATTCCTGTCGCAGGTCAGTCTACCCCAATAAGTTCCCCCCTACCTACTTCCAGTCCCCCTCCAACCCCCCCTAGTTCCACTATGGCTCACATGAATGATGATATTAAGCTCCCTGTTTTCAAAGGAACTGGATCAGAGGATCCAGAACAGTTCTGGTTTTTATGTGAAGCAGCGTGGACTGCTAAGAACATTACAGATCAAGATACAAGAAGGGCACAGCTAGTTACTTATTTTAGAGACCGCGCCTTGACCTAGTTCATGAAGTTTTCCAACACTCAGAACCATGTCTTGACTGATATAAAAGAAGCAATGATAAAGGAATTTAAGAAGCCGGAATTAGAGTCGCAGTGTATCACTGAATTGAAAGAGATTCAGCAAAGGCATGGAGAATCAGTCTGAGACTTTGATCAGACATTCATAGTTTTGCTCGAACAAGTCAGCTTCACCATTGGACCTGCACAGCACAAGGAATGGTTCATTGTAGTGTTGTTACCGCATATCAGAACCCCACTCATGCAGCAGAAGGTTGCTGACCAACAAGAGGCTCTGGAAATCACGATGAAGCTTGAAACCGCTCCTGTCGACAATAATTCTGGTATCGATCAAATCCAAGCGCAGTTGGCAGCGATGGCTCTGGAGCTTCATGATATGAAGAAAGGAAAAATCAGTTGCGAAGAGGTTTGGTGTACATAATGTCAGAAACAAGGTCACGACAAGGAACATTGTCCTATGGTAAGAAATTACCTGAATACTGGTGTGCCAAACCCATTCAACCCTACTGTTCTATATTGTGAGATCTGTCGGACAACTGGCCAGCATCGAACTGAGAATTGCTATATGCTCCAGCGATATGTGCAAGTCCCCAAGAACCCCTACTGCAAGTTCTGTAATTCAGTAGGACATAATGAATATGAGTGTCGCAGTTTTGACCTCATGAGAGAGCGCACCTATGACGCCTATCGGGTAAAAAATGAGGGACAGAACAATGATGGCTATGGTTACCGCGGTGGTGCATTAGGTAGAGGTGCTTTTGGAGGTCATGGTCATGGTGGTATGGCCGGCAGAGGATGAGGTCAGGTGGTGTGTTATAACTGTAACCAGGCTGGACATTTAGCTCGCGACTGTCGGAACCCAACTACGACATGTCAGTATTGCAGAGTAGTTGATCATGTCATTGAGCAGTGCCCGCAGCTAATAGCCAAGATTTAGGAAATAAATAGTATCCCAACTCAGAGTATTCAGCTGATTGTTGTGGAGCAATGACCTGTCCCATCCATTAATGTTGTTACCAGAAGTGGCACCACGATGGAAGTGCAGAACAAGGAAAAACAACTTGACGAGGCTTGGGTTCGTAAGTCCCCAGAGAAATTCCCAGCATTCAATGTCGAAAGAGAAAAAGAAACATTCATGGAAGCCAAGAGAGATTTCACTGACCTGAACACATCAGCAGCCCCTGTGCAACAACATCAGTAGGAGTCGCAACCGCAAGAAGCTTCGACGGATAAAGTAAGTACATTGTCCTCCTTTTTATAGAGCTGTATGAAACTCTTAAGAAATCAGAATGCTTTACACGAGTTGCAGAAAGTTATTGCTTCTTGCGAGCCTCAGGAAAGTTCTGGTCAGGCAAAAGATATTCATAGAGTCAGAAGAACTGGTAGGGAAATGCAGTTGAATGCTCAGATAGGAGAGTATGAGATGACTGATGTGATCTTGGACTTAGGGTCAGAAGTAAATGTCCTAAACAAGCAGACCTGGGAACAAATGGGAAAACCTACCCTTGATTGGTCCCCTATACAGCTAAGATTAGCCAATCAGTACAAGATTGTGCCCCTAGGAAGATTCCCTAGTGTCTCAGTCGATATTTATGGGGTCAATACTTTAGCATACTTCGAAGTTATTGAGATAATTGATGACAGTAATCCCTATCCATCCTTGTTAGGAATTGAATGGGCAATGAAAAATGCTGTAGTCATTAACCTTAAGAAAAGAGAGATTACTTTCGAAGGGAAGGGTTTGAGAGTCATAATCCCAATGGACCCTTCTCAAGGAGAAAGGTACACAGAACCACTCAGCGATGAAGATCAGGATGTCCTGGACCATATTTATAATATCACAGCTAAGGAAGAAGATTATGTTGATCCTACTACCTAAGGTATCATGGATTGGCAGTGTGACAACTCCTACATGATGGATTCAGATGATGGGTTAGAAAACTGGCAGAATAGACTTTATGAGCTGCATGGACATAGATGTGCCAGAATTACCAAATCTCTCAGATGGCTTGGTGCACAGGAAAGAGTCCTACCTATTTTTGATGGCTTGTCAGACCCAGGATAGTTTATTGTACAATTTTTAGAACAGATACCAGATTCACAGAAAATGGAGACTTTGGATTCAACATTCAGAGCCATAGCAGCCAGATGGTGGAATGGCCATAAGAAGAACATTCCTAGTTGGGAAGCTTGTCATAAGTTCCTTCGCCCGAGATTTATGGATCAGCCCTAGGGGGTGCAAAGTAGGTTTGATGGAAAGACTAGCCCTCAGGAACATTTGGCACAGTGCTACAAAGCGTGGTAGCATGTACCTCAGGAAGAATGGGTACATAGGTTTGTGCATACTCTGGAACCGATAGCAAAGAACTGGTACACGGAGGCTGAGCTTCGCCAAGATACTGTAAGTTGGGATTGTCTTGTTGATAGTTTTATGCTTACCTTTTCTACTAATGAAGTTTGTCCAGCTTTAGATGCAGCTATCAGGTTGACCCATACTAAGGTATTTGATGATCAAGAAGTAGTAGAATCCCAACCTGATTGGAAAGCACAAGAAGCTTATGCAGTAGAATGTTATAACCTCGCAATTGACGAGAATGATGATCTGCACAATATTGATATTCCTGAGTCAGAAGGACACTGCAACATACATGGACCAGTAGTCGAAGCCCCTGAAGTGACTCAGCCCCTGAAGACGCGGACAGTCCACATTGGATCAGAAGAGCAGCTTAAGTATGCTACCATTGGAGATTATTGGGATGCAGAGATGGTAAGCAAAGTGACCCAACTTCTCCATGAGTATCGAGACTTATGTCTGATAAAGTTCTTTGAAATAAAAGGAATCATTGAAGCTATGGATGACATTTTGTCATGGGTAGAAGCTTGACTCCATGTCGCAGATGGTGTCCAGAGGTGTCGAATGTTCTTATTAGGGCACAGTCACAGCTGCTACTTGTGCCGAAGAAGGAAATGTCTGTCGAAACATAAAAACTAACCGTTAGAAGATATCAAATTTGGCAGCACTGGTACATTCTCTGTATTAACTGCCTGTATTAATGCGATCTTGGGAAACCTACCGCCATTTGGACACTATCTTTGTCAGATTTGGTGCCATCAATGCACAGTTATGACATATTTCATGGATGGATTCTATAAGAAGACACTCACACCTGTGATGTTCACATTTTTCAGTTTCTTGAGTTTTATAATTGCATCCATGTTAGCCGACCGCGAGTTCCAGTAACTGTTGAGAGAGTTTGAGCAGACGGGTTTGCCAAACCTTTTCAACCAACCACCTGTATCTACACCCCGTGAAGAAGCTCCCCCAGTGCTGACTCAGCCAATGCAGACACGATCTTCCTGAAAGAAGTTTAAGCCTGAAGTGCATTCTAATCACAACGAAGACCGACACAAGCAATCAGGGAGAACACCAAAGGACCCCGAGATGCCTCCATTTGGTTCAGCAAAGGTCCGACCTGCAGTAGATGAGAACATTGCACCAAAGCATCCACCATATCTTCCACCAGTTCGACCAGGAGTTCAGCCACCATGGTGGACAAATAATTTCACATTACACACCCCTTCATTGCCACCGGGTGTGCAATTGGTCGGGACCATGACAGGAAAAATAGACCGGCTTAAGTATGCTGACCACGACACGAATGATCGTGGGAAGTTTCCACAGTTTGCACCAGGACAATACTTTCATTTTGTCAAATAACCAGAGACTGGCGTGACAGTGCTGGAAGTAAAACAGTGGGCTGCTGGCTTGGATCGAGCTGGTCTGCTCAAGATGCTTGATGTTCCCCATTTTGGTTGCAACGCACAGGTCACCATAGTGGTCAAGTAGCTGTTGGCATTAGTACATGATGACCACCTATGGATAGGAGACAAGAAAATTCCTATTAATGGTGAGCTCAATCATAGGATCACAGCCTTACCATTAGAGGGGCCTGATCCGGGGACTGAATTTCCTTCAAAGCATGAGGATACGAAGCTAGCACACAGCATGAAGGAACGCTTCAGCCTGACGAAGGGAAAATGACGGTATCGCACTTCCGCGATTCAACACCATAATATTCGCTTTGCAGTTGAGATTTTAGCATGCAAGCTCATGTGAAAGTGCAGACCATATGAAGTGCCTGCCCCGGTTATCAAAATTGCTGCGAACTATGCTGAAGGCTACAATTACAACTGGGGAGCGTATATCATGAAGGCATTCCTTGAAGATGCTCGTGACGCGCAAGAGAAAGGTAGGCCCTTCCACTATCCATGGTTGATAGTCCTTATCGCTCTGGTAGGATGGCAAGAACCTACCGAGGCACAGTTTGCTGTTATACCTCTAGACATGCCTGGCGCAGTCAAATACGCCTCTTTGTGGGTTTCCTAGGATAAAACCCTACAGCAGATGAAAAACTGTGTATTTTCCTTTTATATGATGAGTATCTTGTATGAGATCACAAAAAATTCTCGTCTTAGTAATGATTTATTGGCAGCTTGGACACCCAACTCAAAGTTCTGAAGGAATATGATGCATTTGCGCAGAAAAAGACTAGCGAAGCATCAGCCGCAGTATTGTAGGATTTGGTAAAAAAGGAGCAGGCAACTGACAATATCATGCATGGTCTCAACAAGCAGTTCACTATCCTCGCTGACAGAGTTCGTCTACCTGAAGAGCAACAGAGTGTCCCAGGACGGGTCACTGGTGAGTCTTAGGGGCCTGTTGGGGCGCACACCTAACGGTCCTAAAGTTGGGTAACTCCATGGGTTTATGGGAGTTTGTAAGTGGATTTACGACTCAAAATAGTCTTAGGGGTGTTGGGGTTGAGTAAAATTCCTCTTTTTGTAATAAACCCATGGTTTAAGTCCAGGGTTTAGGGTTCGGGGTGCCCATGGTTTAAGCCCATGGTTTTGTAATAAGTGCTCTGTATAAATAAGCACTCTTGTAAAGGAGATAGGTTAGGCTTTTGATGTAATATGAATTGATGCGAAGCTAAGGCTATTTTGGTAAGAAAGGTTAAGTCCCAGCTGTGTGCGTGGATGACCTCTGCAGCTGTGTGCGCAGAGGCCTGCAGCTGTGTGCGTGGCTTTGAGGACTTGAAGAGATCTGCAGCTGAGTGTGCAGATCAGAACTGTTTTTTTTGTAAAGAGTTGAATAAAAAATAGTTCTGTGGACGTAACCCCTACACTGGGGGTGAACCACATTATATATTGTGTTGTGGTTCTTTGTGTTGTTTCTGTTATGTTCTTTTACGCATTGATAAATATATATCTGATAAGTAAGATCATTGCTAAAATACTAACTTCACTGTGAATTCCCAGTAAAGGGTTGAGCAAGTCACTGTCTGTTTATCTAGCTGCGAAGTTATATATGTGAATGTCGAAGCTCTATGTTATATGATTATAAGTTATTAAAGGCTAAAGTTACAGTAATCTCCCTCTTCTTCTTGCATAAACCTAATTCTGTGGCACCCCATAGCTGTTTCGGGTGAGACTGCAACCTGCTCGCAGGTTGTTGCCGAAAGGGCCAACACTGTGGGTCTTTTGTTGGTGCGAAGTTAATGGTATAAAACCCGGGTCTGCCCTATAGCCCAACACTCCTTGATCCTTAGAAAAAATCCTTCTAAATGAACTTCAACCTCTTAGAGTTAGGTTACTTGCATGAGAATCAACTAGACCAACATACTTTTGAAAAGATAGAACCCAGAATAGGAAAAGAGCCTAATGATAGATCATCGAACCCTCACAAATAAAAAACACTAGCAGCACAGTAGTACGACCAACTCATAATAAAAAATGACAACAAAGTACTCCAAGAAAGTCATATAAGGTAGCGCTATGGTGGATGGCACCTAAGGAGGGATCTTAAGTTCAATGCAAGGGAAGATAGAAATCCTAAGGAATCACACAAGTAATTAACAAGCTGAACATCAACATTTAAGGATTGTATAGCTCAATTGTACCATGCAAGGGTCATTCATGAGTCATCATGAGGATAAACATCACATACAAGTAAACATGCAATTCAACGTAACATAACAAGGCAACATGATGTCATACTAGAATGATTCACACCAAGTCAACGTGAAGGTAGGTTACATGACCTTCTCAACTGTATGTGGTCATATGTCTCATCTGTCTCATGCAAAGAGTGGAAGCTCATAATCATCATCATTGGATAAGGAAGCTCATGTGTTCATCTCATCTTCCTTAAGTTAACATAGCAAGGGGTGACCAACCCCTTGAGGATAACCATAGTCTTCGAAAGATGTCACACATTAAAAAATAAGCTATGCAACAAAGTGAACAACCATTTTGCATATAATTTTTCAAAATAAAAAATATAGGTATATTTATTGCTTTAATCAACATAGTACTATCAAACAGAGAGCTGCAATAATCATTAAAGTACCAAAAGGAAAAATAGTAATAAAATTAGCAATATATATCAAATCTAAGTTTTTAATAATCATTAGAGTACTGAAAAGAAAAAAAGTAATAAGTTCATGCTCTTAGTTTCTGATATCCACCCTGGCCCAGTTTGTGCTGCCCATATTTTTCAACTCTTTCCTTTGTCACTTCAGAGGTGTCGAGGAGCCTTTGAAAGGTTTCAAATATGTTAGATACCACAAATTAAATATATTTAAAAGTTTAAAAATATTGAACATTTTTCATTGAAAATATGACGTGTCATACCTTCTTGAATAGAGTGGTCAATTCTTTCATTGTTTTCTGAATGCCTTCTCATTTTCATCACCCATGAGTTCCTTCCACTCCTTCTATGGAAACATCAGAGGATGCTCATACTTGGGGTTAGTTTACAAATTGTTCCTATAATCTACCCTGGCATATTTCAAATTTAAGTTAGTTGTTGCGGTGACACCTTTTTTGTTGAAGTTATCACCAAACAAGATGACCATGTGGTTCATCATATCATCTTTAAATTTGTCATTTTGGGAATTCCACCATGTACGAATGGTGGGCCCAAAAATATTTAACACATTCTCGTGCAGGTTCTTATAAAAAAAATTATTTCTTGCAAAAACAATATGATCATTAATTAAAAATAATTCCATGTATGTGGCTTTGAATGACATGAAAAAAACATTGGATTATTTAAATAATACATGCAATATTTGACATTTTCATTGGAACATAGTGATAATCCACCAAGAACATAATGTGCAATGATCCCCTGCTAACCACGTGTACTGCTCCAGGATAGAAACTTTCACATTCGATGCTACTCTCCTCTCTTACACCATGTGAAGTAGTAGTGGGTGAAGGGACCTGTTGATCTCTAACATTCAATGAGGTTGTAGCATATAAATGGGTCTACTGATCAATAGAATCAAATAGCCTCGTTGATATGGTAAATTGACGAATTGTTGAAGAATCTATACTACCAATATTTCTCTCTACTGCATGTACTCGATGCATGGGTGTTATCTCCAAAAACTCCTACAAAAATAAAACTTTAATTGATTAGATACTATCCAAGAAAAATATGTAAAATAACATAAATGAATATATTCTATAGTTCGTAAAATATTTTAAAGATGCCACTTACCCTATAATTTTCTATTGTTTGTCTCAAGTCAACAATTCTTTCTTTGATTTCTTCAGTCCTGGATCTGATTACAATCAATCTAAGAAGTTCGTCTTTGAAATTTTTCAATGTGGAAATTAAGCCCAAGCTTAGAACAATTGAACTCACAAAATTGCTTGAAAATATGAAATAAACACTTAAGAAGGAGATTGAATATGTGATAATCCACAAAATGTTGATGATATTGATTTACATCATCCATCATTAAATACATATAGTCTT
>LPNX010672019.1:614827-651416 GCA_001517045.1 Pseudotsuga menziesii | reverse complement strand
TCTTCTCTTTAGGAATGGTGGGAAAGCCAAATACACCATTCTTTCTCAACAAACAAAGACTGTTATAATTTAGATGACCAAATCTTGCATGCCACAATGAACTAGTTGGCATATTACCTTCTCCATGCTGAGAGAGGTAGGCATAGTTCTGAAATATTGCGAATGAACCCTTGAGCTTCAGCAGCTTTCCATCTTTGTATCCAGTCATGATGACTTGGTTGTCAGAGGACTTTCTTATTTCAACGATTCCATCAAACATGTGGATGGAATGGCCTTGCTGTCAAATCTCCACCAAGGATAGCAGGCTTCTCTGCAACTCTGGAAGATAGAGAACGTTCTTCAACAAGAAATCAGGGAATCCAGGCATCTTCAGTCGAATGGTGCCCATTCCCTTTGGTTTAATACTTGACTTATCTGCAAAGTAAACTATGCCATCTATTGTTTCATTCAGTTCTTCAAAACAGTCTTTTCTAAATGTCATGTGTGATGTTGCACCAGCATCAAGCAGCCAACAATATTTATAATATGAGAGAGAAGTCATTTCATTAAATCCAAGATTACAATGTGCAACAATACAAGAATCAGAAGATTTGCTAGCATCTTGGTCATCTTTCTTCTGGTTGTGCTTGTCTTTGATGGAGTCCCATGAAGCCCAACATTGAACTGATGTGTGCCCAGTCTTTCCGCAATGCTTGCACTGTAAATCTAATCTTTTTCTTCTGCCCCCTTTGCCTCTAAAATTTCTTCTTCCTCGTCCTCTTTTGCTGCAATCTCCCTTGGAAGGGTCTTTGGATTGGTCTTTGCCAGCTAGGGCAGCACCAATACTAGATTCCAAAGAGTGCATATTTACAACCGTTAGTGTAATTTATAATAATAAACTTGTTATGACAAAGAGAAATAGAAAAAAAACCAATAACCTTGCAAGTCTACAGTCTCTGCCAAGGTGATTTACAATCTCAACTTCAGGTTTTAAAGTGATACAATGAAAGTATCGCAGCTTCAATTTGCAGCAATACAGGGAGAAGAAATTCAGTACAGGGTCTTCCAAAAGGCAGCAATGCAAATGGTGAAACCAGAAAAAAGGACAACAACTTTCAATATATACTCAGCTCCAAAACTGTAGCATATATTATTTCAATATACTCAACTCCACAACTCAATGATATCAATCACCAGAAGAATTAGGGCACAAATTAGGGTTTTTGTGCACTTCCAATGGTCATAGGAAATACATAAAAATTATGCAGCTCTTCAATGCAGCATGTAAACTCAATATATGCAGCATATAAACTCAATATATACCTCAAATTATAAAGCTGGTCTCACTTGCTTACAACGCTCCCGCATAAAACTAGGTCAAACTATATAGCAGCTGTCTGATATTCACACAATATTCACATGAAAACTTAGCACATGGGCTCGTAGGCTCATAATATCTCCAACGCAGGCTTCAGTTCATTCCTCATAGTCCACGCAGTCTCTTCACGCTGTCTCTTCAGCGCATTCCCACGCAGTCTCTTCAGTTCATTCCTCACTAGTCAGACTTTGCAGCTCATATATGGTGGAATTACAAGTAGGCTGTTTTCACAAAGGAGAATACAATTTTTCAATGCAATATCCGTCTTCAACCTCCAACGAAGGCAGTCTTTACAATACCACTGATAGGTATTTATGATATATCAGTCAAGCAGCAAGTATTATATATCAGTGCATATATGCACAATGCAGTCTTCACTGATAATAACCTCCACGCTGGTCTTCACTCTCAACGCAATCTCTCTGTCATGAGATCACAGTTCCAACACAGCCTTCTCCCGGCAGACGCACCAGGATTCAGTCTTCAGTCTACACACAGGTATTCAGTCTTCATGCCAGGCAGCTTCACAGGTTCAGTCTTTAATACACATTCAACTCAGAGCTTCACCATTCACGCAGCATACAATATCCTGACTCAGTCGCAGCAATATATCACCCAAACAACAATTCTTATGCTCCAGGTCGCAACAATATATCAGTCTACAGGTCACAACAATAATTCAGTCTCCAGGTCGCAGCAATATATCACCCAAACAACAATTCTTATGCTCCAGGTCGCAGCAATATATCAGTCTACACGTCGCAGCAATAATTCAGTCAAACAATACCATCTCTTCTCCACACAGCCTCAGGATAGTCATGACTATCGTTGCAGCATACAACTCAGTCTTCAATGGGTTTTCAGCAGTTTTTGTGTACAAGTATCAGTGCGCCGTATCCTCTGAAGATGATGAGGACAAAGGAGAAGAAATGTTTGGAGGCAATGGCCACTTTGGAATAGATCCACACTGGTCTTCACTCAGCAGTCTCCAATGCGAATGAGGGCAGTCTTCAGCAGTTTCCAACTAATTGCTCAATTCTTAATTCATAAATTAGGGTTTCACTTGGAGGAGGAACGCATGGCTGGAGGGCAGACTCAGAAAATATGAACATAATATATATCTCCAACGCATTATATATTAATGCAATATATATCTCCAATTCTTCATCCGTGTGCCATCAGCATACATCAGTCACAATATTTGCAGTCAACAAAAAGGTTACCTCCGTTCATAGGAAGAACAACGCAGACAGCTCCACGCCTTCACACAAAGAATGCAGACAGCTCATGCACAACATTCACGGGCTCAGTCTTCAACGCATTCAGTATATCAGCAAGCAATGTATATCAGTCTTCAACGTGTTCATTAAGAACAGTCTCCAACGCATGCTCTTACTCAGCAGTCTCTTCACGGAAGAGAAACATTCGAAATCTCATCTCTCTGGCAATGTGGAAGGACGCTACAAGAGGGCACAGTCTTCACAAGTCTGGGCACACTATATTGAAAATGGGATGTTGAAACACAGAAAAAATTAGGGTTACACTTCCAGAGTTTTCAAGGTAGCAGTAGTCTCATGAGAATGAGAATAACGCATACAATGAATGCATTGGCAGGAGGGAAGTGCAGAGGGCAGATTGGCGATGGGCAGGCAGCCTGAAAGAGCATACTGGTAGGAAGAATTCCAGGGCTGAAATGCAGCAGGCAGAAGTTACGGCAGGCAGGCAGCCAAGCTCTGATACCACTTGTTGGTAATAACTCCCGATTGATTTTTATTCCAATGCAAATGCCTATATTTATACAAATCACATGGCGGTTGGGTTTCACCTTCCGCTCAGCCTGTTTGGCTTCCTACTATTTATTTATTTATTTATTTACATTATATAAACCTAACGGATTATATTCTAACACTTTTCATACAATAGATACTCCAAAGATTCAAAATATTTAGGAATCTATTCGAATTGGTACAAAAGCAAGCTTACCAAAATAATCAAAATCCCTCATAGGTGGATAAAGCAATTTCCAAATCAGTGAATGTATAAATTGAACCCAGGATATAGAACAATTACACTCACAAAATTTCTAATCAAACATGCAAAATTCACACCAAAGGAGACTGAAATTGGAGCATAACACTAATCTGTATTAAATAAGTGTACAATAGCCAACCTTGTGAAGTAATAGGCTGCTTCAATATATCATTACATGAGATAATAAAATGCATAAATATGCCATTCGAAATAGTAAAAAAGTAGGCTTACTAAATCTAGTCAAATCCCCCATAGGTGCATAAAGCAGTTTCCAAATCTATGAATATGCTCACGAATTTGCTAATTCAAGTGGGAAAGCTAAAGAGGGATGGAAAGACAACTCATACATGATTTTATTTTGATAAAATGAGGGAGGATTATGTGGGCAAAAAATAATTCAACTACACCTAGTCTAGCTTTTCCTTTTGCCCTAAATCAAAATAAAACAAGACAGCTTTTCAGAAAAAGCAGATATGCACTTTGGAGGATCTGGAATAAAGAAGACATGCTAAATTGGGTTTCTAGGATGTTTCCCAAGTGCTCCATGACTCATTTTTAGTATGTGTTGACTTCTAGGACTTGTAGAAGGCAACTAGCATATAATGGAATCTAAGAAACTAGGTAATAAGACAAAAATAATTCAATTAATGTTTAAGGTAGGTAACTATGGGTTGATTATTATAATAGTGAAGAGGATCACGGATTTTATTAATGAGTGTGTACATCTCATAAGTGATGGAAAGTTGAATTTACCTTGCTATTAAAAATAAGGGAGGTGAGTTGGTGCAAAAAACAAGACAACCTACCTTAAAACTAGATTTAGCTTTTGCCTTAAAAATGCAGAAAAGATGCAAAGAATGGAAAAGGAAGTGATGTGCAGTTTCCATTCTAGGAAGTTTTTGGGTTGGTAGGATCTTATCCAAAATATTTCTAACTCACTCCATGGGACAGTTTTGACAAGTTTGACCTCAAAAATGGGTTTGGGTGCAAACTAGCTAGTGTAGTACCTAGGAATTAATCAAAAGATATTAATGATTTTATATTAAGTCTTGGAATGCATTTTGATTATTCCAAAACCCCTTATTAATCCTAAATTTCAGTACAATATCAAAAAAATATTAGAGATATAGGGCCTAGCAACAAGTATTAGTCACACTTTACATACTGTTTGTCCGTACAAAACAAGGAAAATAGGCAAAACCACAAGTGGGAAAATACTGCCTCAAACATGGACATGAACAAAACTATATGAAATATGGTAATCAATATATCTTCACAACAAGATTAGCTATCCCAAGTAAATACTTAATATTGTTGAAATTCCTCTCTGAAAATACTTTGGTGAATATGTCTGCAGGTTGCTCAGATGAAGGGAAATATTGCAGATGAATGAGTAAGTCCTCTGATGAAGTGCATATAGATCTCAATGTGTTTGATTCACTGCCTTAGTACTGGATGGGTTGATATATGAATGGTACTCTGGTTTTCACAATATATGATTGTAGAAGTATTTGTATCGATCCCAAACTCTTCAATTATTCCCTGCAACCACAAACATTGAGTATCTTCATTCACAACTCCTCTATACTCCGCCTTTGTAGATGAAAGTGCAATGGAAATTTGTTTCTTGAGCAGCTAACTGGTCCACTTGAAAGCATAGAGACATATACATAAGTTGATTTTCTATCAGTGTTATCACCATCCAAATCAGAGTCAGTAAAACCAATCAACTCTAGGCTAGATTGTGCAACATAGTGAATCCCATGAGTTTTTGTTCCTTTAACAAAGTTTAATATTATTTTTGTTTCCCTCCAATGGATGTCATGAGGCGTATCCATGTGTCTGGAAGCCACACTCACTGCATAATATAGATCAATTCTGGTATGCTCAAAGGATTCTTGCTTGGATTGAAATCATTCATTCTGAACTTACTCAGCATATCTAAAGCATACTTGGACTGATGTAATTTGATTCTGAGATTTGATTGAAAAATATCAAGCCCCCGAAATTGGCTTAACACGAGTAAATTTGAACCTGAAATCCGATAGCTTTGATGTCTGGAATTTGACACACGCATGTTATTCGATGACAACATTTTTTTGTGTCATCGATGGCAATTTGTCGGTTATTTGACACCATAACGCCATCGGTATTTTGACATCATATCATCATAAATCAGGGAATTTTTACTTGAATTAGGCATCTAAATTCCAACGACGAGACACCGAATAACCGAGGGATATCACTTCAATCGGGAACCTAGAAGCCGTCATTTCAATTAACTCTTTGTCAGATGTCACATCCTAGGCATCGAAAATCTGACGAACAGTAGATGGATTAGTAGTCGGAAATCTGACGGCTTGAGGATGGCCTAGGTGTCGAAAATACGACGGCTTGTAGATGTTTTAAAAAAAATAGCATGCTTTAGAAAGAACATGGATATTCGACATTGATCAAGTTTGTATCTTGATCTATGTCCCTTTCTTTTGATGATCTACTCTGTAGCAGGGATTTCTCCCTTGCTACAGGGCAGGAATGGCTACCTTCTATCTATAGGATGGAAGGATAGGTTCCTAGTGGTAGATGCAAAAAATAAAAGTAGAAACGAAATAGAACAGAAATGAAGAACAACAAAGAAAGAACCCCTCTGCAAACAAGGTTAGGGTTCAACTCCAATACCCTATAAGAACATGTTATAAAAACTGAAAACAAACAATGGAAACCTGCAAGCAAAGATGGGTTAGATAAAACTAAATAAACAAAACAAAATAAACATTATACCTTCATTTGGTGGAATGGGCCACCATGCCCTAGCTGGAAGAAGCACCTCTCTCTCTTGGAAATGGGGGAGCTATGGATCAATGGGAGGATGGATGAGAGGGAGTGTGGGTGGCTTGAGAGACAAAGGGTCTCAAGGCATCCACTCGGGCAACATAAGAGTATGCAAGGGAGAAGTGTTTTGAGAGTGACCCCCACCCCTCTATTTATAGCTTTTTTGGGGTTTTAAGCGCTTGGTTGGGGCTTTAGCCACTTTTTGGGGATTTTAGTCCCTTACACCTTATCTTTAGCTCATTTTGGGGGGTTTTAGCTCATTTGAGGGGTTTTAGCCCCTTTTTGGAGGCTTTAGCCCCTATGAGAGCTATTTAGGGTCTTTTTAGGGTTTTTTAAGCCCTTTTGATCATTCTTAAGCCTTCTTGAGGGTGTGGGGGTCTAACGGGGTGAAATGAGGGTCTTGCATTGGTGTCCTTGGGTGGTGTAGGCCATGTAGAGCTGAGTGAGGGATTTTTGGGGTTAACAGATTTCCCCCTGATGTGTGAGGGTAGGAGCTTGTCGTATGGCTGATGGACATCATAGGATTTTCTGTGGAGAGGTGGTGCTTCTTGGGCTGGGGCATGGTGGATTTTGGTTTTTGTATTAATATGGTTCCCATCAATGGGTGAGATACAAATAATGTGTGACATGTATATGCATGAGGTGGGCATCCCCATGCTCGTTACAATGTCAAAAGAATAATGTGATCTATGCTCTAAATAATGAGAGTTGATCATATACAACTGATGATACATAGTGTTTGCCTCAATGAGAGGCTGAATACAATACTAATATGAAGAATTGCTACATTGGACCCATGGCATTCTCATGGAATGCTATATCTTCATGATTGATATCCTACTGGATCTGAAACGGTACATAGCTGTATGGACTCACTGATTGAGAGTCAAAGTCTTTGTGGTACAAATATGCTGCATCAATCATAAATCTATATAGAAGCACTGCTGGGGCTTCTGAACACTGTCTCCAATGCAACCTGGGAATCATAAGGGACATAACTTGTTTAGCTCCCTCAAATAGACTCATCAATGTGCTAGAGTCAGGTGACATCCATGGTATTCGACCAAATACTGCATGGACCAATACCCTGTATGAATCTCAACGGTGCGATGATGTAGTTGGAGTCGAGCACATGAGAAACAACCATCTCGAGAGGCACTAAGGACTCCTCTAAAGTGGTCCAAGGAAGTCATCAATGAGGTTAATGAAACCAAGATACAGGGACATCTTGGTCTATCCTCTGGAATATGTGTGTTGTCTTCAACAGGGGGAAACTTGCCCCTGGTCAAGGCAATGATGTTTTCTTGATCAGAAGCATGAGGGAGATAACCGAAAGATGTGAGATAATCTATGGACTGACCCACTGAATGGCGAGGGGAGGGAAAGATTTGAACAGGGATAGGGGGAGTGTAGTAGACTCAAAATTCCTTAGTCCAGAGGATGGCGACAGGGAGGACCAGACAGCAAATGAAACTGACTCATGGGGATGGGATCATAGCTGTAATACTGTAAATGTCACTGCATATGGGAAATACTTGGGGGAGGTAGACACTTTTGATATTGATGGGGTCCAAGGAAGACACATTGCAGAGTACTTTGAACAAAGGCAACTGAAATTGGGAATGCTTCCAAACTATTTTCTATGGGGTGGTATCTAGAGACACCATTGTGGTACGATCTCGTGGATTTTTGGCGAGCTCGAGAAAGTAAATGCTCGATGGTGCTTTCAATTTTAGAGAGTTTGAAAGCACGAAGAAGACTCCAGTGGGGACTCTTTTTCGTTGGTAGTCTCCTATTCCCGAAAAAAGGATAAAAGTATACATAGGACAGCTCTCCCATCCTGTAGGGGATGAGAGACTTCTTTACCATTGGTAGTCCAATTAGGCCGGAAAAGGTTAAGCCTATACTCACTGGATGTCCATTCAGATACTTTTACAAGCATGAATGAAACCAATTTTTCTCGGCAATATTTTCTTAATGAGAATGCTAGAAAAGAGCTTAACGACAACCCATGGTGAGATTTTTCATAAAGTTCGGCCCCTTTGTTCGAGAAAGCATAAAAGTATGCAGAGGGGAATGGTCTTGGCTTGAATGTGCCAAGGTGGTCCTTTTCATTTAATGGTCTACATAGTCCACAAAAGGAGATAAATGAGACAATGTAGACACCCTTTCCTATACTTTAATGAGTGAGAAAGGAAGCAGCTGTGCTCGGCAATCTTTTCATTCTTTTAGGAGTTAGAAAAGAGCTTAAACGAAACTCTAGTATGGTCAACTGATTGCTGTGGCACAGGAGGTGCCCCATGTTGAGATGTTGGATAGTGGTCCAAAGGTCATTCTCATAGTATGGATGAAGCAGTCGGCTCTTAAACATACCAATACGTGCATGGGATAGATCGTGGTAGAGGAACGCGAATCGATGCGGCAGAGGCACGTAAACCGAAGTGGCTCTTAGATAGAGGTTAGGAGAGTCGTGTGTGAATTGTGGTGGATGGACTTGACTACATGTGATATGAGTGCAAGTCCAGAGGCAGTTATATTCCAAATGCATGCAAAGGAAATGATCTGTCTTCTGGACAATGGTCCAGATATCTGCATAAGGTGCGGTGGACAGAGTAGACAACTATGTGTTTAAATAAAAATGATGTTCCTTACGGGAGGTGTCCTGAGAATCCGCATGAGTAGCGGTAGGCAAGTGTGATGCAAGTACAGGTCCATAGACACTTGCATCACCATGCTGTGGCTTGCAAATCAAGGTAACTTTCAGGGAGTGGTCCCAAAATTTGTTTGTTAAACATGAGACAATGTTCTCATAAGGATATTTGAGCCCAGAGGTGTGAGAGGTGTCTCGAATAGGATCTGGGTGACTTTGCCTTAGAAGCTGATGGTGCTGCCCTTGACTTTTGCTAAAAAATGTTGAAAAATAAGAAAATAAAATGAAGCGACTCATTGGCGATATTAAGGGTAAAATCTATTGAGGTAGAGCCCGTTACAGGGGTTTTCCAAGAGTTGTCCATCAAAGTCAATAAGGGTGTATGCCTCTTTTCCGAGGCAACGGTGGATGACGTATGGGCCATACCACATTGAATCAAACTTTCCTTTGCCCAACTTATCATTGGGTTGGTCGTAGACTAGAACCATATCGCCTTCGCTAAAGGTGCGAGGGTAGACATGGGAGTCATAGTGGGCCTTTGATCGTGTTTTCGCTACTTCAATGGCTTGGAGGGAATATTGATGGTCTTCTATGGTTTTCTCGAGTTGGAGGAGTCGTTCTTCTAAAGTCAAAGTATCAGGGAGGAGTTCTACTGTGAGGCAGAGGGGTGGGATTTGGTACTCTATAGGGAGTATTGATTCAATGCCATGTACTAGGTGGAAATGAGTGAAACCGGTTGTGGTTTTTGTAGATGTGCGATAAGACCATAGGGCGGAGAATAGCATGTGATGCCAGTTGGTTTTATGGTTTCCCACCATCCTTTGGAGCATTGTTTTGATGATTTTGTTGACTGCTTCAACTTGGTTGTTACCCTAGGGGTAGTAGGAAGATGAGTACTGGTGTTCGAATTTCAACATGGTTGACAACTCAACCCATATAGCATCTTGAAAGTGTGCTCCATGGTCTGATACTAATTGTTTAGGAACACCAAATCATGAAATAACATGGTTGAAGAAGAAGCGCGCTACTGTCTCACTTTGCAATCAAATGTGGGCATGGCCTCGACCCACTTAGTGAAGTAATCGACTACCATAATGATGTATTTATGACCATTGGCCGAGACAGGGTTGATTGTCATGAAGTCGATTGTCCATTTGCAGAAAGGCCCGGCTATGACTATGGGGTGTAACGGTGCAGGGGGGGTTCTTGCCTTTGGGGCTAAGAGCTAATAGCTGCGACAATGCTTGACTGCCTCTATGCAATAAGCGAATATTGAAGGTGAGAAATAGCCGGTGCATAGAATATTTTGGGCGGTTTCCAGGCCTAAAAGGTGCCCACCACATGCTCCACTATGGCAGTCGTTGAGGATGATCTCAGCCTTGTCACGGGTGAGGCAATGACGTAGGATGGTATCAATGCCTCGATGATACAGAAAATATCCAATCAGATGGTGGCGAATGGCTTGATGTCTGATGTGTCACCTATCCTCACAGTTCAAGTGCGCTGCAAACTTCTGTGTTCATAAATAAAGAAGGATGTCCCCATACCATGGGTATTCCATGGATATGACGAATAGGAAATCATCAGGGAGATCATCCTTGAGAGGTGATGACATTGTTAATGGGGGTATATTGGTCATGAGCACGAACAGCATGACTGCCTTTGTTCTTTTTGGGGAAACGAACTCTAAGTCGAATTCTTGGAGGACGGCTACCCACTTAACTGCTCGACCTTGTAGAAGGTGGTGGCTTAAGAGGTACCGCATTGGGTTTGAATCAGCCACAACACGAGTATCATTTGCGATGATGTAGTGGCACAAATTTTGAACCGAGAAGATGATGGTGAGGGCCAATTTTTCCTTGGGTGAATATCGTAGTGGTGGTCCTATTAGCTTTTGACTGATGTAATAAATCACGTGCTCATGGCGAGCATCGTCTTCTTGGACCAAGACTCCAGCAATGGCATTGTCCGAGGCTGACCCATAGAGAATGAAGTCTCGAATGAAATCTAGTGCTAAGAGTAAGGGTACAGAAGCCAGGGCTTGCTTGAGTGCATCAAATGATTCTTGTGCTTGCTGATCCCAAACAAAGGGGATTTTTGTGCAGAGCAAGCGAATGAATCCATAAGCTTTCGTTGCATACTCTAGTATAAAGCGGTGAAGGAAATTGGCCTTGCCTTGGAGGCTGTGTAGCTGGTGCTGAGTTTTTGGGGAAGGAAGATCAAGGATAGCCTAAAATTTGAGGGGATCTATCGTTATCCCTTTGTGGGATATGATGAATCCGAGTAGACGGCCTCCTGGGACACATAAAATGCACGAGGAGATTTAGGCGAATTTTGTACTTGCGGCAACATAAAAAGACTTGCCGCAAGTCGTCTATATGTTGTGCTTGTTTTGGTGATCGAGCGGTAAGGTCATCCAGGTAGACCAAGATGATGTGAATTAGGTCGTGGAAACAATATGTCATGCCACGCTGGAAGGTGGCTCCAGCATTTTTTAGTCCAAAGGGCATAACTCGATATGTGAACGTGCCCCACAGGGTTGTGAATGAAGTCTTATAATGGTCTTCTTTTCGGATCTAGATTTGGTTATATCAAGAAAATCCATCCATGAAGGGAAAGACCTTATGTCCAGCGCATGCATCGATAATCTGATCGATGAAGGGTGTTGGGAAGTTGTATTTGGGACACACCCCATTGAGATCGTGGAAGTTTGTGCAAACGTAGATGGTACCCTATTTTTTATTCACGGGAATAGGATTAGAAACCCAAGTGGTGTAGGTAATGGGGTAAATGAATTCAATTGTGCACAGCTTCTATATCTCGGCTTTGACCACAGACACTTTGGAAGGATGGATAGGCCTTTGATTTTGGCGTACGGGGGCCACATCAAGCCATGTGTTGATGTGGTGTTCCACAATGGATGGATCCAACCTGGGCATTTCAGTGTAAGACCAGGCAAAGATGTTGCGGAATTCTTGGAAGAGAGCTTTGTAGGCAGTGAATTCTTTCGAGGAGCAGGATTCCCCCAGCATGATTTATTCAATAACCTCAGGATTGGTGGAGATGTTGATTTTGATGGTTGGTGAGATGTTGGCCATGTTCCATTCTTTGAAGGTGTTTGGTGCTGGGATGGGGTTCTTGAACCAATCGACTTTCCCATGAATGAAATCTTTGGTTTCCATGGAAAATTGGTTAGACTGCGACACAAGTTCTTTGAGGAGGAAGAACGAGCGATGGTACATGTCGTCCCATGGGTATTCCAGGGATTTTAAGGCTTCAAGTATCTCCTCATCATTATGGAATTAATGAAAAGATAGGTCTGATGGACCGTCGTTAGAGTTGGAGATGAGCGGGTTGGTAGAACTGGACATCATGGAAATGGACATGGTGTCCGAAGAAGGAGGTAGGGGGTGAACCTCTTCGATCAAGGTGATCTTAGATTCAAGGGAATGTTGACGGGGGTCAGCTAAAGCCATTTGGAACTTGGGCAAGTCTTTACAGTGGTGATAATAGTGTCCATACAATCTGTAAAGTGCACTAGCATGGTTTGTTCTTAATGACTTGTTTCTTATTGTTGGCGCGCTTGGAAGCTCAACCACGGGGAGGTTTTTGGTTCTATCCATGGCATCCAAATGCATGCAGATCATTGGAATCTCAAAGCAGTTCTGAGTTATATGGCCCTATTCTTCATAGACAACGCAAGGCAGGATCTGTCAAGGTTCTATGGTAGCTTTCGCATTCTTGTCCCTGGCCCTTTTTGGGTGGGGTGGTGTGTGTGCGGGTGAAGTGGTTGGTTTTTGTGGGTCGGTTGGAGGATGAGACTCGACCACAATGGGTTGCACAGGGGTTGAGACTACCTAGGTCATTGGTGGTTGATCTGGTGGATCAAGATACCACATGGGAATTCCTAATGTAAAGTTAGGTAGGTTTAGGGTGGTCGTTATTGGCTTGCTCATGAAACTAGGCGGGGGAAAGAGGAAGGGAATTGTATGGACCGGAGAGGAGCCCAGATAACTCCCTAATGGTTGTATGTGGGGATGAGTTGTGGTTGCGGCTGCACATAATGTTGTGTCTGTGGATGATGTTGTAGCTGTTGTTGATGTTGCGGTTGCAGATGGTGTTGTGGTTGCGGTTGGGGCTGTGAATGAGGTTGTTGTTTGGGTGCAGCGGTGCTAGATGAGAGCATGCACAAGTCCACAGTCTTGTTTGGTGTCAGTGGTGTTGACACTAAGGGGAAAGGAGCCATCATGGCGGTATCAAAAAAAAACCCAGGACCCACATTCAATAATGGGGAGGCTAGTATGTTGTCAATCATGGTGTTGACCATAGGCATAACATTGTCATGTGTGGTCATCCTTTGCAGATCAATGGTGTTGATTGTAGGCATAATGTTGGTGGGTGCCATTAGCCCTTGCAGATCGTGACAAGTTAGTTGGTCAACCATCACAATTTTACCTTCATGGGGAAACATCATGATAGGGAAGACAGTTGATGCGAAAGCTCTCATGGGATACATATAACTTCTTCCGAGGAGAAGGTTATAGTCCAATTGAGCGTTAACAACCTGTATGTCAATCAAAACTGTCTTCTCAGCTAATGTGATGGGGAAATGGGGGAGGATTCCTTGGGATTTAGTGGGATGGCCATCATAAGCCCGTAGAGTTGTGGAGGATGGTTGCAGAGTTGGGGATCCAAGTTTCTGCCAGACTAGGGTAGACATAACGCACGTGGATGCTGCCTCATCCACTATACACCGGTGCATGACCAAATTCTGGATAGACATTAGGATTTGAAAGGCAGTGGTTGATGGCATCTATGGTTCTCCATTCTCTGTGTCGAATTTGATCAACTTGGAGTCGGAGGGGTCTATGGCCCCAAGTGCGGCTAGTAAATCTTACCGTTGTGTTGGAAAATTTTTGAGTACCTCAAGAGTGGACATGGTGGTAGGTGTTTGGGCCAAATCATCCACGATGTTGTAGCTAACAACAGCTCTAGCCGTGGCGTTATTGGAAACTCAACGTATGGAGGGGTGTGGGAACAGGGGTAACTGAAGAGATGCATTGACTATTTTAGATGTAGATGCCACTGATGTGTCAGTGGGTTTGGTGTTGTTTCCGTACTAATTTCATCTGGTTTATAGATTGACCTCTTCAGTTGTCATAGATAACAGGTGGTGGACACTTGTTTCTTCTGTGGGAGGTGCCCCCGGAGTGTTGGGATTAGGTTGGGGAGGGGGTGCGGTTGCCACCAATCCTTAGACTGGTAATGGGTTTTGGCGCACCATAGGAGGAGGTCCTTGTGGTTCCAGGTTGGGTTGGGCTTGGTTTGTTGTATTAGTGGCATGTTGAACCTTGTTTCTAATGGCCTATTTAGCATGACCCATGAAAGGACACTCGAATGTGTAGTGCCCGTAGACCTCGTATAGTGTGCATGGTTGGTTTATCCGCAATGGAGCGTTGCATATTGGTGCATTTGGTCGTTGAGGATTTTTGGCTGGCCGGTTTTCTGCGGCATTGTTGGGAGGGTTTGGTTGTTAACCACCTCCCTGCGGTTGATTGTTTCCTTGGTTCTAGGGTCGGTTATTCCTAGTTTTCCCTTGTTGATTATTGGGGACTGGCTAGTTGTGCAAACGCCTATCCCAATAGAGTGGGTGGAGTAGGGGCAAGGGCTTGAACCGCTTGCACTAGTGGTGCATAGTAGATTTGGGTGGGTGGTGGTGCCAAAAATGTGGGAATTTTCCCTGCATATTGCTGTGTTGTCCAAGCCAAGGCCTGAGCCCATTGCGGTGGTGTAGGTTATGCATATGAAGTTGTGGCTCCGGACTGGGACATCATTGTTGCATAGTTCATAGTTTGGTTTTGGTAGGAAACACTAGCAGTGTTTCTTGGTTGTGGTGGTACTGTAGGTGGTGTTGGACGGTGATGTGGTTGGTGAGAGACTGAGCCTATGATGCCATCTGTAGCATGGGATGTCCCTAGTGCATCCTGGTAGGAGGTTTCTACGTGGGGAGCATTTGGAATGACAGTGTAAAGGTATTCAGAATGTGCATAGATTAGATCAAACTGCTGGGCTTTCAAGATGGCCTCCTCTTCAAATTGGGGATGTTTGGATGCGACGTCCTTTGCTATAGGTGAAAGCAAAGTTTTAAGGAACCAATCCAGGAAGATCTTGTCATCAAGTTGGGTCTTACACAAACTGTGGTGTCTTCGCCACTCATGGGTGTGGTCAATTACATGGGTTGCAGTATTCTGGATGCAAGATAACAAGATCTCCACCCCTTCATCATATCTGATAGAGAGTTGGAAATATTGCAGGAACATGAAATCCAGGGAGTTGAAATCTGGGTACTTTGCTTGTGGTAACTCAATGTACCATTTGGCTGTAGAACCTGTGAGGGTGCATTGGAATAGCCTTAGCCTGATCAAATCATCTATGATGTTGTTTGATGAGAACCATAGATGAAACGTCATGATGTGGTTTCGGGGTCACTCCCCTGCCTTCCCTTCAAACTTGGGAATGTATGAGGGGAGTTTGGTTGGCATGGGAGGCCAAAACGTTTGATGGCGAATAGGGTCATTTGTTAACTGAGCCAAATTTGACAAGTTGAGATGTGCCATGAAAGGAAGGTTTGACCCCAGGTTGATGTCAGGTTGGGGAGCCACGGTGGTGGGGTTTGCAGGTGCATAATGCACTTGCATAGCTGGGGGTGCTTGTGGCACCATTATGGATGGGCGAGTGCCCCCAAGTGTGGTGGAAGGGATAGTGTGGGTGGAAGGGCCACTGCCCTCATGTATGATAAGAGGGGCAGTGTAGGTGGAAGGGCCACTACTCCCATGTGTTGTAGGAGGGGAAGTGTAGGTGGAAGGGCCACTGCCCGCATGTGTTGCAGGTGGGATAGCTTGACTAATCAATATGGGTGGTGGCATCTGACTTATGACAATTTGCATAACCGCACTGGGGCCACCTACAGGGTTGTTGGTGATAGTTTGTGGTGTGGAAATGGGTCCACTAGCAATTGCTATGCTGAAAAATGGATCTAGGTTTGCACTAGCCTTGGGGCTTGATGGTATAGTGTGCAAATCTAGTTCAGGCTGATATGGGTCTGAATCTGAATCAAAGGCTATGTGGCCTTTTGATGGTGTAGGAGGTCATCAAGGATGGTCTCGATGATGTCGGTTTAATAACCTGAACTGTGGTGGTTTGCCTCTCAGGTGTGAGGAAGAGCATGAGGGATCAATCATGTCATATTTGTATGTCAAACTAGTGGTAATGATTTTTGGACCCCGGTTTCAATGGCTTCCTATTGGCTGCAAGTGGTCACTCAGCCACCAAGACTGCCAGAAGACAACGCTTGGCTTTTTCCTCATGGGAGTGCTACTCAATTGGTGGGGGTCATTGACCGTTTCGCTTGGCAATTCCTCTTAGGGACCAACTACTTTGAGGTTCCTGTGGTACTCCTCACAATGAGTTTTTGGGCTAATCCCAAGTACTTCCCATGGTTAAGGTAGTCAGGGACTTATGTCCTCAAAGATTGCATATTTTTAACTTAGTGTAAATTGTACATTTTACTGGCTCACTTAGAGTCATGAACTAAGTTGGGTTGATTTATATGGTATAGTGTGTATGTCTTCTATTTTCTTGTTATATTTGGTGGTTGCTCAAATGGTTTATGAATATTCCGTAGAGTTCATAATTATGTGAATGAAAGGAGTAAATACTAATAAAAAATATTTTAGACATGTACCATTTGTAATCCTGAATCGTGATAGCCTAACTAGGTGACTACCTTACACCTATATTTCTCTTCAACCAGGAGAAGGTGCTGGGCTCTCAACACAATGGGACTAAGCCCATCCATAGATCCATAGGTCACCCTCCAGATGTAAGGTTGGTCAACAGGGAGGATGTTGATCACCGTGAAAAGCCCTCCTTCTCTACCCCCTCTACCTTCCAAGTCACCCGTTTTTAATGGCTTTGAAAAATATTAGGTGAAGTGCCTATTACTATAGAAGCTTCGCCCTTCATCTTATCCAAGAATACCCCAAAGGGTGATGATTAGGTAGAGGAGGAAGGGTTAGGAAAGATGTTGATTTTAAGTATGTTTTAATCAGACTATGTTCATTAACCCATTAAGTGTTGATTTACACTTTGATTTAATTAAGCTTTGTTATGTAAATGAAATGGACAAAAACAGAAATAGAAACAACAATAAACATAGTTTGGATGGATAGAGGCAGCTGAGCCACACTGATAGTCCTTAATTATTAAAAAATTGAATTTTGAGTGACAGATCGCACTTTTAAGGTAAAATGTGGCGAGAGGGTCACCAAATTTTTCCAGAAACAAGCGAGGGGGTCGCTCAAATTTTGCAGATAGAAGCAGGATGACTTCTGGAAGGGGGTCACACCTTTCAGGACTAAATAGGTGACCTGGTCACACCTGTGAGGCCAAAATGAGTGACCTGGTCCCCTTTCTGGGCCGGCCTGATAAGGGCGACCTACTGGGGAAACATAAATTTTTTTGACCCCGAGTTAGATATGCCTAATAGTAACCTGTACTGTGGCCAAATGGACTCATATTTTCCTTGTGGAGGCTTGAGAGTAACTAAAAATGTAAATAAACAAGAATCTAAGCTAGATTTTAACAAAAAAGTAAATTAGGGAAAAAACGAAACTAAAAATTGAAATTTTGAAAAAATAGACTGAGGGATCCTGTGGGATGGACCTAGTATGGTTTCCAGTTCTGTAGCAGGGATTTCTCCCTTACTACAGGGCAGGAATTGATACCTTCTGACTATAGGATGGAAGGATCAGTTCCTAGTGGTAGATGCAGAAAATAAAAGAAGAAACGAAATAAAATAGAAATGAAAAACAACAAAGAAAGAGCTCCTCTACAAATAAGGTTAGGGTTCAGCTCCAATACCCTGCAAGAACATGTTAGAAAACCTGCAAAAAAAATATGTAAACCTACAAGCAAAGATGGGTTAGATAAAACTAAATAAACAAAAGAAAATAAAAATTATACCTTCATTTGGTGGAATGGGCCACCATGCCCTAGTTGGGAGAAGCACATCTCTCTCTTGGCAATGGGGGAGCTATGGCTCAATGGGAGGATGGATGAGAGGGAGTGTGGGTGGCTTGAGAGACAAAGGGTCTCAAGGAATCCACTCGGGCAACATAAGAGTATGCAAGGGATAAGTCTTTTGAGAGTGACCCCCACACCTCTATTTATAGCTTTTTGGGGGTTTTTTAGGGTTTTAATCCCTTGGTTGGGGTTTTAGCCCCTTTTATGGGATTTTAGCCCCTTTTTGGAGGCTTTAGCCCCTAGGAAAGCTATTTAGGCTCTTTTTAGGGGTTTTTAAGCCCTTTTGCTCATTCTTAAGCCTTCTTGAGGGTGTGGGGCTCCAACAGGTTGAAATGAGGGTCATGCATGGGTGTCCTTGGGTGGTGTAAGCCATGTAGAGATGAGTGAAGGATTTTTTGGGTTAACATACTCCATATAATACTTCAAGAACATTTTCCTCTTCCGTGCAAATACATATCTTTATTTGATTATCTGATGTGTATGGTAGAGTTGATAACCCTGAATTATGTTTCTTCGAGATCTTTCTTTTCTTCTTCAGAATGGAATTCTGATGCAAATAAGTGTTTGGAACTGTTACCACCTAAGTTGTACTTAGTGGTTTTTTATCAAGTGAGCCTGGTGAACCGGACAAGGATAACTTGTTCGGACTTCAGAAGACCTTCAGTCTTACTTCTGGGAAGCTTTGTTGTACTATATCACATGTTCATACCGCATGGGGGAATTGTAATAAATGTTCTAGCATGATAGTGTCTGTAAAAGAATTGGTCTCTTAGACTTTATTTGTCAATCCAATCAGCCCATGGGTGTTTTTTCCCTTGGTTATTATTGGTTGTTGAATAAAAGGATGATAATTTCTGAGTTTTTCACTTCATACCTCCAAAGTTGGGGTGGTTGGATTGGAATTTAGGCCTATTGAGGTTATTATAGTCTATGCGTTAATGTATAAACATACTAGGCATCATGGTCGAGTCATATGAACATGGCTAAGTCCCCCTAGGTTTTTTCAACTTTTTTATTTTTTTAACTTTTTCACTGTTTTTTATTAAAATTTAATTTTTCCAAAACTTAGGCTATTTTTTAATAGTTTAATTGGAAAAATTGATTTTGTAATAAAAGTGAGCCAAATAATCAATTTCAGTCATGTAGGTACTCATTTTCAAGCTAAGAGCACCATGTAAACCCATGGACCCACTATTTCCTAGTTTTGAGTGATTTTCCATCACTCGGGTCAAAAAGCCCCAAAAATAAATTATTGATTATTTTAATTAATAAATTGATGAATAATGGAGCAAATCCAGAATCATAGATCAGTGGATTCTCAGCCAATTCGATTGAAATCAGTCAGATCTAAACCAGATTGACTAGATTTGACAAATCCTTGACTGAGAAGGTGATCAAATCAGATCCAGAGTTGATCTTCAACATCCTTTATGGGAAATTTCTCCCTCCCTATCTCCTCCACACGTTTTGGCTCATCTGGATGAGTTTTGGTGGATTCTTTAGTCAACAGGTTGAGGTGTCATTCAGATCAACTCTTTGATTGACAATTTCACTCAGTGAGACTCAGATCTGGCTCAGTTAGACATAGATCAGGCATTGATGGACTCTCCATCAGCTGATTTGATCTGTCTCCTTGGGATTTGTGCCCCCCCTGGGCTGGATCTCCTAGTTTTTGTATATATCCAAGCATAAGCCTCCTCTTAGAAGCTATTTAGAACTGGGATTGAGGTGCTGCTGCTATTGTACTATTGTTATTGTTCATTTGAAATAAAGAGAATATTTGGAGGCAATACGGTGTTGTGCCATTGTATGTGTGGATGATCATTGCCATTTTTTTCACTGAGGTAACCTATATCTGTGTTCATAATTTGCTAATTGCTTGTGGATTCGTTGCTAAGATTGATAATAAGCTTATTATAATCTTGATAGGAAAGGTGCTTTTCAATAAGTTTATTGGCCATCTCTTTCCTTTGATGCATGTTTAGAGATCTAGATTCAGCATGTTCTATAAGCTTATATGCATGTTATTTTGAATCTCTGTGTATGTACTAATCGGATCTCACAATTTTTTCGATAAGTTTTTTTTATTTCAGCTGAGCTGCAGGTTCCTAGATTGGAGAGGATGCTGATCTAGTGTGCTTCTTCACTTTCTCCAAAACCTTCCAAATGCATAGTCCCTCAACATTCCACCTGAAATCTCCACTGTGGATCTTCAAGGCTACCAACATTTCTCTCCTCCTCTTCCTCCCTCAAAATCACCTCTTTTACCCGGTTACTTTGTTCATTGCTTTGATATTGTTTAGATATATCATCTTAAAAGTAAATTTAAAATAGATCTATCTTCTCAAATCCCATAATCTATATCTTTCTCTTAAAAGGTTTCATAAGCATTCTAGATCTAGGTTTAAGGAAATCGTCCTTTTTGCATGGAATTTCAAAGAAAATTTGTAGCTTGCATGCATTAGATTTCTATTTTCCGTCATAAAATATAAATCTATCAATCAATGCACATAATATTGGATGCCTAAAATGCAAGCCAAGATCCCAAGGAAAGCTTGCTTTCCTTGGTTCCTTTTTTACCTTTTTTAACTAGTTTTTACTTAGCATTTTTTGGTTAAAAGTAAGCTGAACCAAAGGTAATTTCAGAGTGATTTTGGGCATATTTCAGTCTAATAATATTTATGGTTTTTATCATGCATTACAGAAAAAAGGAGGAGCTTCTACTTGAAAGTGACTTTTGGGCCTCTGAATCCCCCCAAGGGTCTCCCTTTTTGACTGAAATATTTAATTTACGCACTTTGTAAGCTCTTGATTTCATTATATATAACAATAAAGATGAATAATATAATTTTTTTGATATTGTAACCGCTGGTAATAAAAATATTTTTTGAATAGGCTCTTTCGAGCCCATTACCCATCCCCCCAGGGGGGATTTGCGTCCGTGTCATTTTTTGATTTTCATTCATATTTTTTCAATATAACGTAGTACTAATCTATAGGGTAGTATACTTTCATTTAAAATCAATTCCATATTCCATTTCTATTGGTTTCAAAGTAACTTTAATACTTACCACACGAGCCTCCTTTTGAGTCGAAAGGTGAAGAAAGGTTCGTGGTAGTCTAATTAGAAAATTGTGGTTTGCTTATCCTTTTATGTTTCATTTGCTATAATCATTTGTTTCAGTAACCATAATAAAATAAACCCCTCCTTGATTCCCCTATTGAGGTCCACTTGGACCGAAAGAGGTTCCTAGAGGGTTTTCTTTTTAACAAGAACATCCATCTCAAAATTTACTAAAATTGACAAGACTCCGGTGTGTATGCTCTGCACTTGGCTGTGGTTCATCCGATCAGTCAAGATATATCAAAATCACTTGAGTGACTAGTATAATTAGGATTCACTCTCCCAAATTGACAAACCATCAGTTGAAAATCCAACACCTAGATCAAACCATTACGGTGGCAAAATACCCAAAGGAAGCGGGAACTCCTAAAAAGTGACCTCGGGGTGCCGATCTCTGTCACACCCTAATGGGTGCATTATGAACAATAGCCCCATAGACCCCATTCATCCCACATATTCCTTGCAGGTAGCTATGAAGGTTTAGTTTTGGACATACTCCAAGTACTCTCAGGTATATCTGGAGTCCACCCCTTCGCCTAATTTTAATTAACTCATATTTCACATTAACTTAAAACGTACCAAGAGGAAATTGCAAAAAATTCACTCCAAGCACATGCAAATACATTAATTTTCTTTTGACTCCATTTTAAGGCACTGGTTATGTTCTTGCTATATATATATATTGTGTCTCATCATTGTGCTTTCATGCGCTCATTTTGTATCTTGTCATCTATGGTTGTTTATGGTTAATTTTCAAACTCCTAAGTAACTCATTCAGTTTAACATCACCATACTAAGTAATTTAGCCTTAGTAACTTAATAGGGCCTACCCCCCTTGGATTCGTTTAAATTTGAGCCTAAATGGAGGAGTCAAGAACAAGGTGACAGCCTTGACTCGAGACTTGCCCCCAAGGACACACCAAGTGGCTTGAATATTTCTGCCATGTGACCCAGGTGTGTGAAAGGAGGAAACAAGAACTACCCAAACTTCATTTCCTTTAGACACAAATGTAGAAAGCACATGATCTTTGACATTAGGAACATATTTTTCATGAATATTTTCAAAATCTTTTTCCTTCAAATTTTCTTTACAGTTTGAAACCTGAATGCTCTCTTAAGTGTTTCCATGTTTAAAAGATTCAAAAATTGTCGACAATGTTATATGTCACTATTTTTCTATGATCCATGAACTCACTTTCAGGAACTAATTGAGAACCTCTAATTTCTTTTTCCATTAACAAAAGGATATGTGGGCACAATACTATTTGTAAACCCTTCTCTAAAATAATTTTTCCTGTAAGAGTCTACATTTACAAGTGATGTTTGTCCTCCATCAATAGAAATCACCCTATTTAGTCTTCTTACTTTTCAATACACTAGCTCCCACTCCCAAAACTATCCTCTATTATCCCCTTTATTAATAGGTGCATTATGCCACTCCTAGAAGTGATGCTTCCCAAACATTGCATGTAAGTGGTTGGAAAATATAAGGAGAGATGGAATGCTTCACAAATACACTTTCATAGTGTTCTCTGGTATCTGTAGATGTAGTGAATGACATTGGAAAGTGTACAAAAACTATCTTAGACACATGATCCTTTGATTCAGCATCCCATTTTCCAATTTATAAGTCCACTTTCTAAATTCTATCATTATTTGTATATCCAAAGAAGTTTGCAAGCCCATGGAGTATGATACTCATAGTGTCAACTTTTCCCACAAAATTGTGTTTTGAAACCTTTTGCTACAAAACATTCCTCTATTATTTCCATGGAAAATTTGGGAAAATACTCATAGACCTATAAACACTTCTCCATCATACTGTCACCTAGAAGTTGAGGATATGAAAAAAAATTCAGATTCATCCTACATGTAGTCATCATACCACTGAAAATTATAACATACATCCTTTTTGCTGACCTTACAACTGTAAACATAACTGTTTACAGATATGGGATATTATGAGAAACAAATATGGGGGTTTCCTGTAGCAGTATCCTTAAAACCAAGTTTTATATGGGTTGAATATTTCAAAGAGCAGTATACTCCATTTTTTAGCAACACTAGTATGCTTATATGTCATAACCATTGTTTGGCATCCCCTTCATCACATTACATAAGAATTTTGTGGAATTACCATGAGAAGCATCCCTACATATTTGGGTGATGATCACATTGGAATATGAATTATGTGGACTAGTTTAGATCCCAGTCATTGGAGGTATCCTTACTTGCATTTAGATCACTTTCATAGGTTTTTTTGGGTCTTTGACAACTCTCTCATAATTTTGGTAAATTGTTTAGCCACTTGGATCCTTTATTTCAAATTTGGAGAGTTTTTGTGCTATTGGGAGGGGTTGTCCAACTTAAGAGCTGATTTGGCATGATTTGAAGTAGGTCATCACTCCCTTGATTCCATTTCTACATGGTAATTACAGATTATATGGATTTTATCACCTATTGAGATCCTTTTCACTTGATCATTTCCTATATTATGGAGATTGTCACCAAATTTTAGTCATTAGTGAATGACCTTGATACCCTACTATAGAATAGATACTAGAAAGTTTAAAAGGATTGAAACTATAATGACAAGGATGCTAAAACCAATAAATGTGTCATGATAAAATGATACTATATCGATTACCTTATCCTGAAACATGTGCCATCTCTCAAAAGAACACAAATAGGTTATCACACTATACACACTTACCCTACAATTACCATTATAGATATCCAAATTTAGAATAAAACCATGAACTTTAATAATTCATAATCCAATTTGGAGGGACATAACTGTCAGTCATTTCGAACTATCATTTTTCTCAGTCATCTTCCCTTATTCTAAGCTATAATTTCCTAATCATCAATAGTCACACATACATAAATATATGCAAATAGATTACTATGCTCCTAAACAACCTTTTATGATTGTAATACAATACTAACTAAGACAGATTGAAGCAATAATATCATTTCAAATTTTTAGTTATACTCATTTTTTAACAACATGCCCAAACCATGGTAGGGTACCACATTTGTATTATCACCTACTAGTCATTTACATTTTGGAGGGAAGGTTATCTTCTGCCGTGATCCATGGATAGCCAAGACAACCTGGTATCTCTTGCCTTGTCTGGTCTATGTACAAATGAGATTGCACAATATATTCAAGAGACCACCCAGGGAAACATTGATGTCTTTACATCATATTCAAAAGTTTCCCTTCACAATAATTCCTATCATCCAATTTAAAATCAATGGTGTTGTGACTGAAAAACATGTACATTATGTTTCCTAACTGGAATTTTTGATGCAGAACTTTGAGAATGGTCTATATTACTATATCTTCCAAGTGAAAAGTGAGTTACCTATTTTGTTTGCATCAAACAGATTCAAATCCAATGGCACCTGCTATCATTTCTTCTTGTGATCCATTTCCCACTTTTAGTCTTCTTCCAAAAAAGAATTGGATGCTCTACTTGTTCGTAGAATCCTTTAATATTTCATCAATACATGATCTGGATTCACCATCGTTAATATTTGGCATAAATTCCTCTTTCTTTGTACCTCTATCATCATACTCCTGACATATCTCTTTCACTACCAGAGTAAAGTTAGCTTCAGCCTTTCCTTGACATTTGGCTGTCAACTTATTTTTCAACTCAGAGGTGAATGCCTGAACATCAGTAGCAGCAAAAAAACCTCTACAACAGAAGCAATCAAAAAATGAAATCAATAAACCAAAACCTGAATCTACTTGTAAAAGCAAAACCAAATCTTAAATTTTAGAAGGAAGTTCTTATAGCATATGTAACATTTACCATCCACAACATTTAAGCTTGCAGAATAAAATGCTACTGTTAACCCAAAAATCCCCCACTAAGCTCTCAATGGCCTACACCACTCAAGGACACCATCTCACGACCCTCATATCCTTCCATTGGACCCCCACACCCTCAAAATAGCCTAAGGATGAAGAAAAAGGGCTAAAAACCCCAAAATAGCCTCCTAGGAGATAAAGCCCTAAAAAAGGGGCTAAAACCCTAAAAGGGGATAAAGTTAGGGAGAAAGGGGATAAAAGCCCAAAAAAGGGGATAAATCCCTGACCAAGGGATTAAAACCCTAAAACCCCTTGAAAAAGCTATAAAAGGAGGGTGGGGGGTCACTCTCAAGACACTTCTCCCTTTGCCTATTGTTATGCTTCTCGTGGATGCTTTGAGACCTTTGCCTCTCAAACCACCAACACTCCTTCTCCTCCATCTCCATCTCCATTGAGCCATTTCTCCCCATCCAAGAGAGAGAGGTGCTTCCACAAGCTTGGGCATGGTGGCCCATTTCCAGTAGAGAAGGTATAATTTGTCTTGCATGTTTTGTTTATTTGTTTATTTTCTTTCTAACCCTTGTTTCCATTTGCAGGTTTTTAGCTTAACATTGTTTTGTAGGTTTTACCATAGGTTAGGATTTGTTTGCAGGTTAATGGAGGCGGAACCCTAACCACTTGTGTGCAGAGGGATTCACCATTACTCCATCTTCTTCTTTATGTTCTGTTGTTAGCTTAGTTTATTGTTATTTACATTCTGTTTTATTTTTTGCATTTCCCATCCACACAGGAACCTACCCTTCTATCCTATAGACAGACGGGAGCCATTCCTACCCCTGTAGCAGGGAGAAATCCTTTCTACAGAACTAGCAATCGTACCAGGTCGATCCCACAGGATCCCTGGGCCAAATTTTTAATTTTTTAAGTTTTTCAAATTTTACCCTAGTTTTCAAAAAATTTCCTATTAAATCCATCTTAGATTCAATTTATTTCCTATTTTAAGTACTACTGAAGCCTCTGCTAGGAAAAAACGAGTCAATTTGACCACAATACAAGTTACTGTTGAGCAGATCTGACTCTGTCTCACAAAAAACCCCAATCCGGAGCAGGGCGCTCTTATCGGGGAAAAAGGTGAGAGTGGGGCGCACTTAATGGGAAAACAGGTGCACCCAATGCACACATAATCCCCCGATAAGTGCGAATTCAACCCAAAAACTCAGTATGTGACTGTTTTTGCATTATGTATGACCCCCTCGCTCATTTCTGAAAAAATATTGCGGACCCCTCGCCAAATTTGATCAGAAATGTGCGGCTTGTCAAACAAGAACTTTAATTTCAGTTTAATAGATAGTAAATTTCAGTTTTAGAGGATTGTTAGTGTAGCCCAGATGCCTCTGTCCACCACACCAGTTTAATTTTAGTTTCTATTTTTATTTTTAGCAATTTCTTTCATAAACAATGTGTAAATGCCAAGTAGATGTTAATGGATTAATTAAATGAACCTAGCCTAACTAAAATCAACTTAAAAACATATTGTCTTGCTTCCCCTTCCTCCTCTACCCAGTCATCACCCTCTAGGGTATTCTGGGATACGACGAAGGGCAAGCTTGTATAGATCTAGGCACTCCACTATATTTTTCCAAACCATTAAAACCGGGTGACCTTGAAGGTAGAGGGGGTAGAGAAGGAGGCCTTCTCACAGCGCTAAGCGTCCTCCCTGTTGACCAACCTTGCTTCTGGGAGGTGACCTGAGGATCTACTGGTGGTATTAGTCCCATTGTGTTGAGAGCCCAGCACCTTCTCTTGGTTGAAGAGGAATATTAGTGAGAGGTATACATATAGTTAGGCCGTTAAACATTCAGGGTTAATCACTATATTTGTTAACAATTTCTGATTATTTATGCTTGCATACACAAACACAATGACATGAAATATACCATGATGAATTCATAAACCATTTGCGGCAACCAAGTACCAAAAAAACAAATAAACAAACACACCATACCAACTAATTAACCCAACTCAGTTCATCACGCTGAGTAAGCCTTAAAATTTACTAATTTACACTAAGTACAAACAATTATGTAGTCTTTAAGGACATAAGTCCCTGATTGCTTCAACTGTGAGAAGTACTTGGGCTCTACCCAGAAACTCATTATGAGGAGTGCCACAGGAACCCCAAAGTAGTTGGCTGTTGAGAGGAATTGCCAAGCGAAATGGGCAACGACCCCTTTCGATTGAGTAGAAACACCTATGAGGAACAAGCCAAGCGTTGTCTTCTGGCAGTCTTGGTGGTTGAGTGACCACCTGCAGCCAATAGGAAGCCACTTGTTTGGTCACTAACACAATTTATCCTCCACGTTCTTCCTCACACCTAAGAGGCAAACCACCACCATTTGGAACACTAAATCAAAACCATCGAAGCCGCTCTTAGGGATCTCCCACACCATCAGAGGGCCACACAGCCTCTGATTTTGATTCAAACACATATCAGTCTAAACCAGACCTCCATACTGCACCATCAAGCTCCATGGCTAGTGCAAATCCGGATCCATTTTTCGGCCTAACCATAGCAAGTGAACACATGTCCACATCACAACCTGTCACCCACAACCTGGCAAGTGGCCTAAGCATAGTCATGCAGACTGTCATCAGTCAGCTGCCACGACCTATAGTGACCATCCAAGCTAGCCCACTCGCAACACATGGGGGCAGTGGCCCCTCCACACACACTGTCCCTCCTACCACACAGGGGGGCAGTGGACCATCCACTTACATTGCCCCTAATGTCATACATGGGGGCAGTGTCCCCACCACTCATACTATCCCACCCACAACACTTGGGGGCATTGGCCCATCCGCAATGGTGCCATCTCAAGCACCCCTAGCCATGTAGATGCATTATGTACCTACAAATCCCACCACCATCACAGCTCCATCCCACATCAACCTGGGGTCAAATCTTCCCTTCATGGCTCGTCTGAAATTTCCTGACTTGGTTGTATTAACAAACGACCCCATCCGCCATCAAGATTTTTGGCCTCTAATGCCAACTAAGCTACCATCAAACATCCTCAAGTTTGAAGGAAAAGTAGGGGAATGTCCCCAAAACCACATAATGACATTCCATCTATGGTGATCATCCAACAGCATCGTAGATGATTCCATCAGGCTGAGGCTATTCCAACACAACCTTACAGATGCTGCAGTCAAATGGTACATTGAGCTACCACAAGCCAAGTACCTAGACTTCAACTCCCTAGCCTTCATGTTCCTACAGTATTTCCAACTCCCCATCAGATATAACGAAGGGGTGGAGATCCTGTTATCCTGTCACCAAAGCACCGCCACTCATATAACCAATGACATCCATGAGTGGTGACGACGTCATAGTCTATGCAAAATCCAACTCGATGATAGGATCTTATTGGATTGGTTCCTTAAGACCTTGCTCCCACCCATAGCAAAGGACGTGGCATCCGAACATCGTCAATCCGAAGAAGAGGCCATACTAAAAGCTCAACAATTTGACCTGATCTACACTCAGTCTAGATACCTGTACACCATCATTCCAGATGCTCCCCATCCGAGTACCTCCTACCATGATGCACCGGGGGCATCCCATTCTGCGAACGACATCATAGGATCGGTCTCCCAATAGCCACAGCCTCAACCGACACCACCTGACATTACACCACAACCAAGAAACACTGCTAGTGTTTCTTACCAAAACCAACTTCCGGACTACGCAAGAATGATGTCCTAGTCCGAAGCAACAACTTCCTATGCACAACCTGCGCCACCGTAGTAGGCTCAGGCCATGGCTTGGCCAGCACAACAGTATGTGGGGAAAATTCCCACATTTGTGGCACCATCACCTCCAAAAATATATTATGCACCACTAGTGCAACCAGTTCAAGCCCCCACCCCCACTCCACTTGCTCCATTGGGACAAGTGTTCACACAACAAAACTGTCCCAACCAGCCTGACCTCAACAATAAACAAGGGCAAGCTCGAAATAAATGGCCCCACAACCAAGGAAATAACCAACTGCATGGAGGCGATCAACAACCAAACCCTCCCAATAATGTTGTGGCAAACCAGCTAGCCCAAAACCCCCCACTACAAAATGCACCAAGACGCAACGCCCCGTTACGCACAAACCAACCGTGCACACTCTGTGATGTTTATGGGAACTACACATTTGAGTGTCCCCTTATGGGTTGAGCTAAGCAAGCTATTCAAAATGAGGCCCAACAGGCCACCAATGCTGCCAATCAAGCCCAACCCAACTCGGCACCACAAGGACCTCCCCTCATGGTGCTTCAAAACCCACTTCCAGTCCAAGGATTGGTGGCAACCGCACCCCCTCCCCAAGCCAATCCCAATGCTCTGGCGGCACCTTCCATAGCCGAAACATGTGTTCACCACCTCCTAGCCATGACGATTGAAGAGGTCAACTTACAAACTAGACAGAGTCAATACTGTACCACCACCGAACCCGCTAACACATCAGCTACATCAACATCCAAAACAGTCAACCTACCTCTTTAGTTACCCCCATTCCCACGCCCCCCCCATACGCAGAGTTTCCAATAATGCCAGAGCTAGAGCTGCAGTCAGCTATAGCATTGTGGATGATTTGGCCCAAACGCCAATCGCCGTGTCCGCTATTTAGGTACTTAAAACATGCCTAACCCAGCGGAAAGCCTTACTAGCCACCCTTGGGGTAGTAGACCCCTCTAACTCCAAGTTGATCACATTCGACACATAGAATGGAGAACCATGCATGCCATCGACCATCGCCTTTCAAATCCCGTTGTCCATCCAGAATTTGGTTGTGCATCGGTGCATAGTGGATGAGGGGGCATGCACATGCGTTATGTCTACCTTGGTTTGGAAGAAACTTGGATCACCAATTTTGCAACCATCCTCCACAACTCTACGGGATTATGATGGACATCTCACTAAATCCCAAGGAATCCTCCCCCATATCCCCATCACGTTAGCTGGGAAGAATGTGCTGATCGAGATAGAAGTCATCAACGCTCAACTGGACTACAACCTCCTCCTCAGAAGGAGTTACATGTATGCCATGCAAGCAGTTGCATCAACTGTCTTCCATCTCATGGTGTTCCCCCATGAAGGGAAGATTATGATGGTTAACCAGCTCACTTATCATGATCCCCAAGGGTTAATGACACCTACCAACGTTATCCCTACCATCACCACCATTGAGCCACAAGGGGTGACCACACACGCCAATGTCGTCCCTGTAATTAACACCATGGTTGAAAACACACCATCCTCCCCACCATTGAATGTGGGCCCTGGGTTGTTTACCGATCCCACCATGACAGCTCCTTTCCCATTAGCGTCACCACTTCTGACACAAAACGAAACTGTGAACTTGTGCATGGTCTCATCTAACACTGCTGCACCCAAACCGCAGCCACAACCCCAACCACAACCACAACATCATCCATAGCCGCAACACCAACAACAGCTGCAACATCACTTGTAGCAGCAACATTACGTGTAGCCACAACCACAACCACATCCCCACATGCAACCAGCCGGGAGTTATGTGGGCTCATCTCAAGTCCATACGATTCACTTCCTATTTCCCCCACCTGGTGTCATGAGCAATCTGATCATGGCCACTTTAATCCTACCCAAATTTACATTGGGAATTCTGATGTGGTATCTTGATCCACCAGCTCAACCACCAATGCCCCAGGTGGTATAGACCCTGGTGCAACCCGTCGCATTTGAGTCTCACCCTCCACCCGGTCCGCACAAGCCAACCATTGCACCCGCACCTGTACCGCCCCAACCCAAAAGAGCTAGGGACAAGAATACCAAAGCCATTGCAGAGCCACGACAAGTCCCACCTTGTGCCATCTGCGAACAACAGGGTCATCCAACTCAGAATTGCCCTGAAATCCCAGTGATCTGTGCGCATATGGATGCCATGGATAGGAATGAAAATATCCCCATTGTTGAACTCCCAACCATGCCAGTAGTCAGGAACGAGGCGTTGAGGAAAAACCATGCTTGCACCCTTTGCAGATTGTATGGACATTACTCCCACCATTTCCAAGACCTGCCTGAATTTTGAATGGCTCTCGCTGACCTTCATCACCATTCCCTTGAGTATGAGATCACCTTGATCGAAGAAGTTCACCCACCACCTCCTTTTTTAGACACCATGTCCATTTACATGATGTCCAATTCCACCAACCTTCTCATCTCCTCTTCCACGGATGGTCCATTAGACCTATCTCTTCGTTGCTTTAACAACTATGAGGAGATACTTGAAGCTCTGACTACCCCAGAATACTCTGGGATGACATGCACCATCACTCATTCTTCCTCCAGGAAGAACTTGTGTCGTAGTCTGACTAGTTTTCCGTGGAGACCAAAGATTTCATCCATGGGAAGGTCAACTAGTTCAAGAACCCAATCCCAGCACTAGATGCCTTCGAAGAAGGGAATATGGAGAACATTTCACCAACCATTAAAATCAACATCTCAACCAACTCTGAGATTGTTGAAGAAATAATGCTAGGGGCATCTTGCTCCTCGGAAGAGGTTGATGCTTACACAACTCTCTTCCAAGAATTTTGTGACATTTTTTCTTGGTCATACATTGAAATTACCAACTTAGCTCCATCCATCATGGAGCACCACATTGACACATGGATTCATGTGGCACCCGTACGCCAAAAGCAACGACCCATCCATCCATCCAAAGTGGTTGCGGTGAAAGCCGAGATAGAGAATCTGCGCACAGCCGGCTTCATTTATCCCATTGCATACACCACTTGGGTTTCTAATCCTATTCCCTTGAATAAAAAATAGGGTACCATTCATGTTTGTACAGACTTTCGTGACCTCAATGGGGCATGTCCCAAAGACAACTTCCCCACACCGTTCATCGACCAAATCATCGATGCATGCGCCAGACATGAAGACTTTTCCTTCATGGACGATTTTTCTAGATATAACCAAATCCAAATCTGGAAAGAAGGCCATTACAAAATGACATTCACAACTCCATAGGGCACATTCATGTACTGAGTCATGCCCTTTGGCCTAAAAAAAGCTGGAGCCACCTTCCAGCGTGCCATGACATATTGTTTCCATGATTTAATTCACATCATCTTGGTTTACTTGGACGATCTCACCACCTGATCATGAAAACAAGCACAACATATAGACGACTTGTGGCAAGTATTTTTACATTTCCACAAGTACAACATTCACCTGAACCCCCTCAAGTGTATTTTTTATGTCCTAGAAAGCCATCTACTCGGATTCATCGTCTCCCACAAAGGGATAATGGTAGATCCCCTTAAAGTTCAGGCCATCCTTGATCTTCCTTCCCCAAGAACTTGGCACCAACTACAAAGCCTACAAGGTAAGGTCAACTTCCTTCTCTTCTTTGTGCCAGAGTATGCAACAAAATCCTACAGATTCATTTTCCCGCTCCGCACAAAAATCCCCTTTGTTTGGCACCAGCAAGCATGAGAATTGTTTAATGCACTCAAACAAGCCTTGGCTTCTGCACCATTACTCTCAGCACTAGATTTCACTCAATACTTCATCCTTTATGTGTCGGCCTCAAAAAATGCCATTCCTGGAGTCTTGGTCCAAGAAGATGATGCTCGCCATGAGCATGTGATTTACTACATCAATCAGAATCTAACAGGACCCCCACTACGATATTCACCCGAGGAGAAATTGGCCCTCACCATTGTCTTATCGGCTCAAAAATTGTGCCACTACATCATTTCTAACCATACTCATGTAGTGGCTGATTCAAACCGAATGTGGTACCTTTTAAGTCGTCTCCTTCTACAAGGTCGAGTAGCTAAGTGGGTAGTCATCCTCCAAGAGTTCTACCTGGAGTTTGTGTCTCCAAAAAGCACAAAGGCACTCGCACTAGCCACACTCATGACAAATATTCCCCCATTAACAGTGTCATCACCCCCTAAAGATGATCTCCCTGATGATTTCCTATTCGTCATATCCACAGACGACCCATGGTATGGGGACATCCTTCTCTATTTACAAACACAAAAAGTTCACAGTGCATTTCGACCATGAGGATAGGCGACGCATCAGACATCAAGCCATTCGCCACTTACTTATTGGAGATGTTCTATATCGTCGAGGCATTGATACCATCCTATTTCGTTGCCTCACCCATGATGAGGCCGAAACCATCCTCAATGATAGTCATAGTGGAGCCTATGGTGGCCACCTTTTAGGCCTAGCAACCACCCAAAAGATTCTACACATCGGCTATTTCTATCCCTCCATATTTGCTGATTGCATAGAGGTAGTCAAACATTGCTGCAACTGTCAGCTTTTTCGCCCAAAGGAAAGAACCCCCCCACACCCTTACACCCCATAGTCACAGTCAGGCCCTTCTGCAAATGGGCAATCGACTTCATGACAATCAACACCGTTTCGGCTAATGGTCACAAATACATCATCATGGCAGTCGCTTACTTCACCAAGTGGGCCGAGGCGATGCCCATATTCGATTGCAAAGCGGAAACCACAGCGTGTTTCTTCTTCAACCATGTTATTACATGATTTGGTGTCCCTAAACAATTAGTCTCAGACCATGGGGCACACTTCCAAGACGTCGTATGGGCTGAATTATTAACCATGTTGAAATTCGAACACTAGTACTCATCTTCCTACTACCCCCAAGGTAATGGCCAAGTGGAAGCAGTCAACAAAATCATCAAAACAATGCTCCAAAGGATGGTAGGAAATCATAAAACCAACTGGCATCACATGCTATTCTCTGCCCTATGGGCTTATCGCACATCCACAAAAACTGCAACTAGTTTCACTCCTTTTCACCTAGTACATGGCGTTGAATCAGTACTCCCTATAGAATGCCAAATCCCATCCCTCCGCTTGGAAGTAGAACTCCTCCCTGATACTTCGCCTTTAGAAGAATGGCTCCTCCAACTTAAGCAAACCATAGAAGACCGTTGAGATTCCCTCAAAGCTATCGAAGCAATGAAAACACGATAAAAAATCCACTATGACTCCCATGTCCACCCTCGCACCTTCAACGAAGGCAATATGGTTCTAGTCTACGACCAACCCAATGATAAATTGGGTAAAGGCGAGTTCGAATCAATGTGGTATGGCCCATACGTCATCCACCATTGCCTCGGAAAAGAGGCATACACCCTCATTGAATCTGATGGACAACTCTTGGAGAACCCGTGCAATGGGATCTACCTCAACAAATTTTACGCTTAACATCACCAATGAGTCGCTTCATTTTCTTTTTCTTGTTTTTCAACGTTTTTCAGCAAAAATCAAGGGCAGCACCAACAGCTGCTAGTCCAAAGTCACCCGGAATTAGTTCGAGACTCCTCTCACATCTCCTGGCTCAAACTTCTATCTCTTTATGAGACCATTGTTTCATGTTTAATAAGTCAATTTTGGGACCAATTCCCACACATCAGCTCGATTTATGAGCCATGACATGACAATATGAGTGTCTATGGACCGGTACTTGTATCACACTTCCCGACCGCAACTCATGTGAGTTTTCGGGCCACCGCCTATTAAGGAATGTAATTTTACTTTTATTTTTGTATTTATAGTTGTATTTTTCACCGCACCTTACACGGACATCTGGACCATCGTCGACAAAACCCTTTATTTCTCTTGGATGTATTTGACATATAAGTGCCCCCGGACTTGCACTCACATCACATGTAGTCAAGTTCGTTGACCACAACACACACACAAGTTCTCCTAACCTCTGTCTAAGAGCCACCTCGGTTTGCATGCCTCTGTCGCATCGACTCATAGGCCTCTGCCACGATCTATCCCATTCATGTATTGGTATGTTTGAGAGCCTTTTTCTCTATCCATACTGCATGAACGACCTTTGGACCTCTGTCCACCATCCTGACATGGGGCACCGCATGTGCCACCTCAATCGGTTGACCATATTGGAGTTTTGTTTAAGCTCTTTTCTGACTCCTTAAAACAATGAAAAGATTTCCAAGCGTAGTTGCTTCCTTTTCCGCTCGCTAAAGTATAGGAAAGAGTGTCTACATCATCTCGTTTATCTCCTTTTGCAGACCATGTAGACCATTTCATGAAAAGGACCTCCTTGGCACACTCAAGCCAAGACCGTACCCCTCTGCATACTTTTATTCTTTCTCAGGCAGAGGGAGCACACTTTATGAAAAATCCTTCCCCAGGTTGTCTTTAAGCTCTCTTTCAACCGTCTCAATAAGAAAAGATCGCTGAGAAAACTTGGTTTCATTCATGCTCGTAAAAGTATTTGAATGACCATCCAGTCAGTACATGTTTAACCTTTTTTGGCCTGATTGGACTACCAACGGTAAAGAAGTCTCTCATTCCTTATAGGATGGGCGAGCTCTCCTATGTATACTTTTATCCTTTTTTGGGCATAGGAGAATACCAACGAAAAATCACCATCAAGCATTCACCTTCTCAGGCTCGCCAAAAATCCATAAGATCGTACCATAACGGTGTCCCTAGACACCTCCCCATAGAAAATAGTTTGGAAGCACTCCCCTGTTGGGTCGCCTTTGTTCAGAGTACTCTGCAATGTGTCTTCCTTGGATCCCACCAATATCAAAAGATTCTACCTCCTCCAATTATTTCCCATCTACAATGACATCCCGGTATTACAGCTATGATCCCATTCCCATGAGTCAGTTTCATTTGCTGCCTGGTCCGCCCTGCCGTCATACTCTGAACAAAGGAAGTTTGAGTCTCCCACACTCCCCCTACCCCTATTCAGTTCTTTCCCTCCCCCGCCCCCCAATTCAGTGAGTCAGTCTACAGATTACTTCACACCTTTCGCTTATCTCCCTCACCCTCCTGGTTAAGGAAACATCATTTCCTTGACTAGGGGCAGGTCTCCCTCTGTCAACGCCAACACACATATTCCAAAGGATAGACCCAGAGGTCCCTGTACCTTGGTTTCATTAACATCATTAATGAGTTCCTTGGACCACTTGAGAGGAGTCCTTAGTGCCTCTTGGGATGGTTGTTTCTCATGTGCGCGACTTCAACTCCATCATTGCATCATTGAGATTCGTACAAGGTTTGTTTCGCACAGTACTTGGTCGAAGACCTCAGATGTCACCTGACTCTAGCATATTGGTGAGTCTACTCGAGTGACCTAAACAAGTTATGTCCCTTGTGATTTCTGGGTTACGTTGGAGACAGTGTTCAGAAGCCCTAACAGCGCTTCGATATACCTTTATGATTGATGCAGCATACTTGTACCACAGAGACTCTAACTCTCAATCAGCGAGTCCACACAACAATGTACCAGATCTACCAAACCATTAGTCATGAAGGTATAGAATTCCATGATAATTCCATGGGTCCAATGTACTAAATCAGTATTATATTCAGCCTCACATGAGAGGCAACCATCGTTGTACCATTAGTTGTATATGATTGGCTCTTGTATTTTAGAGCATAGATCAAATTATTATTTTGGCATTGTCATGAGCATGGGGATGCCTACCTCATCCATATACATGTCACACATTTATTGTATATCACCCATTGATGGGAACCATATTAATACAAAAACCAAAAGCCAGAATGCCCCAGCCCCAAAAGCACCACCTCTACACAGTAAATCCTATGAT
>LPNX010672019.1:559367-607957 GCA_001517045.1 Pseudotsuga menziesii | reverse complement strand
TATGGTTTCCCCTCCTAAAATCTTTGTGTCTCTTGTCTCTTGTGATATGCTTATGTGATTGCTGTACTTGTTATTCTCTCAGTGAAAATATCTTGTCATAATTCTAGCTTAAATGTTGAAAAACTAACACCTAGGGTAGAAGGGCTAAATCCCTGACCAAGGGCTTAAAACCCTAAAACCCCTTGGAAAAGCTATAAAAGGAGGGTGGGGGGTCACTCTCAAGACACTTCTCCCTTTTCCTATTGTTATGCTTCCCATGGATGCTTTGAGACCTTTTCCTCTCAAACCACCCACACTCCCTCTCCTCCATCTCCATCTCCATTGAGACATTGCTCCCCATCCAAGAGAGAGAGGAACTTCCACAAGCTTGGGCATGGTGGCCCATTTCCACTAGAGAAGGTATAATTTGTCTTGCATGTTTTTTTTATTTGTTTTATTTGCTTTCTAACCCTTGTTTACATTTGCAATTTTTCAGCTTAACATTGTTTTGCAGCTTTTACCATAGCTTAGGATTTGTTTGCAGGTTAATGGAGGCGGAACCCTAACCACTTGTGTGCAAAGGGGTTCACCATTAATCCATCTTCTTCTTTCTATTATGTTGTTAGCTTAGTTTACTGTTATTTACATTCTGTTTTATTTTCTGCATTTTCCATCCATGCAGGAACCTACCCTTGTGTCCTATAGATAGAAGGGAGCCATTCCTGCCCCTGTAGCAGGGATAAATCCTTGCTACAGCTACAGTAATAATAAAGCATAAATCAGAATTTTAATGCCAAATTTCTAGCTTTGGATTTTACTAAAAAATTAAGCGAATACATGCTTGGAAAATTCGATGCACTAACATCAATGACAAAGGTGTCCTCCACGAATTCAACTTTCTCCTTGGTATTGCACAAACTGGGCATACTTCAATGAACAAATATAACTTGTTGTAGATTCCTTTGACTAGATTAGATTGAGTGTATTTGGTAGATATCAGACCTCACACAAGCAACAATGACAGCAAAATGAAGATTTAATTCCAATAAAGATCTATAACACAAAGCTTACTAGCAGAAACTTTCCAGATATGTGTGAAGTTCCTGACAAGCAGAAATTTTGTATAAGAATTAATTTGGATACTATAGATGCCATTTTATATATACATCTTGTTGTAGAAAAGGGGATGGTATAAGGAATCATGGAATTCATTTAGTTTTTTTAGGTGCTATGGAGTCTAAACATTGTGTCTGAGTATTGGTTTTAGTTTTAGTTGTTATCCTAGAATGGAGTACAAGTCCCACATGATGGGCATCAACGACTGTATTTCTGAATTTAGTTGTTTATATTTCAAAATCCAAATTCTAGGTTGTAGCTATACACTCTTAGCAGATGTGATTTGAATATTTTGCTTTTCCCTTATCAAAGCATATCTCTGAACATAAATGATGTTTTATTCCTACCTAGCTTTTTTATGCAGTTTCTTGGAATGAAAACGCTACATTTGGAACCTGGGAAATAAAATAACAATTGCATTTATAAAATTTTGTTTTGTTGTAAAATCCATGACAGAGGTCAGTGCAGACATTGTATGAGAACTTACAACTAAAATCTAGGAGCAATTCCACATGGATATGGATACAACTTACAATCTGTGTAAAGAGGTCTTGCTTTAAAAGGAACCTACACAAAATGAGAGACTACAACTAAGTCACTAATAGAGTGTAAGGATTAAGGAACAATATTCTCTCAAATATCATTCTTTTAATCTCTATAAATAATATTTAGCATGAAACATGGCCAAAGAGTATGTACAGTGATATAAGCAACCCAATGATGCTTGAAGAGGTGATAAGACTCTATGTTCAACTTTAAGATCACCTTTTAAAATAGGTAAACAAACTACTAGGAAATGAACCAAAAGAGTGCTTAAATATAACATAAATATTCATAGAGGATCTTATGGAATTGAAAAAATAACCTTCTTTGTCATATGCTAGGGTCTCATCAAAACTACTCAAATGTTCATCCCCTAGAGCGCCTAGTAGGATCCCTATTTGTTTCCTTTGACCATGCTTCTAATTCTCTTGGTTTTACTGTGAATGGCCCACAAGAAGGTTTCCTCTATGGTAGTGAAGGTGAATTCCTCTATTTCCCTAGCCTCCTCATTTCCGCAAATATTAGGATCAACAATGTCTAGTGGTGTCACTAGTCATTTAGAAACAACCCATACTCATGCCCCCTCCTCTCACCAAAAGAACACAAATGTGAGGTTTTCATCAAAAGATCCTTTAATGGATATATTAGCTTAGGTTATCCAAACAAGAATGTCTCTTTCTCCAAGGAGATCATTTAAGCATGTGGTGAAATCAGTCAAGGACCTTTAGCCCCAACATTCTACCCAAGGAGGGAGATTCATAGAGAACTCAAATTATACTTTGGTCCTACAATTCTCATTAAAGGAACTTTGTGACAATATGAAAAGCTTCAAACAAGTCACTTTGATTATTCAGTTTGACAAATTGGCCAAGTTGTGGTGCTCTCATACACTGGAGTAACGACAACTGGGAAACAAATGTATCAGTGAGATTTTGTCCCAAAGGTTTCTTGTCGTTCATTTTGAATAAATTAAACATAGGAATAGAGAAATGGAAGGGGAGTCTTGGTTTAGCGATAGAGATTGTATCTTCCTAAATCTTTGGTTCCTAGAATTCAATTTGACATCCATGACAATCTCATGAACGCATGTCTAGGTAAGACTTCCAAATTTTCAAATTGACCTCTAAGGAAATGAGGTCATCAAGAAAATGGACAAATTATTTGGGAAAGTTTATCAATTTTCACAAAAGGAAGAATGCATATTTTTCCCTAGTTCTAAGAGAGTCTATAGAATTGTATCTAGGGAAAGGACTTCCATATAGGGTCATCCTTAAATGTGATCGAATGTAATGGTATCGGCCATTGGATTAGGGAAATACATCCTTTTGGTGCATATGTTGTTGGGAAATGGGTTATTTAATGGTGTCTTCTCTGAAAATGATTGGGGAAGTAGAAGAGAAAATTGCACCTCAACGTAATTCTTTAGAGGGGGGAGGCAACCCATAAGAGGGGGAACAAGATGATTTCTGATTCATGAAGAGAGCAAGAAATAGGGTATCTAGTCGAGTTGGAAGTTAATTTGATGTTGGGAATGATTTCATATGACAACTATAGAGATATCAAGAAAGATAAATTTCAAAAAAATCACAACGACTAGATCATTTCATATATAGAGGAGAAATAGAGAGATGAGAACCCCAACATTAGTTGATCTTCCAAGACAAGAGGATCCATTTGCCAATGTTTGCTTCTAAAAAATCTAGATCCAAATAATGTAACCAAGGATAAAATGAATTATCTACTCTCAAATTCTCTAAGGCATTGTCTCTCATTGATTTCTACATTTTGGTATAGCTGGGGTATCTTGTAAATTTGCATTTTTTAATATAAATTGTGTTCATGTTAATAAGTGTTGGAAGCCTGAGAGATGGAAACTGTGGGTGGTTTTCTCTTTGACCTTGAGGAAAATATGGAAGCGAAATTTCAAAAATTCACAACTAAATTTCATATCAAGGAAGCATATTTTTTTCAAGAATTCACAACTAAATCATTTCATATCTAGAGAAGGAATAGAGAAACGAAAAACCCAACATTAGCGGATCTTACAGGACAAGTAGCTCCTTTGTCAATGTTTACTTCTAAAATAACTAGATCCAAATAATAAAACCAAGGATAAATTGAATTATCTACTCTTAAACACTCTAAGGCATCATCTCTCAATGATTTATGCACTTGGGTATAACTGGGGTAGCTTGTAAATTTGCAATTACTAATATAATATAAATTTAGAGCTGGTTCTATATAAAGTTAAAATTTCCAATTCCCAACATAGCTAATGTAGTTAGGAGTACTATTGGCACATCCATCGAGATTCGTTTTTAGCTCTAGTCTTCCCTACCCATGTTGACATGACTTTCAAAGGGGAGAATACCAAGTCCTAGGTGATTTCGATATAAGAGAAACTCCTTAGATGTAGTATAGGTAATCCTAAGGAAGATCACACCTTGCAACGCAACCCTTGAGACACATTTCTACAAAACAAACAAAAGGATTTGAAAATAATATACATAAATAAATGAAATAACCTAGGAACACAAGGAAGACTTAAGTTTCACTTTGTTCTTGGAATATACTTCTCCTTCTGTTCCTTCAATGCCAGAGTGGGCTTGTCCCAGCTTTTTTGCAAGGCCCTAGTATTCCAAATGTTTTATTAGGGTATAAATTACACAAATTTCTGTAGCAAAAAATAAGGTTTGTGGGTTTTACTTTCTATTACCTATATAGAAAATAACATCCATGCCATTTTTACCTCGATAGTAATCACCCTTGCAGATATGAAATCACCTAGATATAAGGAAAGAAGTAATCACCTTTGCAGATATGAAATCACCTCCTCACCCACGATTATCCTTGGAAATTTACGATGCATATCTATGACAACATTCGACCTTTCAACATTGTTATCATTATTGATGGTCCAGGCATTTAAATAGGAATTTCAAATAGTACAAGGGTTAGCACAATGTTAATTTTCAATTAAAGAATTTAGGTCTCTTTACTATTCTAGGGTTTGGGTCCACCCTTGGGTTACAACTTTAGTGTTTAGGGTTATACCATATTTCATTTTTTGGATCTATCATTACTATTAGAACAACGGACATAAAATGAGAACAAATGGATTGAATAAAGAATTGAACTAGCAAAGGTGATGTGATGCGCTTCTCCACTGCTAGTATGATTCCCTGTTTTTTTTCAACCCCACTGCAGTGGAACCAAGCTGCAAATAATTAAAAAAAATGTAAGATAACAGCTTGAAAATCCAAAAACCCAATGGGTATTCAAATAGAGAGATGTATTGAACCTTGATTGCTTCCATGGAAAAAATATGCCTATGAACCTATCAAAACACTGAGTAACATTAGGTGAGCTAGGCCTTATCTCCCCAGATCAAGATCGTTTTCCACCAGTTCAATTTTTTCTTTACCCAAAAGCTTTGTCTTCATCCATCACCGTCATTCCCATTTCTTGATTGCGATTCCACAGAAGTCGATCGAGCTTGTTTGTAAATTTTGTTATATTTTTATCATTCAAGCTAGAATTATGATCTTATGATATTTAACTCAAATAATAACATGCACAGCAATAAAACACAAGAGACAAGAGACACAAAGAATTTTCCTCGGGGAAACCATAAAGGATAAAACCTCGCAACTTCCTCAGAGATAGAATCAACACCAAAAGTAAAACCCGAAAACATAAAGATGATCTCCCGACAACAGTAGTCTCTCTCTCTGATCCCAACAACTTCTCGCTCACTCATGCACCCCAATGAGTGAGTGTGTGCATAATAAATAGAGAGGCTCACTCTCTAATTATATTCTTTCATTCTCTTGAAACCCACTCTAACATGTCGGCCTCACTTAACAATTACTTACTAGAGCCGACATCTCTAGGAGTGTCTAATAACCCTAGTGCCCCACAACTTGTGGGGACTTTTCCTCCTCCGACCAACAAGGAGGGTTATTCTTAACACAATGGTGGGGACTATTTCCCAACTTACAATGACTCACCTAGGGTCAAATTCTGTAGGATATTCTAATAACCCTAGGGCCCCATAACTGCGAGGACTTTAACCCTTGACAAATAGGAGGGTTACCCACAATGACTTGACATGACTTGTTTACATTATTGAATATCCCGATAGGAACATCGGGGCATGACATGACTCAAATAAATTACAGACACTTCTCGTAATAAACATCGTGGTACAATTTATGAAATATACAAGTGAATACATTTCGAAGTTACAAATACATCAACACTCCTTCTTAACTAGGAAGGTATTTTCTCAACACAATTTGTCAGCACTGGTCTTCTTCTCTGTATTAACTAGATCATCTCGTCATATTCATGTTCAAGTCAACTTCATCTTCAAGTCATCTTCATCTTCAAGTTATATTCATCTTCAAGTCAGCTTCATCATGATCTAGATCATCACTCGATATGGATCATCCCCGCTGGATCATCTCTGTTGGATCATCATCACTTAATCTGCATCATCATCACTCAATATAGATCATCACTGGGTCATCATCATAGTTTTTATCTCTTGACTCTTCTCGTCATAGGAATTTCTACAGAGACGACCCTTTTTCATGTTGGATGTACATCTACAGAGCCAGTCCTTTTTCATACTGGATGTATCATCATAGAGCTAGTCCTTTTTCATACTAGATATGACATCCACATAGAGCTAGTCCTTTTTTTATACTGGATGAGTCTTCATAGAGCTAGTCCTTTTTCATACTAGATGTGGAACACACACAGAGCCATTTCATACTGGATGAGTCTTCACAGACCTACTCCTTTTTCATACTAGATGTGGAACACACACAGAGCCAGTCCTTTTTCATACTGGATGAGTCTTCATAGAGCTAGTCCTTTTTCATACTAGATGTGGAACACACACAAAGCCAGTCCTTTTTCATACTGGATGAGTCTTCATAGAGCTAGTCCTTTTTCATACTAGATGTGGAACACACACAGAGCCAGTCCTTTTTCATACAAGAAGAGTCTTCACAGAGCTAGCCCTTTTCCATGCTAGATGTGGAATCCACACAGAGCTAGTCATTTTTCATACTAGATGTGTCTTCACAGAGCCAACCCTTTTTCATGCTGGATGTGGAATCCACACAGAGCTAGTCCTTTTTCATACTAGATGTGTCCTCATAGAGCCATCCATTTTTCATGCTGGATGTGGAATCCACACAGAGCTAGTACTTTTTCATACTAGATGTGTCTTCATAGAACCATCCCTTTTTCATGCTAGATGTTCAATCCACACATACATCTGACAATGGAAGGAACCAATCCTCTCACCATGTCACAGATCTTACATCTGACCATGGAAGGAACCAATCCTCTCACCATGTTGGAAGGGCACAGCACTTACATCTGACCATGGAAGGAACCAATTCTCTCACCATGTCAGAAAGGCACATCATGGACTCATCACTTCCCTTTGGAAGGAACCTAAATATGGAGAACACCAAGATTCTCCTTGAAGTACTCAAACTTCACTCTAGCCATTTCTAGCATAGAATCACATCAGGGCTGCTTATGTCCAAGGATAACCTGCAAGCTTCACCAGGAACGATTACATCCAAGGACAACCTACATGATCGTTTATGTCTGAGCAACCTATGAGCTTCACCAGGATTTATGCTTAGACAACCTGTCTCACCAGCTATGCTAGAACTCCCTCTTTCGAGAGATCTCGATCTGGATCACAAACTGGAGCTTCACTGCTCCTCTCTACATCATATAAAAAATGCAAGTCAAATAAAGCAAATCAAATAGTAGTTTTCAAAAGAAACATACTACCTCCCAAATAGCAAGTGGAAACATATTTTGCCTCAGCTATACTCAACGCCATGTAGGACTCCATCCTGTCAAACCAAGAGATCACACTTGATCTCATACTAAAGTAGCACCTCGAAGTGCTCTTCCTATCAATGGAAATTCCTGCCCAATATGAATCCACATAACCCTCCAGATTAATCTTCTGATTCATATCATACTTGATCCCATACTCAACTGTACCCTTCAGGTAACTCACTGCATGCTTTACAACCATCAGGTGAACATGTCTCGATGTGTTCATAGCAAAGAAAATATATGGTCTTGTATTCATCAGGTACATCAAGGAACAAATAATCTGACAATACATCATGGCATCAATCGACCCTGATGAAGCAACACTCAATAACTTCAGTTTCGATGCCATAGGTGTGGTCATGGCCTTGCAGTCCATCATCTTGAACCTCTTCAAAATATCTACTGCATACTTCCCTTATCCCAGGGATATTCTTCCACACCTCCATGCCATCATATCCAAGTCCTTCATCTTGAACTCGGTAGCAAATATCCTTCTTCCAACTTTAATGAGTTCCTCTTTTTTGTCAGGAACAAGTCATTAACATATAATAGGAGCACCACTGGTCTTCCATCTTCAACCTTGAAGCAAAGGTTGGAATACGCTTTACTCTTAGTAAATCCAAGAGTCATCAGTAATATGTCCATCCTGTCATACCATGTCAAACCTCAGGATATTTTGTAGTCACTTCCTCTGAAGCGGAGCATCATACTCCCTCTGTCTTCCATACTCTATGCACTAAAACATTATGTACTAGAGTGACAAGTAGCTTCCTATGCTACTAATATTTTATGTATCCATCTAGTGTATAGAATTTCATCTTCAACCTTGTAGCAAAGGTTAAGATATTTATGAAGCTCATCATGTATGTGTTTCAACTCCTACTGGCTGCAAATGTCTCTTCGTAGTCTATTCTTTCTTTTCATGAGAAGCCTCATGCTACGAATCTTTCCTTGTATCCCACGATGTTTCAATCTACTGCATGATGGAACTACAAACTTCCCTTCATGTATCGATACTGCATCCTAGAAATCGTTCTTCTTGAATTGGTATTCCCTTTCTTCTTGGTTACTTATTCATGGCTGGAAGGTTCTGCATCAAGTATTTCACTACATTCATCATATTATTCTTCATCTTGAACTGTCGTCACTTGTTCTTCGGAACAAGTCTCATTCTTCTTTGCTTGTAGGCGGTTATGTATGCGATCTTTCCTACAAGTCAAATGCATTTGTAGGGTTAGAAACATTTCATAAGGAATATTCATAATGGAAAATTATTATGCATAAATATATGATCATGCAACTATTTAATCCAATACAACATTCATCCATATCTCACAGAAACGTTTCTAGATTCCTTCCATCTCTACCAGGACAACATTGAGATTGTGCACTAATCCAATATGTCAGCAAAGAGGTTTCATTCTAGATAAGTAGCAATGGATATTTGTATAGCACCATGAGATACTTACCCATTACATGCATATTAGTAGTATAATGTCATTCTATCATGCATAATACGTCAACTGAATATAAACAAATGCATAATCAAAAAAATATCATGAAATGATAGTTGAATGCTTATCTTTTATCTTTTATTTGTTTTGTAGGTAGACTCCTTCTTGGGAATTCAGCTTCATCATCTTATTCATTCATAATATCATTGTTTCTTATCCAAATGCTAAGATGGATAAGAGGTTCTTCATGAGTTGAGTCCTTCATATTCCTCATCGCTTGAGGGATCTTCTTTCGATGGTGAGAGCTTGATCTTCAGTTGCTCCCATCTTCTCTTCTCTTATTATGAGTTGAGATTCTTCTTCTTGTGTGTTCTTCCCAGAGTCTGATGAAAGTGATCACTTCCTTCTGGCACACATTCCTCAAATTAATGAATCCCATGATCCTAGGAGGACCTTCAAGGTGGCTATCACCACTTCTTCTTCTATCGCTTCAAGTTGTTCTGCATTCTAGATCTTCACAATCTTCAACTGTTTTCTCAAAGCCATCTTCTGATTTATGTTCTTACCTTCAAATAGCTTGATCAAGGAATCGAACATCTCTTTCAGTGTCTTTAGGGAAGAAACTTGTGGTACAAGTTGATCCATGACTGAATCGGCAATGATCTTCTTGACCTTGACCAATTTGTTCTTGTTTAAGGCTTTGAGCCTCATCTCCCTCTAGAACTGGAACCTATCTACTTATGTATGTATCCAATTCATTTTCTTCAGAGAGATCATATATTGCCATGCTTGGAAGTTGTCAACTTCACCAAGCTTATCATCAAGTTGATGTGATAGATCACCTTGAAATGAAAACCTCAAATGAAAATAGCAAAGGATTAGATCTTACCGATTTGAGGTGTCCTTCCTGGTTCCAGAGCTGGCTGATCTCATTAGAGGAAATTGTAACTCAAAATGGGCCTCCTAAAAATAATTAATAAAATAATAGTTAAAATAATAAAATAATATTTATTAATTTTGGAGGAAGAAAAGAAAAAAAGTACTTTTTTGTTTGTATTTTCGACATATCTCCCCGTGTTTTTATTCAAATTTTCGATCGAGAGAGCTCGTTGGATGCGGAATTAAATTCTGCATCCAATGAGTACCCACTTGGCATACTTTTGATGGACCCCACTACTCCAAAAATAAGAAATACATGAAAAACAAAATGATGATGTCTTCATTCCATTTTTTCAGGTATTTCTTTTTTTTGGGGTAGAGGGGTCAATCAAAAGTATGCCAAGTGGGTACTCGTTGGATGCGGAATTTAATTTCGCATTCAACGAGATCTCCCGATTGAAATTTGAGTAAAAACACGGGGAGATATGTCGAAAATACAAACAAAAAAGTAGTTTTTTTTTATGATACCTATCCCCAAATTTATATTAAAAAGGTGTTTAATACCTATATGGTATTTCAAATTTAAATCAATTTCATTGGCTAACACATGATGACATGGAATTTGAATCAAAGTTAAAAGGCCCATTTTGAGTTGAAATTTCCTCTAATGAGGGTTTGTCAGAGAAACCCTAATTTTCAAAACTTAGAATGTTTTAGATATGATTGAATAGAAATATAGATCTCTTCAATTTGAGCTGTCCAATGTACTCCTTTTCTGAAAACAGCGGAGGGAAGCTCCCAGAACAGGAAGCCCTACCTTACCAATTTCTTCTGCAGAAATTCCTGATACTGTTTCCACAATATCTCTGAAATTACTACTTCTCTGTGTCTAAAAATTTTCACTGAGGTAGCCTCACCTATCGATGTTCCAAAACCACAGTTGTAATCAGAATTGGCTTCACCAATTGGGACTTATGATCATTTTCCCATGGTGACCTGTTACAGGACTGTTCAGAACAACGAAGTTGTATGGACTGCCACATATCACTATTTCATATTCTGGGTCTGAAACTAGGACCATAGAAAATAAAGTCTATGCTATTTCTAGAAAAGCTTTATAAATTTCATTTGGATCTTTTTATCCCAAGATATAGCAATTCTCCCCAAGCATCCTATTTAGGGATGAATCGTAAAAGAGACTAGAACCCTAACTTGGAGGGATCATATATCCAAGAATATAGATAATATGAGGCTGAATTTTGGATACAGTGTAAATCCTTATTTTATCTTTGGCCTATGAAAGTTTCAGCTCTTGAGCCATCTCCAATCCCAGGATATAGTGAATGTACCAAAACATATCAGTTTTAGTATTTTAGGGTTTTTCCAGCTCGGGGTCAAACTAGGGTTTGACTTTCCTAGAGTTATACCCAACCAAAAATATTGACCCAAGTCTCTAAACTTATATTTTGATGAGGAGAGAAATCCTATGCCGGGATCACTCAAAAATTCCTCTTTTGTAGAAAGCCCTATCCCGCACTGAAAACTGAAAATGCTCGGAATTGAATTCCGCTTCGACAGAAAGATGCACCCTTCAATGGAGAGTCAGTGTAGCATACTTTTGCTAATGGATTGTGGAGAGAGACCCAAAAAGTAAGAATACATAGCTTCTATAGCTTCACAATGTCTTCTTCTTAGTTTAGCTCTAATACCATGTTAAATTTTTATCATTCAAGCTAGCATTATGATCTTAGGATCTTTAACTGAGAGAATAACATGCACAACAATAAAACAAAAGAGACAAGAGACACAAAGAATTTTCCTCGGGGAAACCATAAAGGAGAAACCCTTGGAATTTCCTCAGAGACAGAATCAGCACCGAAAGTAAAACCTGAAAACATAAAGATGATCTCCCAACAGCAGTAGTCTCTCTCTCTGATCCCAACAACTTCTCTCTCACTCATGTGCCCCAATGAGTGAGTGAGTGTGTAATAAATAGAGAGGCTCACTCTCTATTTATATTCTTTTGTGCACTTGAAACCCACTCCAACATGTCACCCTCACTTAACATTTACTTACTAGAGCCAACATCTCTAGGAGTGTCTAATAACCCTAGTGACCCACAACTTGTGGAGACTTTGCCTCCTCTGGCCAACAAGGAGGAATATCCTTATCACAACGCTGGGGACTATTGCCCCAACTTACAATGACTCACCTAGGGTCAACTTCTCTAGGATATTATAATAACCCTAGGTCCCCACAACTGCAAGGAATTTAACCCTTGACAAATAGGACGATTACCCACAATGACTTGACATGACTTGTTTACATTATTGAGTCTCCCGATAGAAACATCATGGCATGAAATGACTCAAATACATTATAGACACTTCCTGAAATAAAGATTGGGGTAAAATATATGAAATATACAAGTGAATACATTTCGAATTTACAAATACATCAACAAATTCAGGGTAGAGCAAGCATAAAAAGGGGGTTTCTCATGGTTCTATTCTTGCAACTTTTTGGCACCATACAGGGATTATGAATCCAGAAGGAAAAAATGTATGTCCTTCGATGGCTGAGACAAGAGTCAACATTCCTTCTAGGTCGATAGCTCATTGCAAAGTATGGATGGATCTATTATCGGGATGACTTCCTCTCCATGCTCTATCTCTTGGTGTATATTAATCTAGTGGCGACCAGATAAACTATCCATGATGTAGAGGGATTTGCGACAACCACATGCAATGCTTAAAGTAATGGGGTAGAGTAGAAACTATGCGTAAGATAAGGAGGAATCCAGTGTGTTCCAAAGGGATTGTTGAGATTCAATTCATACACCCAACCAATATGCCCTCTGGGGGCCAAAAAATCTCCTATGGAACTCGGTAACTAGGTAAACTATAGTAGCAAAACTGGTTGTGATCCACAAACTCTATAAAATGGTGATCCATGAGCTTTATATATAATTTCCATTTAGTATCGAAAATCTGACAACATTGTATATTTGGTGTCGAAAATTCGATGGGGATCGAGGAACTATGAAAAAAAACATGCATTTTATCTTAAATAAAATCCAACAGGAAGGCCAGATTTTAGAGTGCCTTTGGTTGATTCCGTTAGAGTTTTTGTTCAAATGTAGTTGTGTAACAATTCCAAATCAGTTATAGAAAAGGAATGGTTCATTGCATCCTTCAAGGAGAAAATTTCTTTCTTAGAACTTCCTGTGATCAAGAGGTCATTCAAATACAGTACAATGATGATTAAGGAACCATGAGTTAGCTTTAAATAAAATTTTGAATCAGACTTTCATCTACAATAGTTCAATGATAGAAAAAAGGCATCAATCTTGGCATACCAAGATATGGGAGCTTTCTTTAGCTTCTGCAATGATTTCTTCAACCTGCACAAAAGAGATGGATTAGTCACAAAACCTTCTAGATGTTACATATATATTTATTCTTTCATATCACCATGTAAGAAAGAAATATTTGCGTCCGTGTGATTTACCTCCCACTGCTTCGAAGCTGCAATGGCCAAAACTTGTCTTATGGATTCCATCTTTGCAAATGGTACAAAGGTCTTGTTGTAGTCAATTCCTTGGACTTGATAGAATCCCTTAACCACTAAACATGCATTATATTTTTAAGGATAGCCATCAGAAACAAATTTATTTTTGAAAACCCACTTTCACTTGACTAGCTTCCTCCCTAGGGGGAGAGTGACTAGATCCCATGTATCATTATTTTAGAGGGAATGAAATTCCTCCTTCATGGTTTTTTTCCATATTTGGTATTCACATGCATCTTCATATGTCTGTGGATCAGATTCAACCATTAGAAGACACTTATCATCAAAACAAGGGTCCTTGACAGAAAGGGTACTCTCAAACTAAGATATAGTCCTCCTAGGATCTCTAGGATTCCCAGCTAGTTCCCTAGATGCATGGATTGTTTTTGATTCCCACTTTGGCCTTGTGGGGATATTTAGATATTCAATTAAATCATCATTATCATACATATCCGATTCATTAATCTCATTAGTTCCTTCACTTACAACCAAAGGTGGAGGAGGACTCTCTAATTTATGTTGCTAACATAGGCTCTTCTTCGAATTGAACACTCCTTTCAATGAAGGATTTTTTAGTGTCCATGTTTATCAACTTGTTCCCTTTGGAATATTCAAAATAACAAACAAATAGGAACTCTTTTCCTTGAGGATCCAAAGCCCTCATTTTATCTAGTGGAATTCTAGCCCGTGCTCTTGAGCCAAAAATCCTGAAATGAGACACATCTGGTTTGTGCCCACTCCAATATTTGGAAGGGGTAACTCCATTAATATGTATGTGTGGAACACTATTCTATAATCAGGATGCACATTTTATAGCTTCATCACAAAAATTTGGTGGCAAAGTCTTAGACACCAACATAGAAGTAGTCATCTCCTTGAGACTTCTATTCTTCCTCTCATCCACACCATTCTGTTGAGGTGTGTAAGGAATAGAGTGATTTACATGAATACCTACATATTTAAAATAATTAATGAAATCATAATTGACATATTCACCACCATTATAATATCCGAGGATCTTAAGTCTCCTCCCAGACTGGTTCGCAACCAAGGCCTTGAAAAGATTGAAGTGGTCAAAACATTCAGACTTGAGTTTAAGGAAATAAACCCAATGGAACCTGGAAAAGTCATATATGAAATTAAGGACATACTTGGATTGAATCATGGACATATGAGGGAAGGGACCAAAAAATGTCACTTTGAATGAGCTCAAGGGGTGATGAGGTTCACTCATGCCTGACTCTCTCATACTTATGCTCTGGATGTTTTCCTAGAATGCAACCCTGACAGACTCCCTTGGAAAAATTTATTTTTGGTAATATTGAAACCATATATTTATCACACAAATATGAAATGTACTTATAATTTATATGACCAAACCTCTCATTCCAAAGTTTTCTTTCTTCATTGGTATGTGTGAGGAGATCAGAGGGGTTAGAGAAAAGCATGAAGTATGATAACCTGTAAACTCTAGAACTATCATCGACAAAACATTTAGCAATGAATCTTCCATTTACAATATCAGATATTTCAACTTCAGTGGGAGAGAAAAAAACCTTCCTAGGAGACCTGGTGTGGGTCATCTGGTATACTGACAAGAGATAGCAGCAAGACTTGGGGCATACAAGACATTATTGAAGGAACCATAGTAAAAATCAATGCTACCTTTAACCTTACTTTCATTTTCTGAGTTATCTCCCAGCAAGATATTAGGACCCTTCAAATAATCAATACATTAGAAGGATTCTTTTGTTAAAACCATGTTCCTAGAAGCTCCAAAATCGATGTTAAAAGAAGGATATCCTATAGTGCTTGCAACTAGGGCATGGACTCTCTCTTGGTCTTGAAAAATGGATCCTCCTTCCTTCTTTCTTGTGTTATCAGGGAGGGATATGTTGTTCTTCTCCATGAGTTGAGTCAGCATATCTATCTTCTTCTTCATGTAAGATCTCTCAGGATGAAATTCCTTACCACAGTATGGGCACTTACTTCCTTCTGCTTTACCTTTCTTCTTCTGAAATTTCTTCTTCTTGGAGTTTGAGGACTCCTCTTGAGACTTGGACTTGTCTCCTTTTTAATATGGATGCTTGTTATCATTATTCTTGTTCTTGAATTAACCTTGGAATATCCAACAACCAAAGCTTGATCTTTGGAAGGTTTGATGGTTCCCATCAAGACCAATTTGTCTTTCTCTTGAGTCAAGGGTTCCATTAAATCTGCCCATGAAGGAATCTTCCAATTTCGAGCTGTCAATTTGGAGGCATGGAAGGTCAAAAAAAATACTAAATAATCCAGACCAAGCTTTGAAAGAATGGCCAATATTAGTTGTTCATCTTCATTATCAATACCACATTGTTTTAGCTGCAAAACTAGTGACTTGAATTTTGAGAAGTAGAATTATAAGGTTTTGAAGCTACGTGGAATCAATTCTATCAGTTCATTCTCAAGTTGATTACCTCCCATCTTATCTATCTTCCCAAACAAATATTGAACTTTCTCCCATACTTCATTCGGAGATGTAAGACCATCAAGATGAAATAGGAGGTCTCTGAAAATGCTAAGACCTAATAGACCATATGCCTCATCTCTACTATTATGCCATTTGATATCCTATGCTGCTGCATTAGGATCGAATTTCATTGCCATGGTCACTTTGAATAGGCATTTACATCTCATCAGTATCTCCATCCTTTCCTTCCATTCGAAGTAGTTGAATGGAGTCATGATGATTGATTGAGATTGGTCCATACTTCATCTGCACCCTTTGACCAAATATTTTGCTCTCCTAGTGAGTGATTTCGACCCTACAAAATAAAATTGAAGAGGAGAACAATCGAGCTACTGTGTCTCTGATACCATGTGGAAACTAAGCCCAAGATTAGAAAAATTGATCTCACAAAATTGCTTGAAAATATGCAAGAAACACAAAAGAAGGAGACTGAATATGCGATAATCACAAACTATTGATTATATTAATTTAAATCAGCCATCATTAAATACATGTAGCCTTATCATACAATAGATACTTCAAGGATTCGAAATCTTTAGGAAGCTATTAGAATTGGTATAGAAGAAGGCTTATCAAACTAGTCAAAATCCCCCATAGGTGGATAAAGCACTTTCCAAATCAGTGAAGAGGCTCACAAATTTGATAAATGAGTGTGTACATATCATAAGTGAAGGAAATTTGACTTTATCATTATTTTAAACAAGGAAAATAAGGAAGGTGAGTTTGTGCAAAAGCCAAGGTAGTCTGCCTTAAAACTATCTTTAGCTTTTTCCTTAAAACTACAAAAAAGTTGGAAAGATTGCAAAACGAAATAATGCGCAGTTTCCATTATGGGAAGTTTGCGGGTTGGAAGGATATTATCAAAAATATTTATAACCCTCTCCATGATTCATTTTTGGCAAGTTTGAGCTCAAAAAATAGGTTTGGGTTCAAACTAGCTAGTGTAGTAACTAGGAATTAATCAAAAGAGATTAATTATTTTATCCTAATTCTTGAGATGGGGTTTGATTATTCCAACATTCAAAGCCTTATTTACAGTTTCTGTTTGGTCAATTGAATAAAATATATCTTCCTTAGTGACCACCTCATCATCTTGATGTGGTGTTCTTTACAGACATCAATCAATCAAAGTAGTTAATTTATTTTTATCATTACAAAAATTCACGTAAAAAAAACAACATGCATATAATAAGAAAATTAATTACTTTAATTATGTTTAGGTACTATTACGTTATCATTTACCTGATGTGACACTATTGGTGACTTCCCATGGTCATCCTACCACGATACAAGAAGCAAGACGTATTCATATTGAAAAGAAAAATCTAACCATGTATAATAAATATGATTAATGAAGAAAAACTTTAGTGTTAATATGACAACCATGTTTACCTGACTAGAAGTTGTAGGTGTGTTCTAAGTACCCCTTGACACAATACAATAAGCATGATATCATCTTGAAATATTGATCTCATAAGCATAAAAAAGTCAAATGTTAACAACTATAATATAATCATGAATTGTGGTTACTATTACATTGATGCTATTAGGTACAATTATCCTAATATTTACCTGATGTGACACCATTGGTGACTTCCCACAGTCATCCTACCACAACACATGAAGCAAAAAATATTCATATTGAAAAGTAAAAATTGAACCATGTCTAATAAACGTGATTATTGAAGAAAAAATTTAGTATTAATATGACAGTCACGTTTACCTAACCAAAAGGTGCAGTTGTGTTCAGAGTACCCCCTCCACAATTTAATAAGCATGATATCATCTTGAAATATTGAGCTCATACGCATAAAAAAGCTCAAATGTTAACAGTTGTAATGTAATCATAAATTGTGGTTACTAATGCATTGATGTTTGCCAAATCAGGTCTACTTGTATGTGGCATCTAGCCATGATCACCCTGCCACAATACAAGAATCAAGAAATTTTAATAATGAAAACTGCATACAATTAAAAAATTTGCAAGATAAAAATAATAAGTCCTCAATCAAATGTTGAGTTAAATGTTGAATACGATAATAAACCCATAATAGAAAGCCTCACATCTAATCAATTCAAATTGCAATTGATCAACAACTCTTCATATGCAACTAATTATTTCATTTCACAACCGAATACACAATTTCCTTCACACCCCTCAAATATGCAATTGGGTAGCTTATGTGTTGTCCCTGGTCGTGTACTATTTATAAACCCTGCGATATTTCTGTAAGTATTTGGCCTTCCATCAATATACATAGTAGCTCCTTTGTTTAGATTTTTATCTAGTAGTTGTATATAATTTGTTGCAACTCCATATATCTACATACTTCAATTTGTTATATTTTTATTATTTAGACAATATGATCTTAGGATCTTATCTGAGAGAATAACATGCACAGCAATCAATCACAAGAGACATTGGACCCCGCAACTTCCTCAGAGATAGAATGAGCACCAATGGCAGCAGTAAAACCCAAAGACAATAAGATGATCTCCAATAGTTGTTCTCTCTATTATCCCATCTCCTTATCTCTCACTCATGTGCTACAACTGAGTGTGAGTGACTATGTGATAAATAGAGAGGCTCACTCTCTATTTATACTAGTTTTCAACATGAAAACAACTTACTAGGGTCGACGTCTCTAGGAGAGTCCAATAACCCTAGTGCCCTGAAACTGTGGGGAATTTTACCCCTGATCAACATGGAGGGTTAACCTCTATGAATTTACATGACTTGTTTACATTAATGATTCTCCCAGTAGGAACATCGAGGACCAATGAAATACAATATATGAAATATACAAGTGAATACATTTCGAAGTTATAATTACATCAACAAGCTTATATCAGACCAACAACAAATAATCATTGTATTTGTAGCATGTTCCGGCATACTCCATCAATTCAATTTCAATGTCATATTTGACCATTATGCCATCCATGGAAAATATCCCCAATCCGTGTAAAGACGATGGAGCAATGCAATAAATATTCCAATTGATGAAGAAATTCATGTCCACTTGGGGTAGGTCCTTTGGTAGCCATTATTTAACAATATTTCTATAGATCAAGGGAAACTCAATGTCACTTATGCTCTCATTATCATAATCAAATGATCCTCCTTTAGAAAGAAAAATTTCTATGTGTCTACCAAACTTTCTCCTTACCTTTTCACCTCTAGTTGATGTTGACCTATTAGATCAATGTAATAGATATCTCACTTTCAAACTCTTCTAGTCTATCTTTCTCACTCGAGGAATATAGATCCAACAAGTACCTATTTGGTGGTACCTACAAATATTTAGAGTCAATTCTATTATTATTTGGAAGTACAAGAACTATTTTCTAATTGTCATATAAATGTACAAATATATATTATGTGAATATTGTGAATATGGATGAGACTTTGTACATACAAGATTTTGCTTATTGAAAAAATGAAAATGGATGCACAACATAAGGGATTTCATTGCATATAGTTCATATCATATAATTTGGTCATTGAAGAGAATGTCTAAAAGGAAGCTTTCAAAGTCTCCTAACCTACAAATTTGTTAGTCACATCAAAATATTTCCTCCACAAACAAGAAATCATTGTTTAGACATGGCATACATACAACTTATGATGCCTACAATACCTACAAACTACAAAATAATGTAAATACCTTCATGATTATTACTTGAACTAAAATATTGTGAATATGGGTGAGACTTTGTACAGAAAAGGTTTTGCTTCTTGAAAAAATGAAAAATGGATGCACAACATAAGGAATTTCATTGCATAGTTAATCTCATAGTATTTGGTCATTGAAGAGAATGTGGAAAATGAATCCATCAAAGTCTCCTAACCTACAAATTTGTTGGTTGCATCAAAATATTGCCTCCACTAACAAGAAATCATTGTTTAGACCAGGCATACATACAACTTATGATTCCTACAACACCTATAAACTACAAAATAATGTAAATACCTTCATGATCAGTATCGTGACTAAAAAACTACTCTAATTGGTTTGATTCTTGTGAGACTACTTCAAGAAGTTTAACACTTGAAAATATATGAAAAGGTGGGAAGACAACCCTTTTACCGACAAGGAAAAGTGGGAAGACAACCTTTTTAAGACTATGCCAATAACAATGTTTGATGAACTTGTGTAGAATATTCCACGTAGGGGATACCAAAATCAAAACTTCAATAAATTCCTATTTCAATGTCTGTCTCACAAGCATCAAACCAATTAGACTATTCTTTAGGTCGAATAACAAATCATATATATTAATACTTGGAATTTTGTATAGGTTGTATTTGATAGTCCATTCTCTAATGCTTCAATGGAAGGGTTTCAACAGGGCAGGCATGAAGAGAATATGGAAAGCATAAGAGAACAAGGCAGCTATGAAGAGAAATCAATTTGCAATTGAAATTGTGACTTTTGCTTATGCCCTAAAACCTGTGGAGCAATTACGACCAAAATCTACAGAAAATGAATCGTTTTGAATAATAAAATTCATGGTACTAAAGGTACACACAATAAGAGTGGTATGACAAAGTCAAATATAAAGGACCACAAGTAAACCAAAATGGGTCACAATAAGAATCTAAGGAAACCCTCATACCCATAATACCAAGGTGTACCATAAAGGTGGATAACCAACCCCTTTTATACATCAGAACAACTTAATTCAAGGTGTTTCATTTTATTGTTGGTTTCAATTGCTATAAGTTTAGTTTCAATTTGAGAGTTTAATTGTGCAAGCTGTTCAGAATTGTTTTTACCAACATAGTTTTCTCCATAGTGTTTTGAATATGAAGGGTCCCTTTAATTGGAGAAGTTATCCATAAGGAAATTGTTCCATGCAATAAATGGTGACAACTCCCATGGGTTCCCATTTTAATTGGTGTTTACCTTCATCCCAAAATTTTAATGCTACATATAAGGATAAATAGTGAAAATAGGAGAAAAATATAATCACATCAAAACTAATATTCTACATGCTAGAAATAGTGATAATAATGTAGATAATTCATCCCTAGACTCTTGAGGTGGCTTGTTATGGTCACAAAATCACTTGAATGTCCAAGTAACCCTAACAAAACTTGTATTGGTCCAAATGACCATAAAATGAATGATCAAGTGGCATAAAGACAAACACCAAAATACCAATGAACCACAAAACATTAAAATTCAAGGGTCAAAGATGAAAAAAAATGGAATCCATAATTTGAACTTCCTAATTATACTGAAACATGTTATGTTTTAATGGAATATAAATAAATAAGAGTTGTAAATTATTTTGTTATCATCCAAGATCATTTTTCTGACTATTCCAAAATACAATTATGTGGTTGAGGTATTATACTTCATCGTAGTTGTTTAACTGAGGAAAAATTCGGTCACTAGTTATCTTTCTCTTTTCCCTAACGTGACATCTATTGGTCACTAGGGATCTTGTATTTTTTTTCTCTTTTCCTTCACAATAGAATCACGGTGGAGGGTGATAATAATCACGATGGAGTGTTAACCCAAAAAATTGCTCACATATCCTACACCATGAAAAGACATCGATTTCCTAACCCATTTGACCCCCAAACCCAGGTTTAGCCTATGTATTTCTCCAAAGACTCAAAAATAATTAAAAAGGGCTTAAAAAACCCTGAAAGAGCCAATATATCTCGCCAAGGATCCAAAAGGATCACAAAGGTTCTTAAAGGCCCCAAAAAGGGCTAAAATCCCTATAAGGGCTTAAATCCCCCAAAAAGGTGCTATGAAATTAGGAAAAAAGGCTTAAAACCCTAGGTAGGTCCCAAAACCCTGACCAGGGGGCTAAAATCCCTAAGTGGAGAAAAAATATATAAATAGAGGGGTGGGGGTCACCATCAAACATGATTCCTCCTTCCTGTCATTATAATTCCCCCATGAGTACCTTGAGAGACCTTTCACTCTCAATCTATTCATCCCCCACAACTCCATTTTCCTCCATTTTTCTCATTCCCTTGGTGTGTTGAGCCAAAGCTCCACCCCTTCCCAGCTTGTGGCAAGGAAACTGCTGAGTTTGGGAATGGTGGCCCTCTTTCAAACAAGATAGGAAGGTATAATGATTCATCTTTGTTTCTATAATTTGTCGTTTGTAAATTCTTTTTTGTTTGTTTTATTGTCTAACAGTTTGTTGCAGCTTGTTCTTTCTCCATTATCTCTACCCTTTCATCCTCTAGATGGAAGGGAGGTACAATGGCATGTAGCTTGGGTTTTAACCCTACTATAGATTGGCGACTCTGCCGGGTCGATCCCACAGGATCCCTGGACTTTGATAGTTTTTTTTTTGCAAGTTTTTGAATAGGGTTTGAATAGTTGTTTAGTAAATTTCTTTTGTAGGGTTAGTTTATTTCAAGCTTGAATTTATTTTCGTTCTTGGTTGGGCCCTCCCGAGGTCGAACCAAACCTGTTCGACCATAGTACCAGTTAGTGTCAGCCGTTCCCAATTCCATATTTATTTTTTCCATTTTTTGGGCCCAGTCACCCATTTCGGGTTGAAAGGAGTGACCCGGTCCCCTATTCAGCCCAGAAAAGAGAAACTTAGTCACTTGTTTGGCCCTGACAGGAGTGACTTGCCTCTTTAGGCCAAGGAGTGCACTAGGTGCTCATTCAAGACTGACAAGAGAGACCCAGTCACCTATTTGGTCTTGAAAAGGGAGACCTACCTCTTGGGTTTCCTGTCGCTATTGTTGAGACTGTCTGAGTGGCTCAGTCACCACTGTCCAATAGCCAGAAGTGACTAGTGTTTTATGCAAGTAATTTTTACATTTAGATATGTATATGGTTAGCTGTTTACAAATGAAAATATTTCTAACACTTGGTTAAATTTATGCAAGTTCATTTTATTATTTCAGTCTTAAGAAATTAGTGGAAATTAACCTGCTTTCCCAGCCCTTCCTCCTCTACTCAGTCACCACCCTCTGGGGTATTCTGAGATAATACAAAGGGTTGAGCAAGTGTAATAATAGGAATATTTTCTTGCTATTGCTCTAAACCACTAAAAACAATTGTCTTAGAATCTAGAGGGGGTGGAGACCGTTGGGGGTCTCACGGTGTTCGCGTCCTCCTTGTTGAGAAACCTCGCATTTGAGGAGTGACCTGTGGATCTATGGGTGGGCTTGTTCCCACTTTGATGAGATCCCAACACTCCTTCTTGGTCTAAGAGGGATAAAATATAGGGAAATAACACTATAGATTAGCATTGTATAGTTTTATAAGTGCACTTTGGTTCTGTTTATTTTTTTATGGTTCATGTGTTACAAGTTATGTTTCCCATTTCCTAAACAATGTAAAATTTCCAGTATCATTTGATTATCACATGATTAACAAATAATAAAATAAACATAACTCAATACAAAGTACACATAGAACCATACCAACTAATTCAACCAAACTCGGTTCATGACCTCGAGGAGCCTCTAAAAGTAACCAATCTACTTTAATTCAAAATTTTGTAGTTTGAGGACATAAGTCCCTAATTGCCTTAACTATGGGAAGTTCTTGGGCTATTCCATAAAACTCATTGTGAGGAGTGCCACGAGAACCCCAAAGTAGATGTCCAATGAGAGGAATTTCCAAGCGAAAAGGGCAATGACCCCTACCGATTGACTAAAACGCCTGTGAGGAAAACGCCAAGCGCTTTCTTATAGGAGTCTTGGTGGCCAAGTGACCAACTGTAAGCCAATAGGAAGCCATTAAAACCAGTGTCCAATTTTCATTACCAGTAACTATCAAACATACACCATTGATCCACCTTGCTCTTCCTCATGCATAAGAGGTGATCCACCTCCATTTGGGTCGTTAGACCATCACCATCGAGACCACTCTCGAAAACCCTCCTCACCATTAGAAGGCCACACAACCTCTCTTCTGACTCAAAATCCTACCAATCTGAGCCCAATTTTCACACCACATCATCAAGCCCCGAGGCTGGTGTAAATCCCAACCCCTTCTCAGGAGGGGTGGAGGGGATTGGACCCACATCCATACCTCACATTGCCACCACAATTGTAGGTAGTGGCCCTAGAACCACCACAAATTCCATGGTGAGTTTGCAACCCATTAGTGGAAGACCTACACCAACCCATTTCATTACCACAGTATCGGCATTTATACATGGCAGCAGTGGCCCTTCCATGACTATTTCGACTATCCCCATTGTGGGTAGTCAATTTCAGGTGCCCCCAGTCATGTGGGGACATCACATTCCTATAAAACCAGGTGCCATCATCGCTCCCCCCTCAGAAACCTTAGGTCTAACCTCCCATTCATGGCTCCTCTTAACTTACCTGATTTTTCCTGGTTAACTAATGACCCAATTAGCCACCAACCCCATTGGCCTCCTATTCCAACTAAACTCCCCTCAGATATTCCAAATTTTGAATGGAAGGCTAGTGAGTTCCCTCAGAATCACATTATGTTGTTTCATCTATGGTGCTCTTCAAACAACATCATAGATTACTCGTTTAGACTTAGGTTGTTCCAGTGCACCCTCACTAATGTCGCAACCAAGTGGTACATCAAGCTACCTCAAGAATATTACCCAACCTTCAACTCCTTGGCTTTCATGTTCCTGCAGTATTTTGAACTTATTGTCAAATATGACGAAGGGATGGAGATCTTGCTATCTTGCCGCCAAAATACCGTGACCCACATAACCGACCACTTCCATGAGTGGGGATGACATCGCAGTTTGTGCAAGATTTAGCTTGATGATAATATATTTCTAGATTGGTTCATAAAAACTTTGCTACGACCCATAGAAAAGGACATCACATCCAAATGTCCCCAGTCCAAGGAGGAGGCCATCCTGAAGGCCCAACAATTCGACTTAATCAATGCTCAGTCTAGATACCTTTACACCATTATTCCAAATTCTCCCCATGCTAACACCTCTCACCGTGATGCATCAGGGGCATCCCATGCTGCTGATGGAATTATAGGTTTAGTTTCCCATCACCCACAATACCATGCAGTATGTCCTATGATGCCACTGCAGCCAAGTAACACCACTAGTGTTTCCCACCCAAACCAACCTCTCAACTACTCAAGGCTGATGTCTCATTCTGGAGCCACAACCTCCTATACACAACCCACGTAGACTCTAACTTGGTCATCACAACAATATTCAAGACAAATCACCGGATTTGTAGCCCCCCCACCCCTATTCTACTATGCACCACATGTGCAAGCTGCTCCAGCCCCTAGCCCAACTTCATCATCACTCTTGGGACAAGTTTTTTCTCAGTAGAATTGTCCCAACCAACCAGCCCCCAATAATAAACAAGGGAAAGGTAGAAATAACCAAGCTAGGAATCGAGGTAACAATAAACCATGAGAAGGAAACCAATGACCAAATCCTCCCAACAACACCGGGGACAACCAACCGGCTCAAAAACCCTAACAATCGAACCCACCTAGGTGAAAATATCTATTAGGGACAAACCAGGCATGCAAACTATATGAAATCTATGGGAACTATACACATGAATGCCCCCTCATGGGCTGCGCCAAGTAGGTGCCTCAGAACGAAGCTCTATGTGGTACCAATACGGTAGTCCCAACTCAACCTAACTGAGCACCACAAGGCCCTCAACCCATGGTGATCCAAAACTCGTTACCACTCTAAGGACTAGTAGCAACCACACCCATGCCCCTACCTGCACCTGCATCCCTTGTCGTGGTCCCTCTTACAGAGACAAGGGTTCATCACCTACTATCCATGACATTCAAGGTCAACTTACAGAATAGGTGGAACCAATATGGATCCACCAACAAAATTGCTAACCCATTAGTGATATCTATGTCCAATGCCACCAACATACCCCTCCATCTTCCTACACCTCCCTTTGATGGGACGGCCTGAGGACCACAACCCACCATGTGGCGGATTGCCAACAACGCAAAAAATAGAGCCAAGGTGAACTATAGCATCATTGATGACTTGGCCCAGTCACCTATGGGCCATGTCCAATCTATAAGTGCTGAATGTTAGAATAATCAACCCATATTTACCCATGTTTGACATTAATTAATCATTTTTTTCTTATTCCTAGATTCCTAGATTCCTCTCTATGCTAGTTGGCTTCCACATGCATCTAAAAGTCAATACTTGCTAAAAATGGGTCATGGAGTGCTTTATAATCTTCTTGGAAACATTTTTAGTATGTCTACTTTTATTCCTGGTTCCTAAAAGCGCAGTTCTACTTTTTTTGAAAGCTGCCTTGCTTTACAACAATTTTAAGGAAAAAAGGAAAAGCTATTCTAGGAGTAACTGTCTTTTTTTCCCCACATCATCCTCCTTCCTTTTCTCCAAAAAAAAGAATATATCTAATATCTTTCCATCACTTATTATCTAGCCTATCTAATTTATCCAATTCATGATCATCTTCATAGATTTGGAAAGTCTTTCTTGCACCTATGGGGGATTTGACTAGTTTTAGTAAGCTTGCTTTTTGACCAATTCGAATAAAAACCTTGTAATTTTGAATATCTGGTGTAATTATATATTTGAGCATCCTATTGCTTCATATTTTTGGATGATGTACACTTATTCAATACAGGATTAAGTTATGCTCCAATTTCAGCATCCTTTTGTGTGAATTTTGCATGTTTGATTAGCAATTTTGTGAGTGTAATTGATGTATCACTTGGGTCCAATTTCCATGTGTAATTAGAGACTTTGTATATCAATTTCTCTCCTTCCAAATTGTTATTTTAGGTTCTACATCACTGACAGGGAATGCATTCTGCTGACTGGAGGGCACAGGAGCTGAGATATGGCCCAATCTCAAAGGGTCATCTTGACTCCATTCAATTTATTTGAATGTAAATATGAGGTGGAGATATTTTTGAGAGAGAAATGTATCTATAGGGTTACCATGGATACTGAGGCAGATCCCAATGCAATTGCATAGAAAATTAAATGGAACAACAGGAGGGATGATTCCTCTTCTTTCATCTTGATTCATTGGCATCACCTAATGAGGGTTGGGAGAAGCGTGAAGAGATTTTTGGAAATACAAATGAGGTGAGAGGACATCAAATCAATAATGAATTGATCTCCCTGAGTCCTAGTAGCTTCGAATCATTGTAACTCTACTTTTCCAAGTTTAAGGCCCTTGTTTTGCAGCTAAAACAATGTGGGATTGAAAAGAAGGAAGAAAAACTAGTCCTGACCATATTCTCAAATCTTGGTCCTGACTATTCAGTGTTTTTTTTATCTTCCATGCCACCAAATTGACAACTCGATCCTGGAATATGCTTAAGCTTCCTAAGTTCATGGAATCCCTCACCTAGAGGCAAGCTAAATTGGTAATGATGGGCACCATCAAACCTTCCAAAGACCAAGATTTGGTTTCTTGAGATTCAAAGGTGGATTCAAAAGGCAAGAAAAAAGCTAAAAAAACACATGAGCAAAAGAGAGACAAGTCAAAGTCTCAAGAGGATCCCTCAAGCTCCAAGAAGAACTTTCAGAAGAAGAAGACCAAAGAATAAATGAGCAAGTGTGCATATTGTAGTAAGGGCTATCATCCTAAGAGCTCTTGTATGAAAAAGCAAATTGACATGTTGACCCAAATCCTAGAGAAGAACAACATCTCCCTTCCTGATTTCTCAAAGAAGAAGGAGGGAGGATCAAATTTAGAAGACAAGAAGAGAGTACATGCCTTGGTTTTTGGCACCTCAATCTCACCTAGCTTCATCATTTATTCTAGAGCTTCCAGACATATGGTTTCGACAAGGGAGGTCTTCTTCTCTCTTGACATGTTGAAAGGCCCACCAATAGTTTTGGGATATAACTCTCTGACTGACAGTATGAGGAAGGTTAGAATTGATCTTGAACTTGGTAATTTCATAATGTGTTGTATGTTCCAGGTCTTACCTCTAATATCTTTTCAGTGTATCAGATGACTCACACTGGGTCTCCGAATAAATTCATCTTCTCTCCCAATGAAGTTGAAATCACTGATATTTCGAATGGTAAAGTCATAGCAAAAGGTGTTGTTGAGCACACTTCAAAGGTATACACGTTTTCCCACTTTCTACCCTACTCAAACCCCTCTGCTATTCTTACTCATGCTAATGAATCAAGCAAGCTTTGGCATGAAATATTTGTCCATCTTAACTACAAGTATATTTCATATTTGAGTGACAAATATACAGTCATGGGGTTACCAAAGATCAAGTTTTCTAAGGGAGTCTGTCAAGGTTGTATCCTAGGTAAACACCGAGAGCACAAGTATGAGAGAGTTAGTCATGATAGAACCTTTGCACCTCTTGAGTCAATCCACAGTGAAATTTTTGGTCCATTCCCTCATATTTCCATGAGTCAATCCAAATATGCACTCACCTTCATATATGACTTTTCCAAGTATTGTTGGGTTTACTTCCTAAAGCATAAGTCTGAAGTTTTTGGCCTCTTCAAAGTATTTAAAGCCTTGGTTGAGAACCAGTATGGGAGGAAAATAAAGATCCTCATATATAAAAATGGTGGAGATTATATCAAGTCTGATTTCATCCATTATTTTAAAGATGTAGTTATCTAGATGCATCATTCTATTCCTTAAACACCACAACAAAATGGTGTTGCTAAGAGAAAGAACAGATCACTCAAGGAGATGCCAACTTGCATGATGGAGGATAAATATTGGTCACCAAAGTTTGGGGATGAGGCTATAAATTTTGCATCCTATATCCAAAATATGGTGCCACATAATTATCTTGATGGTATTACTCCTTTCGAATCTTGGAGTGGGCACAAGCTAGATGTGACCCATTTCAGGATTTTTTGCTCAAAGGCTTGGGCTAGAATTCAAACTGAAAAGAGGTAGGATTTGCAACCCCAAATACAAGGGTGCATATTTTTTGGGTATTATAAATATCAAAAACAATAAAATATGATCAACTTGAGCACTAAAAAATATTTCATTGAAAGGAGTGTTCAGTTCGAAGAAGATCCCTTAGCAGAAGTTGAAGTTGGAGAGTCCTCTTCACCACCACATCCATTGATTGTAAGTGAAGAGACTAATCATTTTTATGATTCTTATATGTCTAATAATAATGATTTAATTTCATATCCTAACATCCCTACAAGATCAAAATGGGAAGCAAAGACAATTCATGCAACTGGGGAACTAGCTGGAATTCTTAATGACACTAGGAGGACTAGATCTCAATTTGAAAGTGCCCTTTGTGTGAAATATCCACTCTTTTCCAAGAAATGTTATTTTATGGTTGATTCTGATCCTCAAACATATGAATATGCAACACATGATCCAATATGGAAACAACCATGAAAGAAGAATTCATCTCAGTCCAGAAGAACAACACATGGGAACTGGTTGATCTCCCCCAAGGAGAAAGCTAGTGAAGTGTAAGTGGGTATTTAAAACTAAGTTTTTTGCTAATGGTTCACATTTGAAATATATGGAAATGTTTGTATCCAAGGGATACTCACAAGTACATGGTATTTATTACAATGAGACCTTTGCACCAGTGGAAAAGATGGACTCCATAAGGCTAGCTCTAGCCATTGCAACTTCAAGGCAATGGGAGGTACATCACATGGATGTGAAGTGTGAATTTTTAAATGGATATCTAAATGAATATATTTATATTCAGAAACCAAAATGTTTTGTTTTTAATCCATATTTATTGTGCATGTTAAATAAATCATTGTATGGGATCAAGCAAGCCCCCATGGCTTGGTATGCCAAGATTGATGGATTTCTGCTGTCACTGAGTTTTTTTCGATGCAATTCTAATAGTAATGTCTACTCGAAGTTTATTAATGGTTCTCTAATGATCATTGTTTTATATGTGTATGACCTACTAATTACAATAATTTCAAAGAAAGAAATTTTCTCCTTGAAGGATGCAATGAACCATGCATTTTCTATGACAAATTTGGCATTGTTGAGCCATTTCTTGGGTTTCGAAATTGCTCAATCCCAACATGGAATAAAATTTCATCAGTCCAAGTATGCTTTAGATCTTCTCAAAAAGTTTAATATGAAATATTGAAAGCCAATAAAGGTTGCATTCCTTTCAGGAGTTAAGCTTGAGGAAGCAGGTTATTCTCCTTTGGTAAATAATACATTTTATAGGTAGTTGATTGGGTGTTTTATTTATCTTACACATACTCGAATTGAATAATATTATGAAGTTAGTGTGGCTTCAAGATACATGGATCAGCCTCATGATATCCATTGGATATCAGCCAAGAGGACCCTAAACTTTTTTCAGGGAACAAGGACTCATGGGATTTTATATAAAGCAAAATCTGACTTAGAGCTAGTTGGAGTTACTAACAGTGATTGGGCAGGTGACAACAAAAATATAAAGTATACCTTAGGATATGTGTTCATGCTTGTAGAAGAACCAATCAATTGGTAAACTAATAAGCACAACGCAATATCACTCTCATCTACAAAGCCAAAGTATAGAGGAGTTGTGAATGCAACTACTCAATGTTTGTGGTTGCAGGGGATACTTGGAGAATGTGGTTTCGAATCATAGTTTTCAGTAGTCATCTATTGTGAAAATAAAAGCACCATTTGAATATCCACTGATACAATTCAAAGATAAAGAACCTGTTAGAAAAATCAACCCATGGTTACCTACATTAGACATTAATTTAATTATTTTTGTCTTATTATCTAGATTCCTAGATTCCATTCTATGCTAGTTGCCTTCTACATGTCCTAGAAGCCAAAACTTGATAAAACTGAGTCATGGAATGCTTGGGAAACATCCTGGAAACCAATTTTAGCATGTTTTATTTATTCCATATTCTCTACAGCGCATATTTGCTTTTTCTGAAAAGTTGCCTTGCTTTATAGCTGAATTAAGGCAAAAAGAAAAGCTAGTCTAGGTGTAACTGCCTTTTTTTTTCCCCACATCATCCTCCCTAATTTTATCCAAATGAAAGCATGTATGAGTTGTCTTTCAATCCTTCTTTATCTTTCCCACTTGAATTATAAAATTCGTGAGCATCTTCATAGATTTGGAAACTGCTTTATGCACCTATGGGGGATTTGACTAGATTTGGTAAGCTTGCTTTTTTACTATTTTGAATGGAAATCCTTATGCATTATAAACTCTCATGTAATTATATGTTACAGCAGCCTATTAATTCATAATTTTTTATATTTTACACTTACTCAATACAGATTAGTGTTTTGCTCCAATTTCAGTCTCTTTGGTGTTAATTTTGCATGTTTGATTAGCAATTTTGTGAGTGTAATTGTTATATTTCTTGGGTTAAATTTCCACATGATATCAAAGCCTTTGGAGATCAATTTCTATCCTTCCAAATTATTATTGCAGGTTTGACATCATTGATTGGGAGCGCATTCTGCTGACTGGAGGGCACAACTACTGTGCTATGGACCAATCTCAGAAGATCATCTTGACTCCATTCAATTTATTTGAGTGGAAATTTGAGATGGACATATTTTTGAGAGTGAAATTTCTCTACAGGGTAACTATGTAAACTGAGGCAAAGCCCAATGCAGTTGCAAAGAAAATTAAATGGCACAACAGGAGGGATGAGGCCTATGGTCTTTTGTGTCTAAGCATTTCAAGAGACCTCCATTTACATCTTGATGGATTTACATCACCTAATGAAGTGTGGGAGAAGCTTGAAGAGATTTTTGGAAATATAGATGATATGAGATGACATCAAATTGACAATGAGATGATCTCCTTGAGGCCCAGTATATTCGAATCATTGCAACTCTACTTTTCCAAGTTTAAGGCCCTTGTTTTGCAGCTAAAACAATGTGGGATCGAAAAGAAGGAAGAGAAACTAGTATTGGCCATACTCTACAAGCTTGGTCCTGACTATTCAATGTTTTTTTTTACCTTCCATGCCACCAAGTTGACAGCTCAAGCCTAGAATTTTCCTAAGCTTACAGCGTTCATGGAATCCCTCACACAGGAGAAAGATAAGTTGGTGATGATGGGAACCATCAAACCTTCCAAAGACCAAGATTTGGTTGCTGGAGATTCAAGGGTGGATTCAAAAATCAAGAAAAAATAAAAAAATCCACCTGAGCAAAAGAGAGACAAGTCTAAGTCTCAAGAGGAGCCCCAAGGTTCCAAGAAGATCTCCCAGAAGAAGAAGAATAAAGGAGAAATGAGCAAGTGTGCATACTGCAATAAGGGCTATCATCCTGAGAGTTCTTGTATGAAGAAGAAAATTGGCATGTTGACCCAACTCATGGAGAAGAATAAAATCTCCCTTCCTAATTGCTCAAAGAAGAAGGAAGGAGGATCAAATTCAGAAGACAGAGAGAGAGTGCATGCCTTTGTTGCTGGCACATCAAGCTCACCTAGCTTCATCATAGATTATCTAGCTTCTAGACATATGGTTTTGACAAAAGAGACATTCTCCTCTCTTGACATGTCAAAAGGTCCACCAATAGTTTTGGGAGATGACTCTCTCACTAACAGTTTGGGGAAGGGTAGGATTGATCTTGACCATGGTAGTTTCAATAATGTGTTGTATGTTCCAGGGCTTGCCTCTAATATCTTGTCAGTGTATCAGATGACTCATAATGGATCTCCAAAGAAGGTCATATTCTCCCCTGATGATGTTGAAATCACTGAGATTTCAAATGGTAAATTCATAGCAAAAGGTGTTGTTGATCACACTTCGAAGGTATACAACTTTTCCCATTTTCTACCCTACTCAAACCCCTCTGCTCTTCTGGTTCATTCTAATGAAGCAAGAAAGCTTTGGTCCATTCCCTCATATGTCCATGACTCAAGCCAAATATTCATTGACCTTCATAGATGACTTTTCTAGGTATTGTTGGGTTCACTTCCTAAAGCATAAGTCTGAAGTTTTTGACTTCTTCAAAGTATTTAGAGCCTTCATTGAAAACCAGTCTGGGAGGAAACTCAAGATCCTCAAATCTGAAAATGGTGGTGAGTATGTCAAGTCTGATTTCATTCAATATTGCAAAGATGTAGGTATTCAAATGAAGCATTTGATCCCTTAAACAGCATGACAAAATGGTGTTGCTGAGAGAAAGAACAGATCACTAAAGGAGATGGAAACCTGCATGATGGAGGCTAAGACTTTGCCACCAAAGTTTTGGGCTGAAGCTATAAACTATGCATCCTACATCCAGAATAGGGTGCATCATAAGCGGCTTGATGGTATGACTCCTTTTGAAGCTTGGAGTGGGCACAAGCCAGATGTGACCCATTTTAGGATTTTTGGCTCAAAGGCTTGGGATAAAATTCTAATTGAAAAGAGGAAGGATTTGTAACCTTGTAGTAGGGATTTCTCCCTTAATACAGGGCAGGAATGGCTACCTTCCATCTATAGGATCGAAGGGTAGGGTTCCTGGTGGTTGTGCAAGAAAAACGAAACAAAAATGAAATAGAACAGAAATGAAGAAACCCCCTTGCACACAAGGTTATGGGTTAAGCTCCAAGACCCTGCATACAATTGTTAGAAACATCCAAAGACCCGCAAGAATATGTTAGGCCATAAAACTGCAAGCCAAAATATGTTAGAAAAACTAAAATAAACAACACGAAACATAAATTATACCTTCTATGGGTGGAAATGGGCGACCATGCCCTAGCTTGGAGAAGCACCTCTCTTGAGAATTGGGGAGCTATGGCTCAATGGGAGGATGGATGAGAGGGAGGGTAAATGGCTTGAGAGGCAAATGGTCTCAAGGCACTTACTCGGGTAGCATAACACTATGCAAGGAAGGAATGTTTTGAGAGTGACCCCCGCCCCTCTATTTATAGCCCTTTTTAAGGTTCTAAGCCCCTAGTCAAGGCTTTAGCCCCTTTTTGGGGATTTTAGCCCCTTTCTCTCAATCTTTAGTTCTTTTGGGGGTTTTAGGCTCCTTTGAGGGGTTTTAGCCCCTTTTTGGAGGATTTAGCTCCTATGAGAGCTATTTTGGCTCTTTTTAGGGGATTTTAAGCCATTTTGCACATTTTTTTAGCCTTTTGGAGGGTGTGGGGGTCAAATGGGGTCAAATGAGGGTCGTGCATGGGTGTCCTTGGGTGGTGTAGGCCATATAGAGCTGAGTGGGGGAATTTTTGGGTTAACAAACCTTAAATATAAGATTTCCTATTTGTTGGGTATTCTAAAGATTCAAAAGGGTACAAGATGATAAACTTGAGTACTAACAAATCTTTCATTGAAAGAAGTGTCCAGTTCGAAGAAGAGCCTTTAGCAACAATTGAAGTTGGAGAGTCCTCTTCACCACTAGAACCATTGATTGCAAGTGAAGAGACTAATGAGTTTGTTAATTCTGATATGTCTAATAATGATGATTTTGATTGCAGATCCTAACATTCCTACAAGACCAAAATGGGCACCAAATACCATTCATGTAGCTGGGGAACTAGCTGGAAATCCTAATGACACTAGGAGGACTAGATTTCAATTTGAGAGTTCCCTTTGTGTGAAAGATCCTCTATTTGCTAAGAAGTGATATCTGATGGTTGAATCAGATCTACAGACATATGAAGATGCAGTACATGATCCAAGATGGAAAACATCCATGAAAGAAGAATTCATCTCGCTCCAGAAGAACAATACTTGGGAACTGGTTGATCTTTTGCCAGGGAGGAAGCTAGTTCAATGTAAGTGGGTTTTCAAGACCAATTTTGATGCTAATGGTTCACCTTTGAAATATAAGTTAATATTGGTAGCCACAAGATACTCACAAGTACATAGTATTGACTACAATGAAACCTTTGCACCAGTGGCAAAGATGGACTCTACAAGACTAGCTCTAGCCATTGTAGCTTCGAAGCAGTGGGAAGTGCATCACATGGATGTGAAGTGTGCTTTCCTAAATGGATATCTCACTGAGAAGATTTAAATGCAGGAACTTGAAGGGTTTGTTTCTAATCTATATTTAGTGTGCAGTTTAAAGAAATCATTGTATGGGCTCAGGGAAGCCCCAAGGGCTTGGTATGCCAAGATTGATGGATTTTTGGGGTCATTGAGTTTTGTTCGATGAAAGTATGATCATAATGTCTATTTGAAGCTGATTCATGGTTATTTGATGATTATTGTCTTGTATGTGGATGACCTACTAATTACAGGAAGTTCAAAGAAAGAGATTTCCTCCTTGAAGGATTCAATGAAGCATGCATTTTCTATGACAGATTTGGGATTGTTGAGGAAATTCTTGTGTCTTGAAATTACTCAATCTGAAAATGGAATAAAATTACATCAATCCAAGTATGCTTCATATTTTCTCATCAAGTTCAACGTGAAATATTGCAAGCCAAGCAAGACTCCCTTCCCTTCAGGAGTTAAGATTGAAGAAGTAGGTTCTTCTCCTATGGTAAATAATACATTGTATAGGAAGTTGATTGGGTGTTTTCTTTATCTTACACACACTCAACCTGATATATATTATGGAGTTAGTGTGGCTTATAGATACATGGATCAGACTCATGAGATCCAATGGAGAGCAGCCAAAAGGATCCTAAACTTTGTTCAAGGAACAAGAACTCATAGGATCTTCTATAAAGCAAAATATGATCTTGATTTGATTGGATTTACTGACAGTGATTGGGAAAGTGACAACACAAAATGAAAGTATACATCAGGATATGTGTTCATTCTTATATAAGGACCAATAAGCTGGTCAAACAAGAAGCAGAGTATAGAGGAATTGTAAATGCAACAACTCAATGTTTGTGGTTGCAGGGAATACTTGGAGAATGTTGGCTTTGAATCAGAGTTTTCAACTATTATCTACTGTGATAATAAGAGAACCATTAAAATATGCAATGATCCAATTTAGAAACAATGAACCAAGCACATTAAGATCCATATGCACTACATCAGATAGCTTGTGCATGATGGTACCATTGTTCTACTCTTTTGTGCATCTTCAAAACAAGTAGTAAACATCTTCACCAAAGTTTTTTGTGAGAAGACCTTCAACAATCTCAAATCATTACTAGGGATTATTGATCATTCTATGAAGCATGATTGATGACAATATTTCCAATTTTTCTTTTCTTGTCCATGTTTAAGGGAGGATTTTTCCACTGGGTTTTTTCCTCTTTCCTTGGTTGTATGGACAAGAAGTATGTAAAGGGTGACTAAGCCTTGTTGCTAGGCCCTATAGTTTTATGATATTTAATCATAAAGTTAGGATTAAGGGGGGGTTTTATAATAATCAACCCATATTTACCTACATTAGACATTGATTTAATTATTTTTGTCTTATTACCTAGATTCCTAGATTCCATTCTATGCTAGTTGCCTTCTACATGTCCTAGAAGTCAACACTTCCTAAAAATGAGTCACAGAACACTTGGGAAACATATTGGAAACCAATTTTAGCATGTCTACTTTATTTCATATTCTCTAAAGCACATATCTACTTTTTCTGAAAAGATGCCTTGCTTTATAGCCGATTTAAGGAAAAAGGAGAAGCTAGTCTAGGTGTAACTTCCTTGTTTTTTGTCCCACATCATCCTCCCTCCTTTTCTCCAAATAAAAGAATGTATTAGTTGTATTTCCATCCCTCTTTATCTTTCCCACTTTACTTATCAAATTTGTGAGCATCTTCATAGATTTGGAAACTGCTTTATGCACCTATGGGGGATTTGACTAGATTTGGTAAGCTTGCTTTTTGACTATTTCGAATGGAATCCTTATGCATTCGAACCTATCATGTAATTATATATTAAAACAGCCTATTAATTCATAATTTTGGCTATTGTAAAATTACTCAATACAGATTAGTGTTATGCTTCAATTTCAATCTCCTTTGGTGTTAATTTTGCATGTTTGATTAGAAATTTTGTGAATGTAATTGTTCTATATCTTGGGTTAAATTTCCATAGAAACAAACACATTGATATCCATATGCAATATATCATGGAGCTTGTGCAGGATGGTACCATTTCTCTACTCTACTGCGCATCTTCAGAACAAGTAGCAGATATCTTCACCAAAGTATTATGTGAAAAGACCTTCAGTAATCTCAAATCACCGCTGGGGATTTCTAATCATGTGGTGAAGTATGATTGATAATAATATTTTCAAATTTTTTTTTCCTATCCACGTTTAAGGGAGGAATTTCCCACTGGGTGTTTTCCTCTTTCCTTGGTTGTATGGACATGAAGTATGTAAAGGGTGACTAATCCTTATTTCTAGGCCCTATAGTTTTTTGAAATTTAATCATAACTTCAATATTAAGGGGATATGTTAGAATAATCAACCCATATTTACCCATATTTTAAATTAATTAATCATTTTTGTCTTATTCCTAGATTCCTAGATTCCTCTCTATGCTAGTTGGCTTCCACATGCACCGAGAAGTCAATACTTGCCAAAATTGGGTCATGGAGCCCTTTGGAATATTCCTGGAAACATTTTTAGCATGTCTACTTTTATTCCTGGTTCCTAAAAGTGTAGTTCTGAATTTTCTGAAAGTTTCCTTGCTTTACAGCAATTTTAAGGCAAAAAGGAAAAGCTAGTCTAAGAGTAACTGGCTTGTTTTTTTCCCACACCATCCTCCTTCCTTTTATAAAAAAAAGCATGGATATTATATCTTTCCATCACTTATTATATTTCCTATCTTATTTATCCAATTCATGAGCATCTTCATATATTTGGAAAGTCTTTCTCGCACCTATGGGGGATTTGACTAGTTTTAGTAAGCCTGCCTTTTGACCAATTCGAATAGAAAGCTTGTGCTTTCAAATATCTGATGTAATTATATATTTGAGAATATTAACACTTCATATGGTTGGCTTATGTACACTTATTCAATACAGGATTAAGTTATGCTCCAATTTCAGTCTCCTTTTGTGTGAATTTTGCATGTTTGATTAGCAATTTTATGAGTGTAATTGATCTGTCACTTGGGTTCAATTTCCACATGGTATTAGAGCCTTTGTAGTTCAATTTTTCTCCTTCCAAATTGTTATTTCAGGTTTGACATTACTAACTGGGAGAGCATTCTGCTGACTGGAGGGCATAAGAGCTGAGATATGGACCAATCTCAAAGGATCATCTTGATTCCATTCAATTTCTTTGAATGGAAATATAAGATAGAGAATTGTTGAGAGATAAAGGCCTCTATAGGGTTACCATGGCTACTAAGGTAGATACCAATGCAGCTACATAGAAAATTCAATGGCACAATAGGAGGGATGAGACCTATGGTCTTTTGTGTCTGATCATTTCAAGAGATATCCTCTTTCATCTTGATTCATTGACATCACCTAATGAGTTTTGGGAGAAGGTTGAAGAGATTTTTGGAAAGGTAGATGAGAGGAGATGACATCAAATCAAGAATGAATTGATCTCCTTGAGTCCTAGTAGCTTTGAATCAGTGCAACTCTACTTTTCCAAGTTTAAGGCCCTTGTTTTGCAGCTAAAACAATGTGGGATTGAAAATAAGGAAGAGAAACTAGTATTGGACATACTCTCAAAGCTTGGTCCTGACTATTCAGTGTTTATTTCGAGCTTCCATGCCACCAAATTGACAGCTCGAACCTGGAAGATGCCTAAGATCGCTAAGTTCATGGAATCCCTCACCCAGGAGCAAGATAAATTGGTAATGATGGGCACCATCAAACTTTCCAAAGACCAAGATTTGGTTGCTAGAGGTTCAAAGGTGGACTAAAAAATAAAGAGACTCATTCTAGATCTCCACCCATTCTAGGGAAAGTCTTCCCATTTTGTTGTAACTTATTCATTCTAGCTCTGACCCATTCAGACTAGAGGAACAACTCTTGTCCCTAAGAGGTATATTTTTCCTAGCAACAAATTTGGAGACTCCACTGGGGAAGAGCTTTCAGCACATCTAATTTTCCTTGGTCTTTAAACTCTTGTCTGAAATCTAAGCTCCAATGTTTTGTTGATCAAATCCACTAGCTGATCTAGTGAGATATTGTTCGGTATAGCCAGATCTTCTCAGATCTGAGTCATTCTTACCTTTTGTACTTTATATTCCTATCAATTCATGATTTTTATGCCAGTTTACAGTAACTTGCTTTGATTTTTTTTCCATTATTTTTTTTGACATCTACAGGACACCATGCATGCATAGTGGGCAGTAAGTGGTGCTACCACCTATATTTAGTGACCAGTAAGCGGTGCCACCATCTATACTCAGTGATGAGGAAGCACTAATGTCTTAGAACCGCTTTGTTAGCAACCATCCAAAAGCGGTGTCAGGTAGGTTTTTCAAGACTTGTCATTGTAAAGTTTGTTTTTGTTTTTTCTTTCAGTTCTAGATTTTTGGGCTTGTTTACAGAGATCTGAGTGTTTTAAATTAAAAATATTGGTGTGGTAAATGCTTGTTTTGTCAAAATAAGAAAAGATGGGATAGGCTCATCTTTTTCATTGCTTGTATGCTTGGTTTTCAAATTTTGAAAGGAGTGCTTGGAAGCCTAGTTCAGTTAGATCTCATTCTTATTGTTTGATAAGATTGAAGAGAAAGACTTTCTTGTTGGTTTTTTTCTTTAATTTTTTTTGTTTAAATTTACGAAAGACTTCTTTCTTCTTTTAAAAAGAAATTTTTTTGTTGAGATTTGATTAGAATTTTTTCTCAAAGATGAATTACTGAACCTATGACTAGCCTCATAAACTTTCAAATTTTCATATTCTTCTTTCCATTTTCATTCTTATCTCCTCACAAAAAAAATTAGTATTTTTAAGTTAGATCTTTCCATTTTTGAAGAAAATTTGAAAAAACTAGTTAGTTGTACCTTTGAGTGTTTTTGTCTTTCTTTTTAGAAAAGCGATCTTGCTGAGTTTGTTTTCTTTCAAGATCATATTAGAAGTATGTTGTTTGTTGTATTCTTGGAAATATTTGGTTAGTTATACCATTTGGGAAATTTTTGGTTTTGTAACGGAGTTGGAAAAATAAAATATTCTCTCCTTCCCGTCAGCAGGCATGCTTTGAATGGTAAAAAGAAACAAATTGCATATTATAATTCCATGGTTTTAAATTTTTTTCATAACTCCATGCATTCACCTAAACGTTCAACTTAAAATTAATGGTACCTATAGGTTAAAAATATTAGTAACTTGAGTGATAGGTTACTGACATGTTCTGGCGTCGTAAAATGTAGGAGCTGTCATTTATTACCTGCACTGCAACCTGGGACATGCGCGGTTCTTCCACGTAGCGTCAGTATATAGAGCAACCTTTCACGTGTCCTTGAGTTATATTAAAAGGTACTTCATGTACTCAATTGTATATTGAAAGGTCCCTTGTGAATGATTGTGCATTAGATAGCACTACTATGGATTTGAACTCCCACGTACCTTGAGTATATCGGGATGCCCTTCTAGGATTTTCATGACCATCTAAGAAAATCCCTTTTAACCGTCTTGTTGGCACAATACACCGAGGAAAACACTCAGGAATATTACTACAAACTTTCCATCTAGGTAGTCGGGTATTCAGCTGAGGGACTATTGATCCTCCTCACCATATTTTACTGATGGACCCTACGGTATATCGCGAGTTGCAAAAAATTGACAATCCTGGTGAGGAATCGGCTTGTTTCAACCCCTCTTGTCACTTAAGTTTTCTTGTGGCCTGTAGTTTTTGTAGGATAAGTTTTGTATGTTTTCCTTAGTTTTGAAACCCTAGGTTAGTTTTAGAGACCATATAATCTAACTAATTTTTAGTTGAGATGATTGGAAAGAAACCAGGGCTTACCACCCGACTTTCCTCCTATTACAAGGGAGAGCCCAATGGAAGCCACAGATCAAGGAGGTTCAACTGACTCCCATGTGGAAGGAAGTACAGTTGTAGGTAGCGAAGAAAAATTCACTGGTTACGTAAATCCCTTACTTCAACTTCCTCCTATGGCTAACACTTCCTTTCATTCACTGATGGAAGGTCATACTGATAATCTTGTTGAAGCATAATATGGCCCCAATGATCCTTTTTGGAGAACTTCTATGGGTAAAGACATTTCTGAATTTGGGGTTACTAGACCTTCTTTTGAGAACCCTCCTCCAGGTGAGGATGAATATAGGAAAATTCAAGCATCTCTTTATCGCACTCACAATTTTTCAAAGAGAGTGGAAAGAATTATTCCCTCATCGGTATCTTACAAAGAACCTGTTTCGGCTCTTTTACCCCATCTGTCGGATTCATGGTCTTTTGGATATCGTTCACTTGCTGAGAATTTGGGTCTTATAAAAGATGTTCTAGCTCATAGTGTGACTTCTCATAATCTAGGTCAAACCTTCAACCCTACATTTTCACATCCTAGGTCTGTTACTCATCTTCCCATACCCATTGTAGCTGGGGGGGGAATCCACAACTCAAGTGTTATCAACACATTCCAATGCCGGGGGGCAACCCCCAGCACGAGTTACGTCAGCGGTTAGGGGATTTGTTACTAGTTCTACATAGATTTATACTATAGGAAAAACTACATTTGTTTTTCCTCCCACAAACACCAACATGTTAAACCCCCCTTCAAGTTTAGGCCAACTCTTAGGGGCACAACCTGTTGTCAACCAACGTTCTTGGGGTTATAGTTACCAGGGAATCAATTACCTGTAGAAAATATGAATTATCAACCTACATCTACATGAACTATGTATCCTGGGATTCCTTACCCTGGAAACACATTTACATCGTGGGGGAAACCTAATTGATCCTACATTCTAGTTATGGGAGGAATTCCTATTAATACTGTTGGAGGTTCAAGGGGAGCACCTTATGGTGTCCCACCCTTTGGAGGACGACTTGGTTGAGGACCACCTAGCAGAGTTCCACCTTATGGAGGGCCACCGCTTGGAGGTCCACCACCTGGGGTTCCATCACCTGGGGGACCACCACATGGAGGCCCACCACCTCCAAGTGTCCCTCCTCCTAGAGGTCCACCCCCTTCGGGAGGATCTTCATGCATATCATCTGCATATCACCAAGGTTAGAAACCAATTTATCAGTCAGCTTATGGTCCTACTGCTACACATATGCCTTATCAATACTACCAGTATGTCGAATCTAATCGACAAATCCTATTCCCAATTTGTTCAAGTTGATAAATGATCCCATTTAGCACAACCCTTCGTGAACAACTATTCTAGTCAAGTTACCATCAAACATTCCGAAGTTTGATGGGAAGCTGGGAGATGATACCAAAAATCATGTCATGAAATTTCATTTATGGTGTTATTCAAACTCCTTGATGGATGACTCTATTCATTTGAGAATATTTTTGTAATGTCCCCTTTTTGGAATTTTATTAAAATGCCCAATTTTCCAATTTTTTCACAATTTTGACCTTAACTAGTTTTGATGTCTAGACCTCCAAATTGACCCAAATGCTTCCAAATTTTATATGAAGGTACATGAACGATAATATAAATTAAATATTATGTTCATGTATATTTTTTTACATCACAATTACTTCTACAAACTTTTTTAATGTTCTCTTCACATTAGGATTCTTTACTAGCAAATTGGGGATCCAATTCCCCCTAGGTAATTGTCGGAAATGGCTTCAAAAATGATCCCAAAGTCACTTGAATTTCAGAATAGAGGATGGGTATGTGTAAGGTACCTTTTAAAAGTCTCATATTCATCATGCTTCAGTTTATACAGGCTTTTATGACTCTTTCCAAAACAACTCCCAAGTCACAATTTCAACCCTTGGGGAAAATGCACCAAATCTTCTCCCAATGCAATAAAAATGAGTAAAATGGATTCCAATGCTTAAGTAATGAACATGAGACTTTAAATAAAAATTAATAACAGTACATATATCATAAATTTATCAGAGATACATTCCTCCATTCAAAATAATAAGCGTTACCATGGCATATATCAAAATAGAGTGGAAATGGTCATTGTTTTCTCATCAAAAGTCATTTTGGCATACAAATCTTGGGAATTTAGACTTGAAAATTTTTGAGAATGAATAAAATAGAATATTTAACTGATTACAATAATAAATGGAAAATTAAAGTCTCTCCCAATTCGAAATCATCATCATTGCAATGGTTCACAACAAGATAGTGGGGAAATGACACTATTTCTTCATTGTTCAACATTTTTACATGAATTCTTTTGGGTATTTCGACCTGAGAGTATTATGAACATGAAATACATATCATATAAATCAAAACATTATATAATTTTAATTATAATATTACCCAAAGAGATCAATAGCTCACCCAAAGCGCAATCCCTCCATTTGCATGAATATGGTGTGAAAGCTAGAAATAGTTGAGAGAGAGTGCTACAATATAAAAATCCACATGCTTTCCTGTAGCTTACACCTACAAATAATAATCCATTAAATCTCCATGAAATACCTGAGTGTCCTTTCCAAACACAAACTATGATGGGAATCTTTCACCCTCGAAATTGGCTGAAGCAAGAAAACTAGTCATCCACTAGCTCTCACAATTCACAAATTGACAATTTCACAAATGAGAAAAAGCATATTCTCATGGATAATACCTATATTTTATAAACATTATTAGTCTTATAAATCTCCAAATCCATCCATAAACCAAATCCAAGTCGAATTGGTGTGGCTTCTCATGCTATGCCATGTGGCCTCTCTCTTCACCTTCCCTCTTCTCCCAAATTTGAGTAGGAGCCTCTTGGCATTCTCCAACTCCAAAATTCTACCTATAAGATGCTATATTAAGTCCTGAGATGTCAGTATTTCAGTATGTAATCCTTCATATCTGAATTGTGTCATAAATTTCATATAATCTCCATCATTGGTGTCATAGATGTCATAAATGTAAGGGGAATCTAGCCAAGTGTCCATTAAACTCCCATTTGGGTCTTCCTTTCACATGTAAGTTACAATTCATCCAAAATTCTACCTATGAAGTATATGGAAAATTATATTAACCTCATAATCCATCCCAAAACATTAGGATTCCCATAGATTATAAATTACAAGAGGAGGATTCCATTTAACATAGGAATCCTAGCTTGAGTGGGCCCCTTAGTCTCCATGTGTCTCCATTCTCCATAGCCATTTCATTTTTATCCTGTATTTATTTAATAAGATAAATTATTAAATATTTATCCTATTCTAATGTTTAAACATAATTTATTATCCCCCTTATTCCAAATCTCAAAGCTTCCACCCCCAAGCTAGGAAACTAGTGATTTTCCACCTTGGCAATTATTTAACTTTCAGCATCCCTTTGACAACTTTCATCAATATGGAAAATGTGATTTGGCCATTGTGACCCAATGTAAAATTTGGGACATTACACTTTCAACATACTTTGACCGGTACGGCCGCAAAGTGGTATATTGAAGTTCCACAACATTCGTTTGTGGATTTTAGTGCATTGGAGACCATTTTCCTTACACACTTTCAGCTACCCATTCGTTATGAAACAAGTACGGAACTTTTGACTTCATTCGTCAAAATAATTCCACACACATTTCAGACCATATCCATGAGTGGGGAAGGTGGATACGACTTATTAAAGATCCCATCTCGGACAAACTGTTAGCTGATTGGTTCATGAAATCCTTGTTTCCTCCCATTGCCCGAGATGTGGCTATGGGTGGTGTTGTTACCTAGAATCAGGCTATCAAACATGCCCAGTATTTGGAATTGGTGTATTCCCAATCCAAAACATTGTTGACCTAATTCCTCAAGTTCCTCATCCTAGTACAGACCCTACCAAGCCACCTGCAGAAAATCATTTTTTATGGAATTATCAGTTCAACCTAGCTTTCGTCAATAGCTAAACCCGCCAAGAAACCCAATGCTTCTGTTACTAATTCTTCAACTCCTATGGTTTTCACTGAGGTGAATTCTATCCAAAGCATGCAAATACCCAGTAACAAGAAGAAAGATAAAGGTAAGAATAAGAAACCTGGAAATCAACACGAAAATACCAAGGTTGCAGCCATAGAGAATGATTATAAAGGGAAGAGAAAAGATAAGTATCCCTGTCTTTTGTGTGGTGGTGTTGTAATCTTACAGATCACATAAGGTTACCAATAATACATACAAAAGTACACAGAATATTCACAGATACAAGAGACAAGAACTGATAAGATGAACAGATTATATTATTCTCAATAGATCATACAAAGCCAAGAACTGAACTACGTTCTTGAGTGGCTCAACAGCCTAATATACAGGTTACAAACAGTTACAATCATAACTACCTGTCGGTTCACCGAACCGACACAACTATTAGTTAACAGACTAACTACTGTGTTTACTCAGCCGACCGACGTAGTCGGTCTCTCGACTTAGTCGGCTGATCGACTAAGTCGGTCTTCGTTCAAGTCAACTTATGTCGACTTGCTCCTTCTACATCTCCCCCACAAACAAAACATTTCTTCGTCCCGAAGAAAAGAGGAGGTAAAAAATAGATTAGAAGTACAAAAAAATAGAGTGCAAGGGAGGCTGCTACTGAGGTGGGCTGTGCAGGCGAATAGTTGGTCTCTTCTGCACACAGATTTCGACTATTGCTGGTGCTGTGATGGCAAGCTGGTGTTGAAAGTCCGTCCATGTCTGCAAGGCTTTCTGAATGTCGATAGTCAGAGTAGTAAGATTTGAAAGTACCGACATCTTCTCTGCCATTGCCATTTCTGCAATATTTTCCATGTTGGGGCCCAGCAGCTGATTGTGTTCTTCCGCAGTCTCAAGGAGTCTCTTCATCTGCGGACAGATGTTGTCGACTTTCTCCAATTTAGGAAGGGATTGCTGAACCCACTGGTGTGCCTCACGTTCTAACTGCTGCAGCTTAGTGGTTTCCATCACTATTTGATCTTCGATGGTCTGCCTCAGTTCCGTCTCAGTCGACTTCCTTCTCTCCAAGGCATGAATGCCCTGTCTGGTCTGCCTCGTCTGACTATAGACCTGCCCATAATGAGTAGGCAAATCTCGGAGTACTTCCTCTGTTACAATGGATTCCTCCATGTGGTCTTGTAGAAGTTTGTGAGCCTCCGAGAATGCTGTGTGCTGAGTCAGGAGCAGTCGGACAGTTTCTTCTTTTTTCTCGGCCTTAGTCTCGTGGAGGTGGGTCTGTATGGTCGACACCAACCCTTCAAACAGCTGATATGCTCTGTCCAGCGGTCGGTCGGTAGCAGCTTCGACAGGTCTGGGTTTAACAGTTTGTACAAGAGACCTGCATTTGTCGAGGAACTCGAATTCTTCTGTCTCCTTATCCGTGAGCTGTTTCCTTAGTCGGGTGGTCCTCCTCTTCGACTCTTTTGCTAGGGTATTGAGTAGCTGGCCAACCTCTGAGTCGGTCAACGAGCTTACATCCCGTAAGCTGATCCTTAGCTGATCTGGTCTAGGAAGAGGCTCTGTTGGCTCCTTTGTTGGCTCTGTTGGTTTGTCGAGAGGACCTGCAGAAGTGGAAGGTGGGTCAGAGGTCGAAGGGGTGTGTGTCGGAAGGGTTGGTTCAGTGGTCGGGGGTTTGTCGGTTTGGGGAGGTGGTATGTCCACCTCCGGCTGTGGTGATGATGGTGGTCTCGGCTGTGAATCAGGCAGTGGTGGAGGTGGTGGAGATGATGGTGGTGGGGGTGGTGAGGGTGCGGAGGAAGGGTATCCTGATCCTGGGGGTGATGGAGAATGGTGTTGGGGACTTTGGCCAGAAGATAGAACGTCTTCTTCCGGCGGGACTTGATAATCGGTGAAGGTCTGTTCATGTCCCGCAATGTCACCACCGTCATGCACCCTTGTAAAGACAGTTGTTTGGTGTGCGTATGTCTTGTCGCTTGCTTTAAGGGGAGTTGTTGTCTTGATTGTCTGCGCTGTTTTGAACAGTGCAGGTAGTGTTGCAAAGAAAGCTCTAAGCTCCTGGTCCGAGCTTGCCCTAGCTCTGAGTGCTTCAGGGATAACTTGTGCAAAGGCTTCGGGGGATATGTCGGCCTGCTGCACTGGTGCTTGCTCTTTGACTATTTTAGTCGGAGATGGACGAGGAGGAGTCGTCCACAGGTCGACCACGTCTTCGGACAGTGGTGTTGTTTTGGCCTTCTTTGGCCGACCTTCCGGTGCTCCTGCTTCGACAAACCGTTGAAACTGGGTTTCAACAGTTACTTTATTTGCTCTGGAGTCCTCGACTATATCGAGTGCTGAGGCTGCCAGTTCGTCGTCGTCATCTGTAGAGTCAGCAAGGACAAGCTTGCGCTTACCTTTGCCTTACTGACGCTTTTGCAATTTGATGTTCCTTCTGGCAATAGCGATCTCCTTTTCCAGTTTCTTAAGAATGCTCCGAGACACAGCATACTCAGGGTTGTCTTCCTCAATTTCTCCTGTCGGGGTCTGAGCGGGGTCGACCGTCTGAGTAGCCGGGGGAGATGTTTGTTGTGCTGGTTTTTGTGCTAGTGGTGGTGTCTGTTGTTGCTCGGTCGGAGGGTCCACGACTGGTGCAGTCGGATGCTTCACTATTAAGTGCACCCGACCAGGAGTGCCAATTGGAGTGTCCTGCGTCACAAAAGTGCTGATAGACAGGTGCAGCTCGTAGTCTTCCTCCTTCTCCTGGTCGGTCAGAGGTTCGACTATAGAAAAGTCGACCTGTTTTGCAGCCTCCGGGACTTGGATTTTGGTTTTTGTCTGCCTAGACAACTCCTGAAAGATCTGCTCGAATTTGGGATAGTAGTCGAGGTCCCTGGTGTTGGAATCCTGAGTGTTTGACGACCATACGGATGTATGGTCGAGCTCCAGCTGGATGTGTGAGTCGGATGGCAGGTGTCGTCGGATGTTCTGGGGCACCCTCCACCTTGTCGTGTGCAGCTTAAGCTGCTGGAACCAGTTTTCCATGAAGACCTTTCCTTGGTTGAGTTCATGCACAGTTCCTTTTTGTGAAAAGGGTTTGAACCTGTGCATCTCAAACCTAGTCGGCTCTCAGAAGACAGGACTGCCTTCCGGACAGATATAGTACATTGCAATCCAAATAATTAAGGAGGGGAATTTAATAATACCTCCTGTTTCTTGACAGCGCTCGCATATGGTTTTAACCAAGTCTGCGAGGTAGTCTGCCCATCGGAAAATGCGGCCGTTGTTTGTAATCTGTTCGACCACGTCCAGCATTTCCAGCTTGAGGTCACTGCTGCGACCAGCCAAAGTGAGAGTAATGGCGACGATTTTCGCCACAATTTGTGGAGTTCGTGCCTCGATCTGACTGATCATCAGACCCTTGGAGTTCTTTCCCGTCGTCGAACCTGTAAAGTGTTCGACTAGTCCTTCCTTGATCCCAATGGGGACCGGGTCACCTTGATTTGATAGACCAGTCAGTCGGGAGATAACCTCTCCATTAATGTCGACTGGTCGGTCAAAGTAAAATCTGCCGTTGTGATAACGACTGATGATGAATTTGACCGTGGCTTCCTTTGTACCAGTGAAGCTGGCCATGATAGGTGCGTTTGCATAGGCATAGATGGTGCTACGCCTAACTTTCTCAGCCTGCGGGGTCATCCGTCGGTCTTCAAACGCCCATTCTTGAATCTCCGTCCATAGCTTCTGAAACGGACCCTCCTGGACTTTTGCGTTTTGGATCCGTTTGAGTCGTTGGAGTAGGGGTGACTCTGCTGCTTGAAGTTCTTGGGCCTTAGCCGAAGCTCTGGTGCGTTTTGGTGCCATGGTTTTTGATTGTTCAGACTGGTCGAAGTTCTTACAGGGTTCACAAATTTC
>LPNX010672019.1:530588-556117 GCA_001517045.1 Pseudotsuga menziesii | reverse complement strand
TTGAGACTAGAAAGCACTGTCGGGTGGGTTTTTTCTGTACTGTTTGGATAGTCCAGCACCCTCTTGCTTGTGTTTCATAGTTTTCTATTTCCCATTCATATAGTTCAGTGTCTGAATTGTAACCAACTGAGTCGGGGTTACCTAAGTAAAGCTCCCCTTGGGCGTTTGGTTCTGTGTAGTCAGTATTGTTTTGGATCTGATAAAGTTGTCGGATATCGACTTCCTCATCAATTGGTTCAACCCAGGGTTGGCCTTGGGAGGGGTTAATAGGTACTATGACCTTTTGACCATTGCCTTTAAGTTTAATACGTTCTTTATCAAGAGAGATAGAGGCTTTCATCTTTCTACCCCAAGGTCGACCTACAAGTGTTGGGAAGGAGCTAGATCCTTCCTTTGGGTCAATAATTTCGAAATCAACCTTAGTCGATATGCCTTTAATGGTTGTGTCTACGTTTTTCCAAACCCCAATGGGTTCAATAAGGCCCTGGTCGGCTAGTTTCAGATAAATGCCTGACTCATAGAGTCGAGGTCGTCCCATCCTTTCCCAGGTATCGCGGGTCATTATATTTACCTGAGACCCAAAATCAAGCACCACTTGTCGGACATGGAACCCTTCAATTTCCAGGTCGACAAGGGGATCGACATCGTTTTTGTCTTTTTGATTTAAACTACAGATGTTCTTCATTTGTTTCTCAGAGTTAGTGCTTTTGATTTGATGCAATAAATCAATGAACTGACCTACAGATTTATCTGTTTGAACGAGATGGGTTAGATGCTGGGTCGAGTCGTGTCGACTATTACTAATGTCTTCGTGCTGTGCAAGTTTTGAAAATATGTTTGTGGCTTCCTGATATGTGTGTTGTTCCTTGCAAGGGTCAGGGTATGTGTTTTTGTGTGTGATATTACTAATCTGAGGATTGTCAGGCCCGGTTTTAGTGCCTTGTCAAGTGACGATGTGCAAATTCTTAGTAGTTATGACATCATTCTTCTGGACACACGACAAGACATTAAAATTCTTTTTATTACTAATTTTTTCCAACATTGTAGGGCAATCCTCCAAGGAGTGATCGCTACCCCACAATGTGTACAAAATTTCAGATCAGTTCTGTCCTTGTACGGACAGTCGGCGCATCTGTGCCCTTCTTTGTAACAAATAAAGCATTGAGTAGGTCGACGAATTCGTATTTCTCGACCTCCAACGAATCGACCTGTTCTTCCAAACCCTGGTCGTTGATTGTCATTTCGACGGTCGTAGCGTCGGCCCTCATTTCGTTGCCCATTCTGATTATTGTTATTGTTCTGCTCTGTGTTCTGTGCTACAGCATTTGTCTGGTAGACGGCCTGGTAGTTTTGTCTATTTTTGAGGTTGAGATGGCAGTCGGCCGTGTTGTGATTTGCAGTTTCGCATATATCACACCAGGAGGCTTTTCCATTCTTCATATTGTAAGGACAGTCGGCGGTGGAATGGTCTCCTCGTTCCTGGCAGATGTCACAAAACGCTTTGGTCTGTACAAAACGGACATCTTGTCGACTGAATTGCTGTCGACAGTTATCCTTTGTATGTCCGGCTGTTGAACAGCTAGTACACCAGATGTCTTGGTTCTTAAGTGTGAGCTCCTTCAAGGACTTCTGCATTTTCTCCAGCTGTTCCTCCAAGCGGTGGTCGGTCGGGCAGGCAGGTATGTCTTCGTCCATCTCGACCTGCAAAGCTTTTGTCAACGCATCCTCGTACGACTTGAAGGTCTCCAGACTGATGTGTCGGCGAATTTTCTGTGAAAGTCCTACAAGGAACCATTGAATGAGTAATTGTTCGTCGATGAAATAGTCTAACTGACTCAATAGATCCTTCCATCTTTTATCATAATCGCGGACTATTTCTCCTGGCTTCTGTTGGGTCGTCTTCAGCTTCTTGGCTGCCAGGTGTTTAGCATCGGGAGTCTTGAAGAAGGAGAGGAATTGCGTCTTGATCTCTGATTTTGTCGCGCGAGGTTGTCTTTCAGTAAATGTCATGTACCATGTGAGAGCTCTTTTCCGAAGGGCTCCTGCGAACTGGGCTATCTGCCGGTCTTCTTCTGTTACTTTGTTAGCCTCCCATATCGACTCGCAGACAAACCAATGTCATCTGGGGTCTTCGTCACCCTCATAAAGGGGAATCTGAGCAGATCCATGACCCATGTCGGAGTCACTGTCACTACTCTCTGATGATGTCGGAGGAGGAGGAGGAGGGGGTGGTGGTGTTGTAAGGGGTGGGGTTGTTGAGTCGGACGAGTCTGTCGGGGTGACGATGGGGTTTTGGTCGATGGAACTTGTGCTCCCGTCGGGTGTCAACTCTTTCTCGTCGAAGAGCGGATTGTTGATAATTTGTCTCCTTAAGGACCCACTGTCACTTTGCGTGCTCAAGTCTGACTCTTGTGTATCTTCTGAAGTTGTGTGTGGCAGGGGGGGTGCTCCTTCATGTGTCGGCAGGAGCAAGTGGATACTACGAAAGGAAGGTGCCGTTTGAAAGGTCACCCAATTACCTTCGATCGATCGACGTATGACGAGATGTCGCCCCGGGTATGGTTCATCGCCTAGTCGGCTCTAGAGCGTAATGTCACCAGCTCTTAGTCGAAGGTCATATTCAATAATAGTTTGTATTCTGGTACGCGGACTTACTGTGGAAAGGGTTACTCCTTCGTCGGGAACAATTAGTTGGAGATCTTCTGGCTTCTCTATCCACATTTCATCATCTTCAGGGGACACCTCTTCTTCTTCGCCTTCTCTGCGTCGGTCATGACCTGACTCTGGCGGTACTTCATTATGGTCGGTCGCCCTAGGGTTTTGCTGCAGCTCTGCGGCCCTTTCGTGTCTGGCTTCCCTTTTCTTCTGTCTTTCATCCCTTTCGATTCTCTTAATTTCCAACATACTGTAGTACAATACTATGCCTTCAGTTCCTCTTCGGTCGATTATGCATTACTGGTGACGACGACTCTGGTCGACTAGGATCCACTATGCTCTAGGTCCGACACATGACCAGCTACCCCCCCATAGCCTACTCGACGCTTTTTGAGAAAGATCGGATGGTGTCTACTTACTCAGGAAGTATTCCCACTCCATTTCAGCAATGAATTTTTCCCACTGCTTCTGCTTCTCCGCCCAGTTAGTGTTTGAGGGTGGTTCACGTAATAGAGGTCGAGGTTCAACAATGTGCCCTGCTCCTTTCTCTATCAGAAACTTGAACAGTAAATCCGGTAAGGAACACAAGAATTGATCAGTAAGTTCTGTGAAAAATTTCTGTTGGACGGTTTCCACAGAGGTCCTGTCTTCGACTGCTTGTTCCTCACAGAAGTCGTCGGCTATCTTTTCGAACCACTCCGAGAGATTTGTACGTCCTCCTCGGATCAGTTTCTGGAGTAACTGTGCTTCTTTAGTCTTGTCCGGTTTTCTCATCCAAAAGCTGCTTTAGTAGATGTGGCACGGATTCGACAAATTTTTCGTGAGTTTCAGTGAAAAATCTGGCTTTTGCTTCTGCGACTGTCAATTTGTTCCTTCTTGCATAATTTTGTAGATAGTTAGCAACTTTTCACTCCCACCAGTCCTTGATCTCTTGCTCTGGTATCATATGTGAGCATATATTCTAGTTATGTACTACCGGCAACGGAACCAATGTTGTAATCTTACAGATCACATAAGGTTACCAATAATACATACAAAAGTACACAGAATATTCACAGATACAAGAGACAAGAACTGATAAGATGAACAGATTATATTATTCTCAATAGATCATACAAAGCCAAGAACTGAACTACGTTCTTGAGTGGCTCAACAGCCTAATATACAGGTTACAAACAGTTACAATCATAACTAGCTGTTGGTTCACTGAACCGACACGACTATTAGTTAACAGACTAACTACTGTGTTTACTCAGCCGACCGACGTAGTCGGTCTCTCGACTTAGTCGGCTGATCGACTAAGTCGGTCTTCATTCAAGTCGACTTATGTCGACTTGCTCCTTCTACAGGTGGTGATCACTTCATGAAAGAGTGCCCTCATCATGAATATATTAGTAAATTTTTGAAAACTAACCCTACACCTACGGTGCTTACCGATCCTTTCCCATCTCAGCAACAATTGATAGACCATATGTCTAATCAAGGAACCTCTAATTCTATGGAAGAAATCATAATGATGTTCTGAAAAATTATTAGTTTAAACACTCGTAGTCAGTCATACGACAAACCTGTGGAAAATAAGGATGAGAATCATCCTTTTGAGAAACCCCCTTTAACTAGTTCTCCTCCCTCTTCGTATAATGGTCCTTTGGTGATTGAAAAACCTAATCTTGATTTAATTTTACAACCACCTAATATTACCCTCAAGAAGGTTGTTTTTAATCCTAATACCTAAGCTGCACAATTTTATAATGTTGTTGAATATTTAGCTTAGGCACCTTGTGTAATGTCTACCCTTGAGGTACTCCAAAGCTGTCCAACGTAGTGTAAAAACCTGTTAACAGATTTGGGGGAATTAGACCTTGATAATAACAACTCAATCCATTTTAATGTGGAGAACTATAAACCCAAATTACCTCACCAACTTTCATTTCAAATTTCCTCTAGAGTAGTTGGGATAAAATTCCATCGGACTATTCTGGATGAGGGAGCTTCAACCTCAATTTTGTCTATAGCCTGTTGGAGAGCCATTAATTTTCCTAAGCTTACAAAGTCTCCTAAGACCTTGAAATATTTCGATGGACGAGGTTTCCAGTCTCATGGTCTGTTACCATCTCTTACTGTTTCCATTCAAGTGGAATTAGTTGATCCCCTATTAGATTACAATCTCCTATTAGGTAGAAACTGGTCCTATGCTATGCATGCGGTTGCTTCAACAATATTTCGAACTCTCTAGTTTCCTCATTTAGGAAAAATTGTAACTATAGATCAACTTGAATTTTTTTCACCGGATGTTACCACTCCCACCGAAAATAAAATACCTATGCTAGGTTAGTCCCATCCTCCTTATCAGTCGATTGAGGTAGGTCTACTGAAGGATTCAACCCTTGGGCATGTTTCCTCCAGCTCCTCCTAGTACATAAGTGGAAACAGCGAATATGATTTCCACAAATGGTATGAAATTTGTTGATTCATCCACTCTTGGCCCTTATGAAGCACTTTATGATGTTGTCCAATCTGCTTCTGACATCCAACCAGATGATCTTCAATTGCTAGCTTCGTATCCTTACCACTTACCCTACTGGCTAGAACCCTCTCTTCCCACTCTAGACTATCTCACACAGACTTTTCCATCAGAAGAGTTCATTATGGAGATCATGAGTCTGAATGAACCCGTATGGGAAGACCATCATCACTGATCTTCTTTTCTTCCCAATGCCATTTCGATAGGCTTTGACCTTGTATCTCTTATTAATATTGATATTGTCACCAATCCACAAATGCCTGTATTGTTGCAAGATACAGTTTTCGAAGGAAATATTTGCAACATCACTAAGACAAAATCGATTGACATATCAGTCAAGCCTAGAACTGTTGAGCACATTCTTGTAGTTCAGAACTGCTCAATAAAGGAAACTGCAAGTTTTAGAGCTCTTTTCAAAGAATTCCATGATATTTTTTCCTGGACTTATGAGGAAATGCCTGGGATCAATCCGTCAATAATTGTATACAATATTAAAACCTATCCCACAGTAAAACCTTTCTACCAAAAATTACGTCAAGTCCATCCTAGGAAGCCTGTAGCTATTAAATCTGAAGTAGGAAAACTTCTGAAGGCAGGATTTATTTATCCCGTACCCCTGACAGAATGGGTATCTAAAATTGTCCCTGTGACTAAGAAAAAGGGCATTATTAGAGTCTGTATCAATTTTTGAGACTTGAACAATGCTTGTCCTAAGGACAATTTCTCGACTCTGCATATCGATCAGATCATCGATAACTGGCCTGGGAGTGCGATCTTTTCTTTTATGGATGTATTTTTTGGCTATAACAATATAGATATTATACTTGTCGATCAACATAAAACGACATTCATTTTTCTGTGGGGAACCTTCGCATATAGGAACTTTACCTTTTGGCCTAAGGAAATCCAAACCTACATTCCAATGAGCCATGTCTTATGCCTTTCATGATATCAAGCACATCGTGGGGCCATACCTTGACAATCTCCCTTCTCATTCAAAACAATGGGAGGAACATCTGGGGCACCTTCGAGACATTTTCCTTAGGTGTCGTCACTATAACATTTGGCTTAATCCACACAAGTGTGTATTTTGTGTTGAAACTGGACATCTTCTTGGCTTTGTGGTTTCCAAAGATGGAATCCAGATTGATTCCTTGAAAATTGCTGCTATCCTAGCCTTACCTGCCCTGACAAACATCACTAAACTCCAAATTTTGCAAGGGAAGGAAAACTTTCTTCATCATTTTTTGTGCAACTTTGTAGAGAAAACACACGGTTATATGCGTCTCCTGAAGAAGGAAACTCCTTTCTTCTGGGATGACCAAGCCCAACGAGCCTTTGATGATATGAAGCATGCTCTAACCCATTCACCTGTGATACACCCCTGAGATTACTCGAAGGACTTTATTTTTTATGTTGTCGCCTCCAATAATACCATTTTAATGGTTCTAGCGCAACAAAATCCCGACGACCAAGAACACGTGATATATTATATGATTAAGAGTCTCATTAACTTTAAAACCCATTACTCACATGTGGAGAAATTAGCTTTGGCTATGGTCATTGCTGTACAAAAAAAATTTCATTACATTCTACTTTGTACCACAACGGTACTCGTAGATCAAAACCCCATGTACTACATCCTAGGGGGAATATTCTCGTTGGATTGTTATCTTGGGGGAAAATATTCCCGTTGGATTTTTATCTTATAGGAATTTGATCTCGAGTTCATCAAGGCCACTCCAAAGAAATCCTTGGTTTTTGTGGAGTTAATGTGTGAACTTTCCTGATCTTTGACAGAAACTGAGCCCAATGATTCATTTCCATATGAATTCTTGTTCTTGATAAGAACAGCTGATCCATGGTATGGATATTTGATTATGTATCTCCAGATTTATAGATTTCATCCTAACACCTCCTGTGATGATCATTGTCGTATTTGTCACCATGCTAAGTACTATCTCATTCTGAATGATACGTTGTACCGACGCGGTATCGATTCTATCCTTCGACGGTGTCTTACACGTGAAGAGGCTGAAATGGTTCTGAATGATTTCCACTCTGGAGCATGTTGTGGTCATCTTTCTAGGATGGATACAACCCAGAAAATCCTTCACGCTAGGTATTTCTATCCTTCGATCTTTAAATATTGCCATGAAGCGGTCAAGAAATGCCCACCTTGCCAGTACTTTTATCCAAAAAAGTGTACCCACACCTTGTCATTGCTGTTGGCCCTTTTTCCAAATGGGATATTGATTTTATGCATTGTAATCCTACCTTAGCTAGGGGGCATGGTTACATCATCGTAGACATCGATTATTTTACAAAATGGGCTAAGGCAATGCCTACATATGCCGAGGATGGTAAGACTGCCACCCTGTTTTTATTTAACCACGTGATAGCCAGTTTTGGAGTCCTGCAATCTATAGTCACTGACCACAAATCTCATTTCTAAAATTAGATGATGACTGAGCTGAGTGCTAAGCTGGGTTTTCGCCATGAAAACTCAACTCTAGATTACCCCCAGGCTAATGGTCAGGTTGAGGCCATTAACAAATTTTTGAAAACTATGCTGCATAGGATGGTTGGAGATCACAAATCCAACTAGAACTTGACTCTCTTCTCTACAATTTGGGCTTATAGCACTTCAGTAAAAATGACAACTGGTTTCACTCCCTTCAGCTGGTCTATGGACTAGAAGCCATCCTTCCTATTGAGTGTCAAATTATGCCATTAAAACTCGCAGTAGAACTTCTCCCCCACACTTCCACTAAGGAAGAAATATTTTTGTACTTGACCAATCTTGACGAAAGTAGAAGAGATGTTTCCTTAGGTAACAAGGCACATAAGAAATGTATCAAGGAATAGTATGATAAATCTGTTCAACCTCGTGTCTTCAATGAAGGTGACCTAGTCCTGACCTATGATCGGAGACATGATAAAAGTAGTAAAGGGAAGGTTTGAATCTATGTGGTATGGTCCCTTTATCACTAGTAAGGTATTAGAGAAAGGGACCTATGATCTCCTGGACTATGATGAGATACACTTCAGGCGACCTCAAAATGGGTTATACCTGAAGAGGTACTATGCTTAAGACATTTATGTATGGTACCTTGTATATATTTATATTTGGCTTACAGTGTGTTTTGATTTTTTCAATATAGTTTTGAGTCAGATGTCAGTACTGTTTATACTATGTTTTGGTTATGCAAATTTGATGGTGTTCTATGGTTTCGCTAATGGTGCATGTCGTCACACCTTGAACCTTGATTTGGTTGCTTGGGTGTTATATTCCCCAGCTCATGACCTAGTTAGTTCAGGTGCGGTTTGTATTGGTCTAGCTACCAACAACATCGTTGAGTATTGAGCAGTGATAGGTTTACTCACTGAGGTTGTATCTCGATACATTCATGAATTGGTAGTATTTATGGACTCCCAGTTAGTGGTTTGTCACCTAAACTATGTCTACACTATCAAGAACCCTACACTCCTCCTTCTCTTTCGAAGAGTATGCTTGTTGGAGAGGTCATTCGATTTCATCACTTATAGGAATATCCCTAGGTTTGATAAAATCATTGCTAATTCATTGGAAAATTTTATTCTAGACTGGCATAATTCCCATTCATAACTTGTTAAAATAAGCATGGTTAATCATAAATTGTGGGATTAAACATGGTTATTGATTCACCCTGTCTCGGTATTGTGGGATAAACCAATAATTGGTATCAGATCCAAGTTCCTTCACAATGACTTAACTACTGGAAGGAAGATCCCATCCAATAATTACAATGGATCAACAAGAAGGATTAACCACTAACAAACCTCCACTATTTACTAGGGAAAATTATTCTTACTGGAGTGTAAGAATGAGGTGTCATCTGATGTCCCTGGGATGGAAGGTTTGGGAAGCAACAGAAAATGAGCTTAAAATAGGAAACCAATACCCTATAGACACAATTGAACTAGGTGAATATGAAGGTAATGCCAAATCCCTAAATGCAATCTTAAGTGGTTTAACAAACTTGGTATTTACTAAAGTTATGTAATCCACATCTTCCAAACAAGCTTGGGACAAATTGAAAATTATCTATGAAGGAGAAACCAAGGTCAAAGAATCCAAAATTCAAACATATAAAGGCCAATTTGAAACTCTTAAAATGAAAGAAGAAGAGAATGTTAGTGAATGCCTCCTTCATGTGGATGAAGTTGTTAATGCGATCAGAGGGATTGGAGGAAAATTAAAAGAAAAATAAGTGGTAAGCAAGGTACTAAGATCATTACCAATGAGATATGACCCAAAGGTATCCAACTTAGATGAACGAGATGATATTAAAAAGGTAACAATGGATGAGTTACATGGAATTCTCACTGCGTGTGAGATGAGAACAGGACAAAATGGATCTTCAAGAAAAGAAGAAGTTTTTAAAGCCTACATAAAAAATCAATTAGAACACCCAAATGATGAGGAAGCTCTTTTCATTAATAAAATTGAGAGAGGAACTAGAAAATGCAAGGTTAATTTACCTTTAAATTGTTTTAATTGTGGAACGATTGGACATTATGCCTCTAAATACACCTACACTAAACAAGATGAGAATGAAGAAAAGGAAACTTTGAAATTAAAAATGGGTAAACCAGGAAACAAGAAAAAACCTTATGGGAAAAAGAAAATTGTTTACACCATGGACAACAGTGAAGATTTAGATGGAAGTGAATTTGAAGAAACAAAATTTTTATTTATGGGCCTAGACACTCAAGCCTCAAATAGTGACTCAGATGTAGAAGGATAAGTATATCTAAGAGCTGAACTTGTTAGTGCCCTTGAAGAACTTGAGAAATGTAGGAAAAATAATAGATAGTCAAATATTATCATCATTCAGTTGGAAGCTCAACTCCTAGATGCCAAAAATATTGAGGAGTACCTAAACCTACAACTCAAAAGAAGAATACACGAGTCTGAAAAAATTGCAAAAGAAATCATGTAATTCAAGAGAAAGCTTGATGATGGATCTATCAATTCAAAGTTTGATAATAGCTCAAGGATTATAGATGAAATCCTGAGTAGCCAAAGACCATCAGGTGATAAGTCTAGTTTGGGGTTCGTTAAAGAAAATAAGCCAGAGAGTTTTCCTATCAGAAATCAAGAAGGAAGTAAGAAAAGGTACGCTGAAGTACTAAAGACTCCAGCTAAAAAGGAAAGAAGTAAGAAAGTTGGCTTAATTTCTCAAGATAAAAATAGAAATAATATAGAACCCAAGAGACCAAATAGATATCTACATATCTTTTTAGGTCACTTCTTTGCTTGTAATAATTTAGGTATTAAAGCCTTAAACAACAGAATTGAAAGAAAGGTTTTTGAATACAAGAAGAAGTCATCAAGTAATGAGTCAAAGGGAAATAAGAATCTTTTTACATTACTTAAAAAACATGACATAAAATATTACAAATGTAATAACCATGGACATATGGAAAGATATTTTAAACTAAAGACTCATACAAGGAATACTGTTGCAATCAGAGCTTAGAACACCAAAGAAAAAAAGTATTGGAGAGAAAAGGATGAAAAGGAAAGTTCCATGATTGCTTTATGTGCAACAGAAAACTGAGACTTATGGAACTTGGACAATGGTTGTTCAAAACATATGACTGGTGACCCAAGCAAATTCATAACATTAAAACATAATAAGGGAAAATTCATTTTTGGAGACAATATGTCCTCCAAAATAATTGGCAAAGGAACAACTATTGTCAAGAACAATATTAAAGAAAAAAATGTTTTGCTTGTTGAAAACCTCAAACCTAATATCCTCAGTGTAAGTCAAACTTGCGACCAAGGACATGTTTGTATCTTTGACTCAGAAAAATGTGAAATCAAGAATAAGAAATTAGGAAAAGTCATTGGCACTGCTATGAGAAATAAAAACAATGTATACATCTTGGAAAATGAAAACCAAAGCTACTTAAGTATGGTAGATGAAAGTTGGTTATGGCACAGAAGGTTTGGACATTTAAGTTTTGGCAATATTTCCAAAATAATCACAAACAAAGTTGTAAGAGATATACCAAATATTGTAGTTCCTATAAACTCGGTATGTAAACATTGTCAACATGGGAAGCAAACCAGATCCAATTTTAAAAGAAAGAACATATGACCTCACACCCTCTGGAAATAATACACACAGACCTTTGTGGATGAACCAGAACTAAAATCTTGCAAGGATACCACTATTTCATTTTGCTCATTGATGATTACACAAGGATCACATGGGTGGTATTCCTCAAAGAAAAATCGGAAGCTTTTGAAAAATTTAAAATCTTCAAGGCAATGGCTAAAAATGAGTCAGATATGAAAATCAAGTGTCTTAGATCAGATAATGGGGGAGAATTTGCCTCAAATGAATTCAATGAGTTTCGTGAAGGTCATGAAATTAAGAGACAATTTTCAGCTCCAAAAATTGCAGCAAAATGGGGTTGTTGAAAGGAAAAACATAACTGTCCAAGAAGCTGCCAGAACTATGCTCAATGAAGCAAAACTGTCATATTCATTTTGGAAAGAAGCTATATACATAGTTGTCTACATACTTAATAGAGGGAAACTCAGAGTGAATAAGGATAAAACCATCTACGAATTGTGGTATGGAAGACCAATCTCAGTCAAATATTTTAAAGTATTTGGCTATAACTGTTACATCAAAAGAAACGAGGATGACCTTGGAAAGTTCGACTCCAGGACTAATGAAGAAATATTTATAAGGTATTCATCCACCAAAAGGGCATATATGTGTTACAATAAAAGGTTACATAAAATTGTATAGAGTGTTGATGTGAAAGTAGATGATATAAAACCAAGGAAAGAGAAAAATATTGACTGTACATGTGATGATGAATTAAAAGACATGCAAAAGGATGAGAGCATTCATAATGAAGAAGAAGACAAAGAGAAGCAATATACACAGGAAGATGAAGAAGACTTCCCTAAACCTGACACTAAAACTCATTCTAGAAGGATACAAAAGAATTATCCAGAGTCATAGATCATGGGTGATAAAAATGTTGGATTCATAACAAGAAGATAACTACTAGGTGTTGAACAAGCCCTACTCTCAATAGTTGAACCCAAGAACTTTACATAATCCAGCAAAAGTGATGAATGGGTCAAATGCATGAATGAATAACCAGATCAAATTGAGAAAAATGGGACCTGGGAACTTGTCCCAAGGCCTGAAGATAAGAACATTGTAGGAACCAACTGAATTTTTGAAAACAATTTCGATCAAGATGGGCAGGAAATAAGGAACAAAGCAAGATTGGTTTGTAAGGGGTATTCCCAAGTGGAAGGTATTGAATTTAAAGAAAATTATGCTTCTGTAGAATGAATTAAAGAAATCAGAATGTTAATAGCACTAACATGCCATAAAAATTTCAAAGTGTATCAAATGGATGTCAAGTCTGCATTCCTAAATGGAAAACTAGAAGAAGAAGTATATATTGAACAACTTGAAGGGTTTTTCTTGTCAGAGAACAAATACCATGTTTGTAAACTGAAGAAGGCTCTCTATGGTCTCAAACAATCTCCAAGAGCGTGGTTTTCAATACTAGACAGTTACTTAAAACAATAAGGTTTTAAAAGAGGAGTCACCGAAAGTAATCTTTACCTAAATATCAAAGATAAAATTATGATCATTGTTGTTGTCTATGTGGATGATATCATATTTGGAAGAAATCTTCAAATCCTAAGTGTATATTTTGCCTCTAGAATGAAAAAATATTTTTAAATGTCAATGTTGGGTGAATTGACTTTCTTCCTAGGACTACAAGTCTACCAAACAGACGAAGGAATTCTCATCTATCAAACTAAGTACATCAATGATATGTTGAAATTTTTTAAAATGGAAGATTCCAAACCTATTGGTAATCCTATGGTCACCGGTTGCAAGTTAAGTAAGGATGATGAATCTCTAGAAGTAGATCATACCATGTTTAGATCCATGACTAGTAGTCTGCTATATGTGACATCCAAAAGACCAGATGTGATGCAAGCCTTCGGATTCATGGCTAGATTCTAGTCAGATCCCAAAGAAACACATGTAACAGTAGTAAAAAGAATTTTCAGATATCTAAAAGGTACTATGGAGTATGGTTTATGGTAGCCAAAAGGACAATACTTTACCTTAAAATAATTTACTGATGTAGATTGGGAAGGAAGTACTGATGATCAAAAAAGTACTAATGGAGCAACATTATTTATGGGAAATTGTTTAGTATCATTGCCAAGTAAAAAAAAATCCTCCATTTCACTCTCTACAATAGAAGCAGAATATATTGATGACACCTCTTGTTGCACTCAAGTTAGTTGGATGAAATAAACCCTAGAATATCTACTTATAAAATATGAAGATCCAATAGTGATCAATTGTGATAATAACAATAGTGCTATAATCATGTATATAAATCCTATCATGCATTCTAAGACAAAACATATACCAAAAAAGTATCACTATCTAAAAGAACAGGTATCTCAAAAAGCTGTCAGATTAGAATACATTGACACAAGACAACAAATTGCTGACATTTTCACCAAACCATTACCTAAGGAATCCTTTGAGCATCTTAGACAGAAGATGGGAGTAATTCCTTTACAAAGGCACTAAGAGGAGGAAGCACAATCTCAGGGGGAGATATGCTGACAGGGGGAGCTATTTGACAGAGAGGTTTCTTTGTCATTGGTGTCAAAGGGGGAGAATGATTAAATATGTTTCCATCAATGCCAAAGGGGGATATTGTTGAGTAAAATGGTTGTCATTGATGTCAAAATTGTTAATGAAGTTAAAGATATGGTGGTAGGATGAAATCAGCAGAATAAGGAATAACCCTATAACAGGTTACAGGTTGAATGACAAACGAATAACCCTGTAGACCCTCTTACAGGTTACATGTTGAATAACAAACGAATAACCCTATAGCAAGTTGAACAACTGAGATTGATCATCCAAGTAAATCAACGGTTGAATAACAAACGAATAACCATGTAGAAATTTGAACGACTGAGATCGATCATCCAAGTAAATTGATGGCCCACAATGTTTTTGTTGAATGAACTAACGCAGAGGTTAAACACATTCAAAGTGATAAAGTTCTGTGAAGTACCAAGATCAGACAACTGATATTAGTCCTGCACTAGATCCAATGGTTAAGGATTAATTCCGAAAGATAGCAGAAAAATCCAAATTTATGCAAAAGATCAAGATCAGATAGCTGACATTAGTTCCTCTAAAAGAGATTGATGGTATGGAAGAAAAATGTAGAAAGGGAATTGTGGAAGTAACGTTTAAATATTGTATGAACCCGCAACTCGCAACCCGCAATCAGGAATATTGAAAGTCTAGAAAGACTCCAGAAGAGATCGATGGTGTGGAAGAAAAATGTGGAAAGGGAATTGTGGAAGTAAAGTTTAAATATTTTATGAACCCACAACCCACAATCCTGAATATCGAAGGTTAGGAAAGATTCCGCAAGAGGTTGATGTTGTGGAAGAAACATTGCGGAAAGAATGTTGCGAAAAAGGAGCTTGCAGAAAGTTGAGATACGATTGGAGCAAATGTTACGTCTCGCATCCCACAATATGGATATCAACGCTCAACGAAAATCTCAATGAAAATCAACGGTGGGAAATCGCTTAAATAGAAAATCGGTGTGGAAATATGATTTAAAAATAAATAGGTAGACAAGATCAACTGTCCGGATTGTATCTGGTGAAGAAGATTATGGAAACACTAGAAAATGATGAACAAGGATGGGGAAATGAATTCTGAGGTGTGGGAAGAAATGAAACGGTGTCTTCGTTGAAATGATGCAATGTTTGAACGATTGGATGATGATTGGTTGTGTCTGTAAGTAGATCATCATTATCCAAAATGAAAGAGTGCAACTATGGAGAGATGTGTTGATAAGAAATAGGTATAGGGTATTTAAATAAATGAATGTGTAAAGAATTAAGTGTCTCTGTTACGTAAGCCTAATAGATTCCAAAGTCGATAGTTTTTCAACTATTCTAAAAAGAGTGAGAAAATTAGTCTAGTGTGGCAGGGTGGTGCTAGGGTAGGCCACAGGTCTACAGGGGGTCGAAGCCTCCTTCCAGTCGTAGCTAGAGAATAGGGTGTCATAGAATCCTTGTCTGTTGAAGCAGGAAGAAAACCATAGGGGTGTTGTAGCATCCTAGTCTATAGTTGCAGGCACAATCTATGGTGTATCAACATCCTTTTTGTTGCAGCAGATAAACAATTTTGTAAATTCATCTTATTAATGATTTTGTGTATTTTAAAGTAAACCCTGACAATACTGATTCACCCCCCCTCTCGGTATTGTTGGATAAACAAACACTTGTCCCACTGGACCTTAACTTGGTCCACGTGGTGAATGAGGTGTTTTCAAACCCTATGATCGAGTATACATAATGGTCCAACCATGAAGTTTCCCTCGTCTAAGACCCTCAAGTCCTTCCAATTAAGTTTGGGAGTCTCATTAGCTATGTAATGTCATAATATTGAAACATGAAATACATTACAATTTCTGTGCAAGTAGGGTGGTCGTGCAAGACGATAAGCTACCGGTCTGACTCTCTCAATAATCTTGAATGGACTTGTTATCACTAAAGTTAACTCTCAACTACAAGAGAGCCAAGCTTAGAAAAATATTAAAATTGTTGAATGGATTATTAGGTTTGAGATTTCATTTGCAAATGAATATCATAGAGATCTGGAAAATACATCACATATACCAAATAGAGAATGCATAAAAAATAAACAAAGGTATAAATTTACAAGTATGAACTTATGTAGGGAAAGAACCAGCTTTGTCTCAGATCACTGAAAAGCATACAACTGAATCATAAGAATTCTGGTACAAATGAATATGACCATACATAGAACAAAATTATGAACAAAATGAAGTATTTATCACTTCAAATTAAAACAAAATAGGTTCAATCGTACATAATCACTACAAAGGATCTTTAATAACCTAGGAAATGTAATACATTTCTCTGCCAATACAGTCTCATGCCTCGGATGGAACTCCCTCCACCTTCCAAAATGTTATAATATGAATTATATAGATGGTGAGGTCGAAATCCTCCCTAGGATGTCGAATTCCCTCCCAAATCCCAAAGATAACAATTAGTTACAAACAATTTCTGAAACTACTTGCCACAAAAGTTGGGCCAGACTGCTGAAAACTAGGGCTCATAAATGGATTCGATTCTACAAATATGTGATACCTATGTATAAAAATAAATAGGTTATTGTACATTGGTTTATTGTGAGAAAAAACCTCTCTCGGCTCTTTCATATTCATTTTCATTTTCCCTAGATATGCATTTCAAAAACATGTTTCAAACAAGGAAATTCTAAGATCCAAAAATTAGGGCTCAAAGATGGATTCGATTCTCCAAATATGTGACACCCATAGGAAAAATGAGAGAGGCTATTGTTATTTTACGTGTTAGGAACAAACATCTCCTCCAATTTTTCAAAATGATTTTCCACCCGTTCAAAATTGTCATTTGAAATTGATGACTAAACATGTTGTATTTTTGTCTCCTTCATGTAAAAACACAGCACCATCTTGCGGGATTTGATCTAATTTGTCCTCATTGAAGTTGATTTCTAGGTGTTCGAATATTTGGAATCGAGCTAAGAAAACAAACCATGTTTCATTCCCCTCATCTCTTCCTCCATGTGGCTTTTATATATGAGCATTGCGTTGATGACTATGATTGATAATACTTAGTGCATCTTTATGTTAGTATTTGAATTCTCTTTCATGGCTTTCCATGTGCATATGGATGCTGCTTTAACTTCCGTTATAGATATTTACCATAAGTTTAATTTTGGCAATAAAGTCTCTCTAGACTTATGAGATCTATCAAACATATCATGTTGGCACTAGAATAATCATGAACTTTTCTGCCTTTGAGAGATAGAATCCTTCACTACATACATGCTTCCAGAATTCAAAATTTTGTGGGACAGTTCTAGGGACAACATCTAGCTCTTTCGAGGGATGGAATGCTCCCTGTGAGCTGCCAAGAAAGAGAATACCAAGTGCATTTCCATTTCATTGGGCTGGAGTCTTCATACCAAATCTCTACTACTTATTGAAAAATTGAAAACACACTGTTGGTTGAATGCTACACTTTAAACTACTCTACAAACTGAAATAATCCTCACACAACAATTCGATCACAATGTACCAACTAAAGAAAATTCTCAAGGATGAGATTATTTACTTATAACTCTTATTCCTATCTTGCAGGAATTAAGCTGATCATGTGTAATCATACTTCCAATAGAGCCAAGAAACTATTTGACTGACAATGATAGCTCGATATATGTCATTGTTTGAAACGACCCACAAAATATATGATGAATGAAATAGAGAGTTTGTAGGCAATTGATACTTACAGCTATAAATATGAAGTATATGAAAATCTATAACATCAGAAACTTTTGAAAAATACAACTCCATCCAAGAAGCCATGGGGATCATGAAACTCATGAAAAATTATTCCTTCATACTTGGAATTGATAGATATATCTTGATCTGAAAGATGTAACTGTTGCTCAATAATTTCCATTGAGTATTGTTCTGCTCTTTCCTGCTCATGAGTGTCACTTATAATGCCATAGCTAAAGAGTTCCATAGATGGTGCTAGACAAAACTACTCTTCTTCATTAGAATATTCATCATACTTGGTCCTCATGAATTTTTGAATTTTGAAAATCAAAGATATTCATTGCATAATTCTTTTTTATCTTTTTTCCATTTCCTTCTTTGCTAGAAAACACAGATTCGATGTCACTGAAGAATTTTGTACAGGCTTATTCAAAAGGCCTTTTTTTTAATTCATCTGAGTATTCATCATATATAGGCTCACTGCTTAAAATTTCCATAGGTGCTAAAACATAAATATTTTCCTCCATTGTTGCTTTTTTAAAACTTTGGCTCAAGAATTGAAACTAAGGGCTCTTCAAACTGCCTCTCGATCTTTGATGCAGGATAAAATATAGTGGACAGATATTATAACCTTTTTGCATTTCCCTTAATGCACGGGTCAGATTTATATTCATCATAGAAAGGCTGATTTGAAAAAACATTAGCATGATCTTCCTCATTATTATCATCTTTTTCATCTAAATTTGAAGTAATGGGTACATAAGGGGAAAGATAGTCCTCTTGCTGTAAAATAGAGTTATGAAAAAAATACATCAGACAATAAATCGTCTTCTTTATCCCCATCCTTATCATCTTGCTCATCTGAATTTAAATTAGTAGGTATACCTAGAGCATTCTCAGTTACACAATCATGGATTTTACCATCAACTATGAATTGTGACTCTTCCTCAGAAGAAGCAATAGAAAATATTTCATCCTCATCATGCAATTCATATTCCTCACAATGATTTTCAAATAAAAACTTAGCTGAAAAGTAACTTTTACAACGCTTATGGAATACTATGTGGAAATCCTTCAAGGATGAAATGCTAGAAGGAGGTAATGAGAAATACCATTCACGTGCATCAACGTCCAATGAATAGATGAACATATTCATATGAACATCTTCATGTTGTAGATCTAGCAGATTCATGCACTCATGAAACTTAATGAGGTGATCTAAAGGAGTGTTGCAAGAATGCCTTCTTTCCTTTCTATGAAGATAAGCATAAAATCTCTCCATTCTGTCATACTCGGTACTAGATGTGGGAAACCAGGAAATGCAGAAAATTTAAGAGGTGCAAACCTCTGAGCCACAATGTCCTTCATTCGATCCTGTGATGTCATTTTGGATCTTCAATCAGTGGATTCGCCTCTAGATTCTTTAGAGTCTCGCAGTGAAGAAATTTGTAGTCATAAAATTATCCACTTCTTTTTCACTGTCAATAAAAGCATCTAATCAATATCAAACTTCGAGGAAAATAATTTCGTTTCTTCGTTCCTAGCAACGGTGCCAGAAGATGTTATCACTAGAGTTGGACCTAGACTACTAAGGTTCAAGCCTAGATAAATCTTGATAGTAGTTTAATGATAAATAAGAATATTATTTTATAATAATGATGGTAGGCATGTAAACATAACAAAGATCTAGCTAGGTTTAAATATTGAACTACAGGAAATATATCACTGTAAAATATAGTAATAGGAAAGACTATGAGCATGAATTTATAAAAGAAATGAATCAGGTTCTGCATCAGATATTTAAATATAATTACATATGAATCATAATAATTATGGTATGGATTAATGAGACCATTCACAGAACAAAATCACGAAAAACATGTAATTCAATTATTAAAGCAAAATAGGCTCATTTGATCATAATCATTTCAAAGCAGTCATTTCATATTAAGAGATACAAAATGCATACATGCCGACAATTCATTACAAAAATCTGATCTCCATGTGTTGTTCCAACCTCTTCTTCCTTCTCAAAGGAAGAACCCACCACTAAAATGTTACACTAATTCCTCATATAGGTTTTGAGGTTGAAATCCTCCCTATGAGGTCGAATTTCTAAAGATAGCAGAAATTACATTAAATTTTGGAATTGTCTACCATGAAAAATGGACCAGACTGCCATGAAAACTAGGGCTGCAATTATGATTTCATATCTCCTAAATTATGACAGTTGTGTACAATACTTGAGATTTTTTTGTATATCAATTTTTTATGAGAAAAAATATCTCTCAGTTATTTGATATTTGTTTCCATTTTCCCGATATATTCATTCTAAAAACATGTGTCAAAACAGGGAAATCCTGAGATTTGAACAATAGGACTCAATGATGGATTCGATTCTCCCATTTTGTGACACCTATAGGAAAAATGAAAGATTTTATTATATATGAATATGTTACTAAGATAAGCCTCTTTCAGTTTATCAAAATTCCCCTCCACCTGTTCATAACCAACTCTACAATAATATGACTCGGACTGGATTTTTTGCGCACTAAGAAAAATAGGCTGAAATGATGAGAGTGGATATTCCAATACTTAACACCTGTGTAAAAAATGAGATAGGGTTTTGTTATTTGACATATTAGGAACAAAAACCTCATCCAATTTCTTAAAATAATTTTCCCTTCATTCATAATCATCATTTTAAAATAATTACTAAACACATTGTATTTTTGTCTCCTTCAGGTAAAAACGCAACACCATCTTGAGGGGAACTTTTGATCATTGTCACTTAAGTAACCTCTTGAAAGCACAACTTCCACTAAATATTTCATGGATAATCCTTTACCTTATTAGCTGAAACCTTCCAACGGTTTTCATTTCGCTTGTGCAAAAATCAAAATTGGCAGCATCATTACTTTTCACATTTTTCATATACTGCCAATATATAGTTGTAAACCATATGAAATGAAAACTTCAAATGTTTCAAGTAAGAAATAAAAAAAATTTAAAATAAAATGACAAATGATCCTTAGTTTTTTTTAATAAATGAAACATTTGATAAAACCCATCTGGGGTAAAATTTGGGACAAAGCAAAATGAGAATTTTAAAAGGAAACTAGGGTGAAATTAATAATGGTAACTAGGTAAAGTAAAAAAATATAGAATACAACCCTAGAGATAATAGGACCTAAGAATCAAGGTGAAAACTTGTTCCCCTTTCCAAACCGAATGGTACTTTTATTTGGTCTCATGCATATAAATATGTGATCCCCTACCTCATAACATCTATTAGTTTTATGTGCATCAACATAACTCTTATGTCTATCTTGTGCTTCTTTTAGTTGTTTCCTGATCTATACCACTCGCTCTTCCATCTCTTGAAGCAACTCAAGTCCAACTAAAATATTATCCTCAAACCTGTCCCAATTGAGTGGAGTCCTTCTAGGTCTCCCATACAATGATTGATAAGGAGTCATACCAATGGAGTTGTGATGACTATTGTTATATGAAAACTACACCAGAAAAAGATATTTCTCCCACTGTGTCTGTTGATCCATAAAATACATCCTAATCATGTCCTTCATCATCTGATTCACCCTATTTGTCTGTCCATCTATCTAAGAATGATAATATGAGCTTAAGTTCAGTTGGGTCCCTAATGCTAACTACATGCTTGTCCAAAATATGGAGGTAAAATTAGGGTCTCGGTCATAAATTATCTTCTTCAAAACTCCATGAAGGCGTACAATCTCATTTATGAATATCCTTTCTAGATTCATCACATGGTAAGTTTCTATGATTGGAATGAAGTGAGTTCTTTTGATCAGCTTTTCGACCACCACCAGTATAGAATTATGTCTCAAGGATGTGAGTGGCAATCCTACAACGAAGTCCATGGAAATGACTTCTCATTTGGTCATAGGAATATCATGAGGTTGTAAGAGACCAGCTGGGTGTTGATGATCTACCTTTACTTGTTGACACTCAAGGCATTTAGAAACAAATCCAACTACATCGCTCTTCATACTTGGATAGAAGAAGAGCTTCTTCATGTATGCATACATCTTCTTCACTCCAGAGTGCACACAATAATGTGATATATGGGCCTCATTAAGGATTGTTTCCCTGAGATCACATTCTTTAGGGACATACATCCTCACTTGATATCACATCAACCCATCTCCCTCAATATGGTACCCATCATACTTCGAATCAAGCTACTTCCCACTCTTAATAGTTGAGGTTACCTTTAGATACCAACTATTCCCCAAAAGTTGTCTGAGCACTTTCTCCTTCAAATCCACCTTCAAGGGAATTAAGGAAAAAATACTCAGCCTTCAGTTTAAAACATCTACCACTGCATTCTCATTTCCTTTAATATATGAGATAGCAAAGTTGTACTCACTCATAAACTCACTCCATCATCTCTACCTAGCATTCAAATCCCTTTGTGTAAAAATATACTACAAGATTTGATGATTTGTTTTAAGTGTGAAACTCTTTCCAACTAGGTAGTGCCTCCATAATTATAGTGACAACATTACTGCTACCAATTCTAGATCATGTGTGTCATACTGCCCCTCATGAGGATCCAACTTACGAGATGCATAAGCTATTACCTCACCTTCATGCATTATAACTTCTCCTAACCCTTGCTTCAAGGCGTCAGTGCATACCATGAAGTCTTTATCCATGTCTAGTACCTGTAAGATTGGTTCACTTGTCACCAATCTCTTTAATTTAGAAAAAGTGGAATCGCATTCATTGGTCCACTCATATCAGATTCCCTTTCACTGCAAGGTAGTGATGGGTTTTGAAATCTTGGAGAACCCTTCAATGAATCTTCAGTAATACCCTGTTAATCCCATGAAGCTAAGCACTTCATGCGCATTCTTCGGAATTGGCCAATCCTTGATTGCTTTCACCTTCTTTGGAGCCAATGAGATCCCTTTTCCTAAGAGAATATGCCCTAAGTAGTGAATCTCATTTTGGAAAAAGGAACACATTGACAATTTACCATATTGTTTATGTTCCCTTAAGCAAATTAAGACTAACCGCAAGTGTTCCTCATGCTCCTTCTAGTTCTTAGAATATATAAGAACGTCATCTAAGAATACCTTAACAAATAATTCCAAGTACTTCCGAAAGACATTGTTCATGAGACTTGTGAGTACCACTAGAACATTGGTCAAACCAAATAGTACCACTACGTACTCATAATTCCCAAATCGAGTTCGAAAAGCAGTCTTAGAAATTACATTTTCTTTAATCCTAAGATGATGATACCCTGAGCACAAATCAATATTAGAGAAGACTGAAGCACCTTTCATCTGATCAAATAGGTCATCAATTCTTAGTATAGGATACATGTTCTTTACTGTGGCTTTGTTCAAATTCGTGTAATCTATGCACAGTCGCAAAGATCTGTCCTTATTCTTAACGAAGATCACTGGTGCTCCCCATGGTGAGATACTAGGCCTAATTGGTCCCAAGCCTAACAACTCTTTTAAACTCTTTTAACTGGATCAGTAAATTTTGAATCTTTTGGGTTGTCATTCTATAAGGAGTCTGTGAGATTGGCTTTGCACCGGGTTTCAATTTGATTATGAAATCAATCTCTTGTTCTGGAGATAATCCTAACAATTCTTTTGGAAATACATCCTTGAACTCAGATAGTACTAGGTAAGAATTCAAGGAAGTTTCTTTACTACCGCTCACTATCTCGACTACAAACAACTGGAATCCTTGTCTTAAGCACCTATTAGCTCTCACCAGGGATATGAAACAAAGAGATACTTTTCTCTTCCATCCCTGAATTTGAATTGCTCGACCGTCATCATCAAGGCGGCACAAGACTTTCTTTGCATAGAAATCCATGAAAGATATATGACCTTCTAACCAGTCCATGTTGATAATGAGGTCATAGGTCCCCAAATTAGTGACACAAGAATCCAAATTAGTGGTGCATACTCCTAAGTCAGCCTAACACCCCCTTACTTTTACACCTACTTCTTGCTTAACCCCAGAATCCATCTCGACCGATTCAAAATAATCATGCTCGCAGGATTCCAACCCACATTTATCTAATGTAGATGGTGAAATAAACCTATCTGTTGCACCAGGACCAAAGAAAATTTTAAGTTTGACATTGTTTACTTTACTAGTGGATTCCACTATGGTGGAATGATGTTCTACCTAGTCGTTGTGAACAGCTACATGAATCTGATGAGTGTTACCATAATTTACCATGGGTGCTTTTCCTTCCTTTTGCATGTTGTTGGTATGAACCTTAGGACAATCTCGTTGAAAATCAGGACCTTTGTATCCCCAATAAGAGACATTAGGTGGTTCTTGTATGTTGTTGGGAAGAGTCCTCTAGGACAGGTTCCTTCCCATGGATCCTCTAAAAAGTATCGATCCTATATAGGAACTGCCCTATGTTTTTCCTCTGTTCCCATGGTTTGCTGACGAAGCCTCTGATACTAAATTAATTGAAGTGTTACCTCTCGGGGTGAGGCTGTTACCATAAGAAGGTGGTCTATATTGTCCTCCTCTTAAGTACAATCATGGGGCCTAACTGTAACATACTAATTGGACCCTACCAACTTGCTTCCTCCCTTTGCATCTGACATATCCTCAGTGTATCGAGCATACTCAACTGCCATAGAAACTAAATATGGCATCCACATTTGTATTGAGGCCCTAATATTGTATTTGAGTCCATACACAAATTGCTCCACCTGTTGATCATCTAAGTCCAAGTATGGAACATACTTTACTAGTTCCATGAATCTAGATTCATATTGGTCTACCGTCATGTTTCCCTGTACCAAAGCATGAAAGGCATCTACCTGCTATTCCCTGTAATAAGATGGAAGATACTTCATGTTGAACCTCTCCTCGAATAGCTCCCATGAAACAGTCAAAGCAGTAAGATGTAATTGTTTCTCCAGGTCTGACCACCAATTTAGGGCATCTCCCTTTAGCTGAAATATGGATATTCTAGCCTTGGAATTGGAGGTATACTCATTTAGTGTGAAGCACCTCTTCATACCCTTGATCCATGCTTCGGCATTCTTACCAGGTTTTCCTTATGAAAACTTGAGAATTCTGATCTTATGCAGCTCTCTGGAAATATCCTGAAGCGGTTCTTACCTTGGACCTTGTTCCCTCTCAATTTTTTCTCAGCTCACCTGCGTGGTTTAGACCTCTAAAACCCTCTCTGAATACATGTTCAATGTGTCCATAATGGTTTCCAAGGATCTTAGTATCACCTCCATCTCTAGAGTAAAGGTCATCCTTGACAGCGTCAATGGAAGGGCCTGTGGCAGCGGTGAGGGTGGTCGACCTCGACCTTGACCTCGACCTCTGCATGGTTGAACCATGGTAGTTCCTGACATAGTCAACAACATTATATATTTATTATCTCAATCTAATAATTGCGGAGATCAAATTTAGTTACGCAATGCTTATACTTATGTGTAGAGACAAATTGTCAAGATTTGCGTAAAACTTGCATTAACACTTTCATTAAACAATTTCGTCCTGGGGTCTAATCTATGTCTTAGCATTCATCTCATCATACTGGTCTCAATGTGTCTTTTTTTTTTATTTCACATCCATCTCGCCTCTTCCACTATCAGTTGAAGTCTTAGTAAAGCCTTAAGTTAACACTTGGATTTCCAATAAAATATGCTAACTAACGTTATCATATCTTAATTTTGATGTTATCTATAGTGTTAGTGTTACAATTAACATTTAACATTTAAATGCTATTTCTAAACAATTAATATTACATTAAAGAAAAATAACATTAAATACTACATTTAAGTAACCTAACATCTATTTTAATCATAACCTTTATCTTAGCTTAATTAAACCTAACATCTAATTT
>LPNX010672019.1:505941-529199 GCA_001517045.1 Pseudotsuga menziesii | reverse complement strand
ATAATTTTATTTAAAACTTAACAGATAATAAGAATTAATTTAATTAAAACTTAATTAATATTAAAATAATAATAAAAATGTTTTTTTTTTTTAATTTACATGTTATCCTACCTATCTACCCTAACCCTAGATCCTAGTGCCACATAGCTCACCCCTCCTCATTCCTTCACAAGTCCAACTCTTCTCCATAGGTCCAACACCCAGCACCACCAATTATCATCTCCAACCATCCTTCTCTTCCATTCCCCTTTCTCCCCAACAACCCATCACTTATGTGCCTATAGGGAGCCCACGTGACTCTAGGATGCATGCACACCACCTGTCCACCAACATGCATCCAGATGGTCGGTGCATGGCGCAGAGGCCCTCCTTCAAGAACCCTCTGGTTCTCACCCACGCACGAGGTCCTTCTTCGCCCACTACAACTTGTTCTCGACAGTCACAAGGTGCTTGATCCTTGAAGGAAAGGAAATCAATTATGGTTGCAGGGTTTTTGACAAGGTAATTAATCTATCATGCTTCCAGGTTTTGAATCTTCCTGGATCTTTCTTTTGCCTTTTGGAATTTAGTTTTCCCACATGAATTTATATTGGTTTTTAGTTGGCTAAGATATGGTGTGTGTCTCTTAGTTGCTAAAATTTGAGGCTTCCTCTTATGTGTCACTCATAAAATATGTTCAGCGTTAGAGATGGTTTAATATTTGCACTAGATCTCATGGTATTGCATAGTATCTATTATTTTGCATTCATCTGTAGCATAGTTGGCGAACACAAGGGTTTAAACACCCAGATGATATTTTATTTATTTTCCTATGTCTGTGTTGATATTGATGTTGATTCGAGATCAAACTCCTGCTGCTGTTAATATAATGTTTATGCTCAATATAAAGAGTTGGCTAAGTCCAATTGATATTTTTAGGAGCGAGCTGGAGTCATCCTATGCCAGGAGTATTTCCTATTACTACCACGTGATGCTCGTCGGGAGTTGTATGACAACGATTAGGATTCTGCTCCACTGATTTTTTTTTTATAAGAAAACTGAAATGCAAATATATTGCTCTACTTATTCAACCCTTTCCTTTTACTTTTTGCCCTTTAGAATCGATCGAATACCATAAGTATTTTATCCATTGAAAAGGATCATCATAGCAAGGATGGAGGTGGTAGATTAGTTCATGCGCAATCATAAAGAAAAAAAGATATGGTAGTCGTGGATGTGGAGGCTATGATGGTCGAGATAGATCTGGTGGTAGAGGCGCCCAAGCTGGATGTCATGGTGGAGTAATTCGATATTATAACTGCAATGAAATTGGCCATGTTTCCAGGGACTGTCCCTTTCCATGATGACCTTGGTGCTCTTACTGTTAATTTTATACCCAATCTCCACTAATTCAGTTGAATACGCGTCATAGTAATATATTTGGAAATGTAATAGATTGATAGAGATTTTATTTTTCACAAAGTATTTCTTATTAGTTATAGCAGCATAAGGTATTTGTGATTTGGGTGTGTTCGGAGGGTTCATCTATTACAAAACATAGAAATCCCTTGCTCCTACTCAAACTGTAGTAGGACCTTCAGTATGTAGTCACTTGTAGGTAGGATGGTTCCCGCTATAGCAAGGTAGGGTTGTCTACCTAGTGGCTCATACTAATTGCTCTGGTCTTGTCCCCTTCATTTTGGTCGGATGGATGGAGGGAAGCTCTCTAAAGTGACTCTTTGTTGGATGGCCATTTTTCCCAGTAATTATTGATTATGTAATTACTCCCATCTATTATTTCCCATATCTAATCTACCATATGTTGATGTATTTGTAACTTTGGAATGTATCCACTTGTATATCTTATGTCTTTTACTCTTATGTTTATTCGGGGAAGTATCTATNTGATGTTCCTATCGGGAGATTCAATAATGTAAACAAGTCATGTCAAGTCATTGTGGGTAACCCTCCTATTGTTCAAGGGTTAAAGTCCCCGCAGTTTCGAGGCCATATGGTTATTAGAATCTCCTAGAGAAGTCGGCCCTAGTGAGTTATTTTCAAGTCGGGAATTAGTATAAATAGAGTGAGCCTCTCTATTTATTACAACTCACTCACACTCAGTTGTAGCACATAGCTGAGATAGAAGAAGTTGATGGGGCTAGAAAGAAAGAGGCTACTATTATCAGGAGATCATCTTACTATTTTTGGGTTTTACTTTTAGTGTTGATTCTATCTCTGAGGAAGTTGCAGGGTTTTTCTCCATTTATGGTTTCCCCAAGGAAAAACATTGTGTTCATTGTCTCTAGTGTTTGATTACTGTGCTTGTTATTCTCTTAGTTAAAGATCCTAATATATTGCTAGCTTAAATGATAAAAATATAACATGGTATCAGAGCTAACCTAAGAAGAAGACACTGTGCAGCTGCAGGAACTAGGACTTCCTACTTTTTGGATCTCTCTCCACAGATTTCAGAAAAAGAAGGTTGGGCCAACTCTCCTCCCTAGGGCGCATCTTTTCGTCGAAGCAGAATCTGATTCTAAGCTTTTTCAGTTTTCAACCCGACACTGCTACCAGAAATTAGGGCTTTCCACAGAAGTGGAATTTTTGAGTGAGCTAAGGCCTGGATTGATCTCCTCCTCAAAATCAAATTTTATAGATCAAGATCAAAGCATTTGGTTAGACAAAACTTCGAAAAATCCAAACCCTAATCTGCTCTTAAACCAACACTGCAGAAATTCAGTTCCAAATCCAAATTCAACATCTTGACCTGGTAAGATCTAAATATTTTGTATTTCCATTTGAGGTTCTCAGTTAAGATGTCTCATCAATCTTGATGAAAAGCTTGAGGGAGATGATAACTTCCGAGCCTAGAAGTATAGGATCTCCCTAGTCCTGGAAGAAGATGAGTTGGACTCATATATCAATGAGGAGGTTCCAGTTCCAGAGGGAGAGGAGGCTAAGGACTTACACAAGAAGAGTTGGTTATGGCTAAGAGGATTATTGCTGATTCAATCAAGGATCACCTCATACCACAGGTGTCCTCCCTAAAGATACCTAAAGCTATGTTTGATTCCCTAACCAAACTGTTTGAAGGAAAGAACATAAACTGGAAGATGACTCTGAGAAACCAACTGAAGAATGTAAAGATCCAGAATGCAGAGACCATCTAGTATTAATTTAAAAGGGTCTCTCAAATCAAGGAACAACTAGAAGCAGTAGATGAAGAAGTGGAGAATGCAGAAATTGTGATGACCACCTTGAATGGTCTACCTAGGGCATGGGACTCTTTCATTCAAGGGATCTGTGCCCGAAAGAAGTTAGTCAAGTTTAGCATACTATGGGAAGAATGCTCTCAAGAAGAAGCTTGGATAGTAGCTTGGGAATAAAATATGGGAAATGAAGATAAATCTCTCACATCCCACACCAAGAAAACCAGAAGGGACCATCATCACTCCAAAGGTAAGACTTCACACTCTAGAAGAGATCTGTTTACTATTATATGTTACACATGTGATGAAAAAGGTCACATATCCAAATACTTCCCTAACAAAGGGAACTTAGAGATGAAAAAGGGAAACAAGAGAAGACATCATGCTCATGCTGTAGAGGATGATGAATCTTCCTCAAAGAGAATCAGACAAGAAAGTGATGATTCTTCAAGTGATGAAGAATATGTGTTGATCTCCGCTCTCATGAGAACTATCTCACATGGAAGCAGCGATTGGCTTCTAGACAGTGGTGCTTCCAAGCATATGACAGGATTCAAAGAATCATTTGTGAAACCATCTGAAGATGAGTCACCTCACAAGGTGAAACTTGGGGATGACTACCAATATCCAATAAAAGGTAGTGGTGAATCCTCCTATAAGCTACACTCTGGAAAGTCTATGAAGATGAAAAATGTATTGTTTGTACCAGGACTAAAGAAGAACCTCCTCTCCATATCTGCAATGGATGCAAAAGGAATGAGGGTTTCTTTTGTAGATGGTCAACTTCTTATGTGGCCAAAGGGAAAGAATTTTGACGATGCAATAGTGATTGGGGAACAAGGAGGTATATACAAATTGAAGGGCCAACCAGAACAAGCTTTGGTTCATGACTTAGTAGAACCAAATGAACTTTGGCATAGAAGGCTTGCACATGTGCTTTATAGAGCACTACCACTTGCAAGCAAAGCTATTGAAGGTCTTCCAGAAATGAAGACAAAACATGATGGTGTTTGCAAAGGATGTGCAAAAGGAAAGAACAGAAAGAAGACATTTCCAAGTAGGGAGAGCAAGGAAAAAGGAATCTTGGAAATCATCCACTCCGATGTATGAGGTCCAATGTCATCCAGCTCATTAAGTGGGTATGTATACTATGTTTCGTTTATTAATGATTTTTCTAGGAAGACATGGATATACTTTATGAAGAACAAAGATGAAGTATTCAGCAAGTTCAAGCAATTCGAAGCCTTGATCGAGAACCACACAAAAAGGAAGATCAATATTTTTCGATCAGATAATGGCGGAGAATTCACTTTGAATGAATTCAAAGACTTATGCAAAGATTCAGGGATTAAGAGGGATTTAACCACTCCATATAATACACAACAGAATGGAGTTGCAGAAAGGAAGAATATAATGATCATGGAAGCTGCAAGGGCCATGCTTCATGATCAAGATCTTCCCATGCATCTATGGCCAGAAGCTGCAAGAACATCGGTGTATGTACAGAACTGTACTCCACATAGAGTACTCAAGAATAAGACACCTGAAGAAGTCTTTTCTGGCAAGAAACCACAAGTCATCCATATCAGAATATTCGGCTGTCCAGTGTACATACACATTACGAAAGAAAAGAGGACAAAGTTAGATCTTTGAGGAAGGAAGGGTATATTTGTGGGATACTCTGAAATCTCAAAGGATTATAGAATATACTTCCCAGGATTCAAGAAGATCAAAATTATCAGGGATGTGACATTTGATGAATACTTAGCTTACAACAAATCTAGAAAGAGACCTACTGAAGAACATGAAGAAATAGAAGCACCCAAAATTCATAACACAACCATGAACAAAGAATTTCAAGAAGAAGATCGATAAATAGAAGAACCTCAAGAACCTATAGATCCACCTTAGGATAAGAATCCTCACAAGAGGAAACCTGCTTGGGTATGAGAAGCTATCCAAGGCGGAGAAAGATATGGGGCTCCAGATGAATCACACAGGGAAAGGAAAAGAACGAGGTCTCGTTCCAGTTATGTAGCCTTATTATATGATTTCATTGATAATGAACCTTCCAACTATGAATAAGTGACATAAAAAAAATAATGGAAGGATGCTATGATCGAAGAGTACCAATCAATCATGAATAATGATGTTTGGGATGTTGTCCCAAGACCTGAGGGGAAGTCTGTAGTGACTTCCAAATGGATCTACAAGATCAAGCATGCTGTAGATGGTAGCATAGAAAAATATAAAGCAAGATTGGTGGCTCGTGGCTTCTCTCAGAAAGAAGGAATATATTATGAAGAAACTTTTTCACCTGTAGCCAGATACACTTCCATTAGATTAGCACTTTCTTTGGCTGCAGTGATGAAATCGAAGATACACCAGATGGATGTCAAGACTGCTTTCTTGAATGGTGTAGTGTAAGAGGAAGTGTATGTGGAGTAGCCACTCAGTTTTGAGACACATGACAGGGAGTCTCATGTGTGTAGATTGAAGAAATCCCTATACGGTTTGAAATAGGAACCTAGGACATGGTATGGAAAAATTGACAGCTTTCTATCCATTTTGGGCTTTACCAAAAGTAAAGCAGATTCCAACCTTTACTACAAGGTTGAAGATGGAAACCCAGTGATGCTCCTACTATATATGATCTATTTGTAATAGGTATGGATGGGTTCATTGTTGATACGAAGAGAAATTTTTCTGCCAAGTTTGAAACAAAGGACTTGGGTATGATGCATTCTTTTCCAAGCATGGAGGTGTGGCAGAATGCGGAAGGAATCTTCCTCGGAAAGGGGAAGTATGTAGTAGAGATCCTAAAGAGATTTGGGATGATGGACTGCAAGGACTTAACCACACCTATGGCATTGAACCTAAAGCTATTGAGTGATGCTTCATGTGAGTTGGTTGATGCCATGATGTGTCATCAAATGAATGGGTCCTTGATGTACCTAATGAATATGAGACTAGATATTTGCTTTGCTATGAACACCTTGAGCCAGTTCCTAATAGATCCGAGACATGTTCACTTGATTACTGCAAATCATATTCTGAGGTACCTGAAGGGTACAGTTGATTATGGGCTCAAGTATAAGGCTGATCAGAAGATTAACCTGGAGGGTTATGTTGATTTAGATTGGGTAGGCACTGCCATCAATAGGAAGAGCACTTTAGGGTGCTTCTTTAGTATGGGATCAAGTGTGATCTCTTGGTTTAGCATGAAGCAATCATGTGTGGCACTGAGTACAGTTGAAGTAGAGTATCTTGTAGCTTGTTCAAGTAGTTGTGAGGCAGTATGGCTGAGGAATATACTGTTTGATTTATTTGATCTCTAGTTAGATGCTACTTGTATATATTGTGAAAACCAGAGTTGTGTGAATTTGTCGGAGAACCCGGTGTTCCATGAAAAGTCGAAGAAAATTGAGATCAAGTATCACTATATTAGGTTTATGGTGCAGAGAGGAGCAGTGAAGCTCCAGTATGTTGTGATGGATGGACATATAGCTGATGTGTTGACTAAGCCATTAGCTAGGGTGAAGTTTGAGTACTTCAGGGAGAAGCTTGTTGTTCTCTAGATTGAGATTCATCCCACGAGGAAGTGATTTGTATGTGTTGATCCCTTCTGACATGGTGAGAGGATTGGTTCCTTCCATGGTCAAATGTAAGTGTTGTGCCTTTCTGACATGGCGAGAGGATTGGTTCCTTCCATGTTCATATGTAAGTGCTATGCCTTTCTGACATGGTGAGAGGATTGGTTCCTTCCATGGTCAGATGTAAGTGTTGTTCCCTTCTGACATGGTGAGAGGATTGGTTACTTCCATGGTCGGATGTAATAGTTGTGACATGGTGAGAGGATTGGTTCCTTCCATTGTCAGATGTATGTGTAGATCCCACATATAGCATGAAAAAGGGCTGGCTCTATGAAGACACGTCTAGTATGAAAAAGGACTAGCTCTATGTAGATCCCACATCCAGCATGAAAAAGGGCTGGCTCTGTGAAGACACATCTAGTATGAAAAAGGACTAGCTCTATGTAGATCCCACATCCAGCATGAAAAAGGGCTGGCTCTGTGAAGACACATCTAGTATGAAAAAGGACTAGCTCTGTGTAGATCCCACATCTAGCATGAAAAAGGGCTAGCTCTGTGAAGACACATCTAGTATGGAAAAGGACTGGCTCTATGTATATCACACATCTAGTATGAAAAAGGAATAGCTATGTGAAGACTCATCTAGTATGAAAAAGGACTGGCTATGTGTAGATCCCACGTCTATTGTGAAAAAGGACTAGCTCTGTGAAGACTCATTCAATATGAAAAAGGACTGGCTCTATGTAGATGCCACATCTAGTATGAAAAAAGACTAGCTCTGTCATGATACATCTAGTATGAAAAAGGAATGGCTTTGTAGATGTACATCCGGCATGAAAAAGGGTTTCCTCTGTAGAACTTCCTATAATGAGAAGAATCAAGAGATAGCACCCATGATGATGATGACCCATTGATGATCTAGATAGAGTGATGATGATCCAGATCAATATGAAGATGACTTGAAGATGAAGATAAATTGAAGATGAATATGAATTGAAGATGAAGATGATGAGAACTCATTGATGATCCAGATGATACAAAGAAGAAGACCCATGCTGATAAATTGTGTCGAGAGAATACCTTCCTAGTTAAGAGGGAGTGTTGATGTATTTGTAACTTCGGAATGTATTCACTTGTATATCTTATGTCTTATACCCTGATGTTTATTCTGGGAAGTATTTGTAATGTATTTGAGTCATGCCATGCCCTAATGTTCCTATTGTTAGATTTTTAACATAAGTTAGCATTTCATTAGGATCTTTAACTAAGAGAACAACAAGTCCAGCAATCAAACACAAGAGACAATGAACACAGTGTTTTTCCTTGGGGAAACCATAAATGGAGAAACCCCACAACTTACTTAGAGATAGAATCAACACCAAAAGTGAAACCCAAAAATAGCAAGATGATCTGTCGACAGTAGTAACCTCTTTCTTCCTTTCCCCAGTGTCTTTATCTTCCTCAGCTATGCACTACAACTGAGTGTGAGTGAGTGTGTGATAAATATATAGGCTAGCTCTATATTTATACTAATTCTTGAATTGACTAAACCCAACTAGGGCCAACTTCACTAGGTTAGTATAATAAACCTAGTGCCCCGGAACTACGGGGACTTTAACCCTTAGACAATAGGAGGGTTACCCATCTTCACTTGACATGACTTGTTTACATTATAGAAACTCCTGATAGGAACTTCGGGGCATGACATGACTCAAGTACATTACAAATACATCCTAGAATAAGCATCAGGTTACAATACATAATAAATACAAGTGAATACATTCTGAAGTTACAATTACATCCACACTCCCTCTTAACTAGGAGGGTATTATCTCGACACAATTTATCAGCACAAGTCTTCTTCTCTATATCATCTGGATCATCATCAATTCTTCGTCATCTTCACCTTCAAGTCATCTCTATCTTCAAGTCACCTTCATATTCAAGTCATCTTCACCTGGATCTGGATCATCACTCAATCTGGATCATCATCACTAGATATGGATCATCCCTCGATCTAGATCATCTATGGATCTAGATCATCCCTCGATATGGATCATCTCTACTGGATCATCATCACTGTATCTTGACGGGTTCTATCTCATGATTCTTCTCATCACAATAATTTGTATAGGGCCATCCCTTTTTCATGCTGGTTGTAGGCCTAGCCTCCATGTCGGTCTTCTTCAGAACTTATATCTAACCCTAACTCAAAATGGCCCACCCAACACTTACATATGATCATGTAGGAACCATTCCCATAATCATATTAGAAAGGGACGCTAAACACTCACATCTGACCATGTGGGAACACCTCCCACAACCCTGTTAGAAAGGCCCAGCACTCACATCTGCCAACCAATGTCAGAAAGGCTCAGCACTTACACTCGGCCATGTAAGGAACCAATCCTCCATGTCGAAAGGCTCTGCACTTACATCTGACAACCAATGTCAGAAAGGCTCAACACTTATATTCGACCATGCAAGGAACCAATCCTTCATGCTGAAAGGGCTCTGCACTTACATCTGACAACCAATGTTAGAAGGGCATGCACTCACATATGATCTTGTAGGAACCAATCCTATAGTCATACCAAAATGGCACCCAGTCTCGGACTGAGCTACCTGGTAACTGACCAGGTGCCTCCATTACAAGAATGACATTCAGTGCTTACTTCTGATCATGTAGGAACCAATCCTACAGTCACATCAGAATGGATTAGCCCTCACATCTGACATGGAAGGAACAAATCCTCTCACCATGACAAAATGGCTCAGCCCTTACATCTGACCATGGAAGGAACCAATCCTCTCACCATGTCAGAATGGCTCTAGGTCTCATCATTTCCCTTTGGAGGAAACCTTGATCTGGAGAACACCAAGCTTCTCCTTGAAGTACTCAAACTTCACCCTATCCAATGGCTTTGTCAACACATCAACTATCTAATCCTTTGTCACAACATACTAGAGCTTCACTGCTCCCCTCAACACCATATCCCTGATATAGTGATACTTGATCTCGATATGCTTTGAATTTTCATGGAACACTGGATTCTCTGACAAATTCACGCAACTCTGGTTGTCACAATTTATACAAGTAGCATCCATCTAGATATCAAATAAATAAGGCAGTATCTTCCTCATCCATACTGCCTCGCAACTAGCTAAACAAGTTGTGACATACTCTACTTCAGTTGCACTTAGTGCCACACAGGATTGCTTCCTGCTAAACCAAGAGATCACACCTGATCCCATACTGAAGCAGCACCCGAAAGTGGTCTTCCTATCGATGGCACTACCTACCCAATCTAAATCATCATAATCCTCCAGTTTAATCTTATGATTCACCTCATACTTGATCCCATAATCAATTGTACCCCTCAGGTATCTTAGAATATGCTTTGCAGCAATCAAGTGAACATGTCTCAGATCTGTCAAGAACTGGCTGAAGGTGTTCACAGCAAAGCAAATGTCTAGTCTTTTTTTTTAGATACATCGAAGACCCAATCATCTAACAATACATCGTAGCATCAACCACTTTTGATGAAGCATCAGTCAACAGCTTCAGGTTTGATGCCATAGGTGTGGTCATGGCCTTGCAGTTCATCATGCCAAACCTCTTCAGGATCTCTAATACATACTTCCCTTGTCCGAGGGAGATTCCATCCACATTCTACCACACCTCCATGCCTAGAAAACAATGCATCATACCCAAGTCCTTCATTTCAAACTCGGAAACAATTTTTCTCTTTGTATCAACAATCAACCCCTCCATACTTGTTACAAACAAATCATCTACATGTTGATGTAATTGTAACTTCGAAATGTATTCATCCATATATCTTATGTATTGTACCCTGATGTTTATTCTGAGATGTATCTGTAATGTATTTGAGTCATGTCATACCCCGATGTTTATTCCAGGAATTTTCTATAATATAAACAAGTCATGTCAAGTCATTGTGGGTAAACCTCCTATTGGTCAAGGGTTAAAGTCCTTGCGGTTGTGGGGCCCTAGGTTTATTAGACCATCCTATAGAATTTGACCCTATGTGAGTCATTGTAAGTCCAGGTAATAGTCCCCACCATTGTGTTAAGGATAAACCTCCTTGTTGGAGGCAAAGTCCCCACAAGTTGTGGGGCACTAGAGTTATTAGACACTCCTAGAGATGTCGGCTCTAGTAAGTAATTGTTAAGTGAGGGAGACATGTTGGAGTGGGTTTCAAGTGAATGAAAGAATATAAATAGAGAGTGAGCCTCTCTATTTATCACACACACACACTCACTCATTAGGGCGCATGAATGAGAGGATAAGTTGCTGAGACAAGGGAGAGACTAATACTATCGGAAGATCATCTTTATATTTTCCGGTTTTACTTTTGGTGTTGATTCTATCTCTAAGGATTTTGTGGGGTTTTCTCCTTTATGGTTTCCCTAAGGAAAATTCTTTGTGTCTCTTGTCTCTTGTGTTTTATTGCTGTGCATGTTATTCTCTTAGTTAAAGATCCTAAGATCATAATGCTAGCTTCAATGATAAAAATCTAACAAGGTATCAGAGCTAACCTGAGAAGAAGAAATTGTGTAGCTATAGAATCTATGGCTTCTTATTTTTTGGTTCTCTCTCCATAATCCATCAGCAAAAGTATGCCAGGATGACTCTCCGTTGAAGGGTGCATTTTTCTGCCGAAGCGGAATTCAATTCCGAGCATTTTCAGTTTTCGATGCAGGAAATTAGGGATTCTTACAGAAGAGGAATTTTTGAGTGAGCCTGGCATAGGATTTATCTCCTCATTAAAATCAAAGTTTAGAGACCTGGATCAATATTTTTGGTTGGGTGAAACTCCAGGAAATTCAAACCCTAGTTTGACCCTGAGCTAGAAAAAACCTAAATACTAAAACTGCTAAGTTTTTGTACATTCACTATATCTCGGGGTTGATGAAGGCTCAGGAGCTGAAACTTTCAGATGCTGAAGATACAATCCTAATGTACACTGTCTCAAAAATTCTGCCTCCGATTTTCTATATTCTGGGAGATATGATCCCTCCATGTTAGGGTTCCAGCCTCTTCCAAAATTCATCCCTAAACATAATACCTAGGGAGAATTGCTATATCTTGGGCTACAAAGGTCCAAATGAAATTTATGAAGATGTTCAAAAAATGGAATGGACTTTAATTTTTGTGGTTGAAGTTTCAAACTCATAAGATGAACCAGTGACACATGGAAATCTGTACAACTTTGCTGTTATGAAAAGTCCTGTAACAGGTCACCTTGGGAAAATGATCATAAGTCCTAATTGGTGAAACCAATTCTAATAAAAACTATGTTGTTGGAACAACACCATGGGAGGATACCTTAGTGCAAAGTTTTAGACATAGAGGAGAAGTAATTTTAGAGATACCGTATAAATAGTAACAAGAATTTCTGCAGAAGAAATTGGAAAACTAGGGCTTCCTGTTTCGGGAGCTTCCCTCCACTGTTTTCAGAAAAGGAGTACATTGGACAGCTCAAATTGAAGAGATATATATTTATATCCAATCAAATATGAAATATTCCAAGTTTTGAAAAAGAGGGTTTCTCTGACAAACCCTGGATCAACTAGCTCCAGAACTAGGACGGACACCTCAAATCGGTAAGATCTAATCTTTTGCTATTTGCATTTGAGGTTCTCATTTCAGAGTGATTTATCACATCTGCTTGATGATAAGCTTGGTGAAGTTGACAACTTTCAAGAATGGAAGTATTTGATCTCTGTGAAGAAAATGAATTGGACACCTACATGAGTAGAGAGGTTCCAGTTCCAGAGGGAGATAAGGCTAAAAGCCTTACACAAGAAGAAATTGGTCAAGGAAAAGAAGATCATTATTGATTTAATCATGGATCAACTTGTACCACAAGTTTCTTCCCTAAATACAATGAAGATGTTTGATTCCTTGACCAATCTATTTGAAGGGAAGAACATAATTCGAAATATGACCTTAAGAAACCAGTTGAAGAATGTGAAGATCCAGAATGCAAAGACCATACAGTCATACTTTACAAGGGTCTCTCAAATCAAAGAACAACTTGAAGCGGTAAAAGAAGAAGTGAAGAATACATAAGTGGTGATAACCACCTTGAATGGTCTCCTAGGATCATGGGATTCATTCATTCAAGGAATGTGCCAGAAGGAAGTGATTACTTTTAGTAGACTTTGGGAAGAAGAAGAAGCTCAACTAATAATAAGAGAAAAGAAGATGTGAGCAACTAAATATCAATCTCTCACCATCCAAAGAAGATCCCTTAAGCGATGAGGAATATGAAGAACTCAACTCTTGAAGAATCTCTTATCCACCTTAGCATTTGGATAAGAAATGATTCTATTATGAATGAAGAATATGATGAAGCTGAAGGCTCAAGAAGGAGTCTACCCATGAAAAAAATAAAGATAAGTATTCAATTGTCATTTCATTGTTTTGTTATGCATTTGTTTATATTTAATTAATGTATTATGCATGATAGAACATTTGCATTAATGATAGTATACTACTAATATGCATGTGATGGGTAAGTAGCTCATGGTGCTATACAAATATCCATTGCTACTTATCTAGAATGAAACCTCTTTGCTGACATATTGGATTAGTGCACAATCTCAATGTTGTCTTGGTAGAGATGGAAGGAATCTAGAAAAGTTTCCATGAGATATGGATGAATTTTGTATTGTCTAAAGTAGTTGCATGATCATATATTTATGCATAAGAACTTTCCAATATGAATATTCCTTATGAAATGTTTCTAACCATACAAATGCATTTTACTTGTAGGAAAGATCGCATATGTAATCGCCTACAAGAAAAGAAGAATGAGACTTGTTCTGAAGAACAAGTGATGACAGTTCAAGATGAAAAATAATATGACGAATGCAGCATCATTGATGCAGAACCTTCCAAGAACAAAGGGAAGAACAGTTCAAGAAGAATGATGTCTAGGATGTAGTATCAATACATGAAGGAAAGTTCATAGTTCCATCATGTAGTAGATGGAAACATCGTAGTATACAAGCCAAGATTCGAAGAGACATTTGTAGCCAATGGGAGTTGAGACACATGACAGGAATAATCATGTGTGCAAATGAAACAAGACCTTGTACGAGCTCAGAAGACACCATGGGATAACACATACATGAGGATATTGATGAAGATATGAACCTTTGCTACAAGGTTGATAGAGGATGACAAGCTCACAGATGGGTGCGAGATGAACTTTTGAAAAAGTTCAAGATAGAGGATCTTGGTATCCAATGACACTAGATGGATACATAGAAACCTACTTGTCACTCTAGTACCAAATGTTTTAGTGCATAGAGTATGGAAGAAAAAGGGAGTATGATGCTTCAAAGGGAGTGACTACAGAAGATTCTGAGGTTCAACATGATATGACAAGATGGATAGATTACTGATGACTCTAGGATTTACTGAGAGTAAAGTGGATTCCAACCCTTGCTTCAAGGTTGAAGGCAGAAGACCAGTGATGCTCCTATTATGTGTCGATTCACTACATTCTAGGCATGGAGGTGTGGACAAGGGAAGTATGTAGTAGAGATCCTGAATAGGTTCAGGATGATGGACTGCATGACCACACCTATGGCATCGAACCTAAAGCTATTGATTGTTGCTTCATCAGAGTCAGTTGATGCCATGATGTATTGTCAGATGATTTTTTCATTGATGTACCTGACGGATACAAGACCCGATATTTGCTTTACTATGAACACATTGAGACATGTTCACTTGATGATTGCAAAGGGTACAATTGAGTATGGGCTCAAGTATGATATGAATCAGAAGATTAACCTAGAAGGTTATGTTGATTTAGATTGGGTAGTGCCATCGATAGGACGAACAATTTAGAGTGTTTCTTCAGTATGGGATTACGTGTGATCTCTTGGTTTAGCAGGAAGCAATCTTGTGTGACACTGAGTATAGATGAAGCAGAGTATGTCGCAGCTTGTTCAGCTAGTTGTGAGGTAGTATGGCTATGGAATCTACTGTCTAATTTATTTGATCTCCAGATGGATGCTACTTGTATACATTGTGACAACCAGAGTTGCCAAAATTTGTCAGAGAATCCAGTGTTCCATGACAAGTCAAAGCATATCGAGATCAAGTATCTCTATATCATGAATATAGTGCATAGGGGAGAAGTGAAGCTCCAGTATGTTGCGACGGAGGAACAGATAGTTGATCTGTTGATGAAGCCACTGGCTAGGGTGAAGTTCGAGTACTTCAGGGAGAATCTTGGTGTTCTCCAGATCGAGGTTTCATCCAAAGGTAAATGATGAGACCTAGAGCCATTCTAACATGGTGAGAGGATTGGCTCCTTCCATAGTAATATGTAAGGGCTGAGTAATTATGTCATGGTAAGAGCATTGGTTCCTTCCATTTCAGATATGAGTGCCGAGCCATTCTGATGTGATTGTAGGATTGGTTCCTACATGATCAGATATAAGCGTTGAATGCCATTCTTGGAATGGAAGTGCCTAGTCAGTTACCAGGAATACTCGGTCTAGGACTGAGGGCCTTTCTAATACGACTGTAAGATGTAGTCTTACATAATCAGATGTGATTGCGTGGCCATTCTAATGTGATTGAGGGATTGGTTCCCACTTGATCAGATATAAGGGTTGTTTCCATTCTTGGAATGGAGGCGCTTGGTCAGTTACCAGGTAGCTCAGTCTGGGACTGGGGGCCATTCTGATATGACTATAGGATTGGTTCCTACAAGATCAAATGTGAGTGCATGGCCTTCTGACATTGGTTTTCAGATGTAAGTGTTGAGCCCTTTCGGCATGAAGGATTGGTTTCTTGCATGGTTGAATATAAGTTTTGAGCCTTTCTCACATTGGTTGTCAGATGTAAGTGCAGAGCAATTCCAACATGAAGGATTGGTTCCTTGCATGGTCAAATATAAGTGCTGAGCCTTTCTAACATTGGTTGTCAGATGTAAGTGTAGATCCTTTCGACATGGAGGATTGGTTCCTCGCATGGTTGAGTGTAAGTGCTGAGCCTTTCCAATCATTGGTTAATGGATGTGATTGCTCGACCTTTCTGACAGGTTTGTGGGAGGTGTTCCCACATGGTCAAATGTTAGTGCTAGGCATTTCCTTTCTGATATGATTATAGGATTGGTTCCTACATGATCAGATATAAGTGTTGGGTGGGCCATTCTGAATTAGGTTCAGATATAAGTGCTGGAAAAGACCTACATAGAGGGTAGGTCTACAACTAGCATGAAAAAGGGTTGGCTCTATAGAACTTCCTGTGATGAGAAGAATCAAGAGATAGCACCCGTGATGATGATCCAGTAGATATTTTCCAGAACCAAAGATGATCCAGATCGAGTGATGATCCAGATCGAGTGATGGAGATGACTTGAAGATGAAGATGAATTGAAGATGGAGATGACTTGAAGGTGATTATGACAAAGACTTGATGATGATCTAGATGATACAGAGAAGAAGACTTGTATTGATAAATTGTGTCGAGAGAATACCTTCCTAGTTAAGAGGGAGTGTTGATGTAATTATAACTTCGGAACATATTCATGCATATATCTTATGTATTATACCCTGATGTTTATTCCAGGATGTGTCTGTAATGTATTTGAGTCATTTCATACCCCAATGTTTATTCCTAGAAGTTTGTATAATATAAAAAAGTCATGTCAAGTCATTGTGGGTAACCCTCCTATTGGTCAAGGGTTAAAGTCCCCGCAGTTGTGGGGCCCTAGGGTTATTATACTATCCTAGAGAAGTCAAACCTAGGTGAGTCATTGTAATTCAGGGCAATAGTCCCCACCATTGTGTTAAGGATAAACCTCCTTGTTGGTTGGAGAAGGAAAAGTCCCCACAAGTTGTGGGGCACTAGGGTTATTGGACACTCCAAGAGATGTCAGCTCTAGTAAGTAATTATTAAGTGATGCCAACATGTTGGAGTGGGTTTCAAGTGAACGAAAGAATATAAGTAGAGAGTGAGCCTCTCAATTTATCACACACACACACTCACTCATTGGGGTGCATGAGTGAGAGGAGAAGTTGCTTAGACAAGAGAGAGAATACTGCTGTCAGGAGATCATCTTTATGTTTTCAGGTTTTACTTTTGGTGCTAATTCTATCTCTGAGGAAGTTGCAGGGTTTTCTCCTTTATGGTTTCACCGAGGAAAATTCTTTGTGTCTCTTGTCTCTTTTGTTTTATTGTTGTGCATGTTATTCTCTTAGTTAAATATCCTAGGATCATAATGCTAGCTTGAATGATAAAAATCTAACACTACATATAGTAGGAGCATCACTGGGTTGCCATATTCAACCTTGTAGTAAAAGTTTGAATCTGTTTTACTCTTGGTAAATCCCAAACTGGATAGAAAGCTGTCAATTCTACCATACCATGTCCTGGGTTCCTGTTTCAAACCGTACAGGGCTTTCTTCAATCTGCACACATGAGACTCCCTTCCATGTGTCTCAAAACCAAGTGGTTGTTCTACATACACTTCCTCTTCCACTACACCATTCAAGAAAGCAGTCTTGACATCCATTTGGTGTGTCTTTTATCCGATGGATTATTCATCTTCAAAAATTACACTGATCCAATATGGTACAATGGTATTTAATCTATGGTTCATATGCTAAACATAGTGCGAGGACTGAGCTTGGCGGTTAAGATGTGAACAGCCCATGCAATTATCGCATGGTGCGTTCTTATCGCATGGGCCACGCAGTTATCGCATGGTGTGCACTTATCGCATGGGCCCCGCAGTTGTGGATAACCCACGCAGTTATGTATGGGCCGTACAGTTTGTGCACCGTCGAGTGGAGCATCGAATGGTTCGTGAAAAGCTCGCGCGGTCATGTATGCTGCGACATTTAAAGGTGCTACGACGTTTGAGGATGCTGCGATGTTTGAAGATGCTGCGATGTTGTGGAGCTTAGTTATATGCTGCGACACATAGATATCGCATTGTTGCGACACATAGAAATCGTGTTTGCTGCGACATTTGTGGAGTTAGTGGTGACATCAAACGGTTATGTTACATGTGGCATAGCCCAGTTGCAAGCATATGCGCATGGAGGTCATTGCAATGTGTTGTGAGTCAGCACATGTGCATGGAGTTGGTTGCAACGTTTCATGGATATGGAACATCATGGTAACATAACGCTTGGACAGCGATTTGGAGGGATTGCATGGTTCAGTTTTAGCATATGGTTGTAATCATAATAAAGAAGATAACAGCTGTGATGAAAAAGGGAGGCAAATCCGTTACTTATCCTCTCACTGAACGCTTAAATAGGGGATTCTAGCCACCGAAGAGGGGGGGGATTCAGATTGTTCAGAGCACAGAGCATCATTTCTCTGATGAGAGTTTTGCTGTGAAATGTCCAGATGTTGTTACTGTGGAAGTCAACATTCTCTGTTATATGTTAGCTTTCTTCACCTTTCGAATGCTAATTTCCATAAGAGATGTCTTAAAGACTTTGTACAGCATTCTATTCGCAGTTGCTGAAGTTGTTTCCAGAACCATTTTGTACCATTTTAAAGAGATTAATTGGATCGGTACCCATTGGAGAGGGACCCGGAGACGTAGCCCAGTGGAGGGGGTGAACTATGTTATCAACTTCTTTTTGTGACTCTCTGATTCTGTGTTTCTTCTTAATATCTGTTTATCAGTGTTGGATTTTCTCATTCCTGTTTCAGTTTGTTGTTCATTTCTATCTTTAAGCATTCAATTGATGTTAATGCTATTCCAGGAATTAAGTAAACTGATTAAATGCATTCTTTATAAACTTTTAATGCACACAAGTTGAGATCCGATGGATCAATCTTCCATTTCATCACTGTAGCTAGAGCAAGTACTGATCTGATGGAAGTGTATCTGGCTATAGGTGCAAAGGTTTCTTCATAATCTATTCCTTCTTTCTCTGAGAAACCATGAGCCATGAATCTTGCCTTATATTTCTCTATGCTACCATCTGTAGCATGCTTGATCTTGTAGATCCATTTGGAAGTTACAACCGACTTCCTTTTTGGTCTTGGGACAACATCCCAAACATCATTCTTCATGATCGATTGATACTCTTCAATCATAGCATCCTTCCATTCTTTCTGTTCTGCAACTTCTTCATAATTGGAAGGCTCTTCATTGATAAAGTCACATAGTAAATCTACATATCTGGAACAAGATCTGGTTCTCTTTCTTTCTCTGTGATTCTCTTCTAGAGCCCCATATCTTTCTACACCTTAGATAATTTCTCGTACCCAAGTAGGTTTCCTCTTGTGAGGATTCTTCTCCTAAGGTGGATCTATAGGTCTTTGTGGTTCTTCAAATTCTCGATCATCTTCTTGAATTTATTCATTCATGATTGTATCATGAATTCTAGGTGATTTTGCTTCGTCAGGTTCTTCAGTAGGTCTCTTTCTGGATGTATTCTAAGTTGTGTCTTCATCAAATGTTACATCCCTGCTGATGTTGATTTTCTTGAATCTTGGGAAGTACATTTTGTAAGCCTTTGAGCTTTCAGAGTATCCCCCAAATATACCCTTCTTTCCTGAAGGATCTAATTTTGTTCTTTTCTCTTTTCAAATGTGTATGTACACTAGACAACTGAATATTCTAAGATGGCTGACTTCTGGTTTCTTGCTAGAAAAGAATTCTTCAGGTGTCTTGTTCTCAAGTACTCTATGTGGAGTACGTTTCTCTACATACACCGTTGTTCTAGCAACTTCTACCCATAAATGCATGGGAAGATCCTGATCATGAAGCATTTCTCTTGCAGCTTCCATGATAGTTCTATTCTTCATTTCTGCAACCCCATTCTGTTGCGGATTATATGGAGTGGATAAATCCCTCTTAATCCTTGATTCTTTGCATAAGTCTTTGAATTCATTTGATGCGAATTCTCTGCCATTATCTAATCGAAAGGTCTTGATCTTCTTTTCTGTGTGGTTCTCGATCAAGGCTTTGAATTCCTTGAACTTGCTGAAAAATTCATATTTGTTCGTCATGAAGTAAATCCATGTCTTCCTAGAAAATTCATCAATGAAAGAAACATAGTATACATACCCTCTTAGTGAACTTGATGACATTGGTCTGCATACATCAAAGTGGATGGTTTCCAAGATTCCTTTTTCCTTGCTTTTGCTACTTGGAAATGTCTTCTTTGTATTCTTTCCTTTTGCACATCCTTTCATACCCCTTCATGTTTTGCTTGAATTTCTGGAAGGCCTTCAATAGTTTTGCTTGCAATTGGTATTGCTCTATAATGAACATGTGCAAGAATTCTATGCCAATTCATTTGGCTCTATTATGTCATGGACCAAATTTTGTTCTGGATGGCCCTTCACTGGTGTATAATCCTCCTTCTTGTTCTCCAATCACTATTGCATCGTCAATAGTCTTGCCTCTTGACCACATGAGGACTTGGCCATCTACAAATACAACCCTCATGCCTTTTGCATCCAGTGCGGATATGGATAGAAGATTCTTCTTAGTCCTGGTACAAACAAGACATCATTTATTTTCATGGACTTTCCTAAGTCGAGTTTGTAGGAGGATTCACCACTACCTTTTATGGGATATTGGTAGTCATCCCCAATTTTCACCTTATGGGGTGAATTATGTCGGATAGTTTCTCAAAGGATTCCTTCAAACCTTTCATGTGTTTGGAAGCCCCACTATCAATAAGCCAATATTTTCTTCCATGAGTGACAGTTCCCATAAGAGTGGAGATCAGAACATATTCATCTTCACTTTCTTGTTTTACTCTCTTCCTGGGAGGATCATCATCCTCAGCAGTGTGAGCATGATGTCTTCTTTTGGAGTTCTTCTTCTTGGATCCATTCTTATTCATGGGACAATTTCTAGCAAAGTGTCCTATTTCATCGCATGTATAACATCTGAGTTTGGATGGATCCCTTCTTACATGATTGTTTTTCTTATGAGAATGCTTACCTTGGTGACGATGATTTTCCCTTCTTTCTTTCTTGGAGTGTGATGTGAGAGCTTGATCATCACCTCCCATCTTTTATTCTCGAGCTGCTATCCGAGCTTATTCTTGTGAACATTCTTCCCACAATCTACTGAAATTGACTAACTTCTTTCTAGCATAGATTCCTTGGATGAAATAATCCCATGACCTAAGGAGGCCATTCAAGGTTGTCATCATAATTTCTGCATTCTCCACTTCTTCATCTACTACTTCCAGCTGTTATTTTATCTGGGAGACCCTTGTGAAGTATGACTGGATGGTCTTCTCATTCTGGATCTTTACATTCTTCAATTGGTTCCGTGAGTCATCTTTCGATTGATGTTCTTCCCTTCAAACAGTTTGGTTAGGGCATGAAACATGGTTGTAGGTGTCTTAAGGGAGGAAGCATGTGGTATGAGGTTATCCTTGATAGAATCATAAATGATCCTCTTTGCCATAACCAACTTATTCTTGTGTAATTCCTTGTCCTCATCTCCCTCTGGAACTGGAACCTCCTCACTAATATAGGAGTCCAAATAATTTTCTTCCAAGACCAGGGAGATCCTATACTTCTAGGCTCAGAAGTTATCAGCTCCCTCAAGATTTTCATCAATATTGGTATGATGAGACATCTTAACTGAGAACCTCAAGTGGAAATACAAAATATTTATATATTACCAGGTCAAGATGTCGGATCTGGATTTGGAGCTGAAATCCTGCAGTGTTGGTTTAAGAGAAAATTAGGGTTTTTTTTCCAGAGTTCTGTCCAGTCAAATGCTTTGAATTTGATCCCTAACTTTGATTTTGGGGAGGAGTTCAACCCAAGCCTAGGCTCACTGAAAAATTCCACTTCTGTGAAAAGCCCTAATTTTCGGCAGAAGTGTCAGGTCCAAAACTGAAAAACCTCAGAATTGGATTTTGCTTCAACAGAAAGATGCGCCCTAGGGAGGAGAGTTATTCCAACTTACTTTTTCTGAAAATATGTGGAGAGAGATCCATAAAATAGGAATCCCTAGTTCTTGCAGCTACGGAGTGTCTTTTTCTCAAGTTAGCTCTGATCCCATGTTAGATTTTTAACATTAAGCTAGCATTTCATTAGGATATTTAACTGAGAGAACAACAAGCACAACAATCAAACATAAGAGATAATGAACACAGTGTTTTTCCTAGGGGAAACGATAAATGAAGAAAACCCCGCAACTTCCTCAGAGATAGAATCAGTACCAAAAGTGAAACCCAAAAACAGTACGATGATCTCCCAACAGTAGTAACCTATTTCTTCCTTGCCCCAGTGTCTTTCTCTTCCTTAGCTATGCACTACAACTGAGTGTGGTTGAGTGTGTGATAAATAGAGAGGCTAGCTCTCTATTTATACTAATTCACGACTTGACTAAACCCAACTAGGACCGACTTCACTAAGTGAGTCTAATAACCCTAGTGCTCCAGAACTGGGCGGACTTTAACCCTTAGACAATAGGAGGGTTACCCATATTGACTTGACATGACTTGTTTACATTATAGAAACTCCCAATAGGAACCTTGGAGCATGACATGACTCAAGTACATTACAAATACATCCCAGAATAAACATCGGGTTACAATACATAAGAAATACAAGTGAATACATTCCGTAGTTACAATTACATCAACACCTATCAGGAGATTCAATAATGTAAACAACGCATTTCAAGTCATTGTGGGTAACCCTCGTATTGTTCAAGGGTTAAAATCCCCTCAGTTTTGGGGCCCTAGGGTTATTAGACTCTCATAGAGAAGTTGACCCTAGTGAGTTATTGTCAAGTCAGGAATTAGTATAAATAGAGAGTGAGCCTCTCCATTTATTACACACTCACTCACACTCAGTTGTAGTGCATAGCTGAGAGAGAAAAAGTTGTTGGGGCTAGAAAGAAAGAGGCTACTACTGTTCGGCGATCATCTTACTGTTTTGGGGTTTTATTTTTGGTGTTGATTCTATCTTTGAGGAAGTTGCAGAGTTTTTCTTTATTTATGGTTTCCCCGAGGAAAAACATTGTGTTTATTGTCTCTAGTGTTTGACTGTTGTGCTTTTTATTCTCTCAGTTAAATATCCTAATATAATGCTAGCTTAAATGATAAAAATCTAACATCAACGAAGCAATTTAGTTGTCAAAATTAAGTAAATTTTCTTTCAACTTCTCAACTATGTTTAATCTCTCACATGCATTTAGTATAAACTAAAAAACATTCATTTTGAATTTTCAACTAGGTTTTGCGTGGGAAGGATCTTCCTAGTTGTAGCTCAGGGAACACAAAAACAAATCTCTCTAATGATTCTTTTTACAAATAGTTATCAAGAGGATAGGGTTCTAAATATTAAGATGATAATTTTTCTACATGTGTTTTATTCCATGTTATAATTAAATACATTTTATTTTATTTTTTAATACTCTACAGGAATAAATTTAAAAACTGGCAAATTTTCCATAGACATCATTTCCCA
>LPNX010672019.1:483167-505926 GCA_001517045.1 Pseudotsuga menziesii | reverse complement strand
ATATATATATATATATATATATATATATATATATATATATATATATAGTATTGAACCTTTCCAGCTTTATGTAATCGATAATGTAGTTATATGGGGAGTGGATGTTAGATATTCTTTGCAGGTTGATGTAGTAAAAAGAATTAATCTTTTGTAAATATATATATATTGGAATCATTATAATACCTGGATATTTTCTAATAATGTTTTATAGTGGTTTGTGCAAGTAGTTTTCAGCTATAATGTTTTTTTTCTTTTGGGTAATGAAATTTAATGTAATCTTCTTGTCCTAAATTTTTATCTTTAGATACCTTATAAGGTAATTATTTATGGGGTATTTTTTAGGTGTAGATAGGCCCTAAGGTCTAAGTGTCCTAGCCTTGCTCTGACACCATCTGTAATCCCCTACTTGCTAGAAGAGCATTGATTTTGTATTTTCTAAACTCTACGCTGTAGTGGTTGAGATCATTCTGAGTTGTTTCAAAAAAAAAATTACCAAGGAAAATAACATTTTGTTATTTATTTATTTTACTTTGTTGTCTCTATAGTTTTTCTATTTACAGCAAAAAAAAAATCTAGGCGTTTTTCTTTTTCAAATTATCAAAATTCAGAACATAGAAAATTCTAACCGAGTATAGGTCATTTATCCATTTACAATTTATCTACTTCATTTATTTCCTCTGCCTATTTATTAAACAATTAATTACTAAAACAAAGAAGAATACCTGGACTTATGAAGGTTGTAAATAGTTCCCTTTCTCTCGTATCCTTTCTCCTTACTATTCCAAGCCTTATTACCAAAACCAGATGATCCACCCTGCCGACCAGTGCTAATCCTATTGTCCCTAGGAAACCAATGGGTTGCCTAGCCCTCGATCCCATAATATGATAATCTCGAGAGTATCTTCCTCTATTCCAAAATCCTTCGATCAATACTTTAGTCAATAATACAGTTTTACATTCTTCCTCTGAGTTTTCCCCCTCTTCCAAACATCAAGTTAACCCCCTCCTCGATATTCCTTCTTTGTCCAAAAATCCATCCTAAGTTCCATCCTTTCCCCAAAAGAAACCCCATAAAAACTTCCCCCTTTTCCCCATGATACCTTCCCTAAATACCATTTTCCTCCTTCCAACTTCATCCTCACTCCACCTTCTTTCACACTCAAGTTTTATTTTGGAAAAAATAAATCATTTATACAACACACTAATCAAAGATAAAAGAATGTTTAAATATGTTTGTCAGATTCATTATTTCTCTCGAGCAGTAAAATAATTAATGTGAATTAAGTTTGTTAGATTTGAATTTTTTTGATCCTATCATCTACTTCATTGACGAATAATCATTCCTTGTCTTATTTAAACTGAAATAGATAGAATAGAATTTAGTCCACCGCTTGATCCATCAATGTGGTCATGATACATAATAAATACAAGGAGGTTTCTCATGTCTTAATTATTAAATCCAAATCCAAATTCGACAATGATGTTTGATGTACAAATAAAGTTTAATAACCATATTATATGGTATATAATAATATGAAATCAGCAACCACTTTCAATTCTTTTAAAATAATAATAATATTCATTTTCATGATTTACATAAAACAATCTAGATAATTTTATTTACATAAGCAAAACCTTGAAGCTAAAATCATGAAGTTATGTTTATTCTATAATAGTTATAATAACAATAAGAATACGTGTATTAATAATAATAATAATAATAAAATACATACTACAAACATACGACAGACATACATACTACAAACATAAAATTAATCAATTTTAAATAGAACACCTTCAGTGGTTTAAACAATATGATTAGCATGTTTAACATAAAAATATTATTGGTGTTCATTGAAAAACAACTATGTTATTTACCATAACTACCCCATGGCAATTACTTATTGACAACAACTATTAACTACTAATGCAACACTTATGTGTAACTAATAACTAACCTAATTGACCTATCTATACATGTCAACATGATTTAAACAATCATCATTCAAACTTGATTAATTCACAACTGACTCTTGTCCCAAATAACATGATTACAATTATTTTATCATGTCAAGTACTCATCACATCCATACTAGTGTACATATACCAGGTATACGCGTGGGGCCAGCATACACATAGATCATATACATACTATAAGAAAACACCATTTTCCCTATTCATATATACTAACTGACAAAATAGTAATCATTTTTCCAGAAATAGAAACTGCACATGCAAGACCTAACAATCAAATATATATAACCAAATCAACGTACTTCCAACATAATCATTTTAGCATAACAAATCGTTAATAATTAACCAATCAAGTTATAACATCATTTATACTTTAGATTCACTAGGTATCATAGACCCCCAACCCCCAAACAATACTAGCTAACATATCCTCCTATCATAAGCTACGTCTGCATCCTCCCTATCCTTCCTTTGCTACATTTATGAAACAGAGAAATCTCCTGTTGACCACAACATAGTAATCTCATAAGCATAATAACATTATAAAAATGATAACATCATAACATCATAATCAAAGCATCTACATAAGCATGATAACATCATAACATAATAATCATAGCATCGTCATAAGCATGATAACATCATAACATCATAATCAGTATATAAGCAGGTCTAACATGCCAAAACATAGTTTACTCAGTCTCGATGAGTCCACTGATAATAAGAAAATACAGTGTAATAAGTCTGGCTGATAAACATGCCTAAGTCAAAATATGGGGTTTTACAACACTTACCAATTAATAAGCAATCATTGATCCCTCTAAGTCAAAATGAGATATAACTTATTCATAAGGTGGAGAGTTTGGAGGAGAGAAATGAAATTTTTCTAGAATAAAAATTTCCACATATGATAGCGCAAACCAGGTTGAAATACAAATTTATTCTTCCAAACAACCATGAATAATTAGAATTGTGCTAGAACTCCCTTATTTTGAAGGGAAAATTTTAGGAAAAAATCAAAAGATTGCAAAATCAGTTAACATCATACTTCAGAAAAACTTTAATTGAACCACCATTAGGCCACTCAAAGGAAAGCACACAAAAATATGTTCTTGACATTTGTTTTACTACGCTCTTTCTCCCTTCATCGCATTTAATTTACTTCACATTTTTTTACCTTCGAACGTCCATTTACACATTCTAGGGAAATTTCCTGTAACAAGAAATTCATAAAATTTGATTGGTCAAATAGAATGAAACCAAAGTATATGTTATTCCATGTTGCATATAACCATTGGATGTGACATATCACTCTCAAGTCAATGCTTAGGTCTCACACACAAGTTATGTAGGTCAAAACATCACAAGGAGATAAAATCAACTTTGTCTTTTGAACTATCAATTGCATACATAGAAGTAATGATTCCCTGCAAAGGGGAAAGGGAAAAAATCATGATAGAATGGTGTCAATGTGTAAATTTCCATTCTCAGTAGTAACAAATCTCATATGTTTCTTGAGCCTCGATAGTAATGAGTGTCAAGCGCTTCTTATAACGCATATATATAGGAGTGATTGGAGGAGTCATGTTCTTGAGGATTAAACTATGAACACATGTATACAAGAAAAACAAAAATTTCCAAAGGTAAATTATTTACAATTGAGGGGAAGTGGTATTTTCATGCTCACTATTTGTCATAAACTAGAGTGAGCATGCACATTAGGGGAAATACCTTTTAATCTTTCAATTCTTAGCAATTTTTTAATAGTTGAATTAACTCATTGAAATTGACTCCAACATAAACTATGTTGGAGTAGGGCCCTGCAGCTACAGGAAAAGATGCTATATTGGGACAAGAAAGTCAAAGGAAAAAGTACTTGAAGCGGCCGAGAAGAGAGAGCTCAACCACTGCACTTACGGAAGCAACCGAGAAGAGAGAGCTCAACCACTGCACTTAAGGCAGTGGTGATAACAGGAGGGCTCAGCTACCCTCATAAATGGAAAAGGAGCAATGAGCTGAGGTATTCAAGACAAAGGATAGAAGGGGAGCGACCGAGGAAGCGGTGCCCATACCCACGATCAGCGCCGGGAAGCGTGGAAGACTGCAAAAAGCTGTGGTGTGACGAAAAGTGGCAGTTCAAAGTACAGATAGGCCGACTGTCATAGTTAGGGTTTTTGGGTTACTGTTGGGAAAGGCCCATAGTGTTGTAACATGGTGAGACCTTCGAGCCGCCTATTTAAGCATATATTTTGTATTATGAAAGTTTAGCTAGTCAATTAGTCTGTTAGCTCACAGTCAGTTAGACAGTTAGACATTGAGGAAGAGTCGAGCTCTAGTTCTATTAATTAGTCTATAGTTATCTTACTGTAACCAGTAGCTAGCTTTTCGAGCATGAATGTAACAATCCGCAGGGATTGAGAGAGAGAGAGAGGAAGAGTATATTGTAAGAGGAAGCAATATAGAAGGAGAAGAGATCTAGGAGAGAAGGGCTCCTGGCTGTGTGCACAGAGTTTCCTAGAAGATCTCAAGCTACATAATAGGTTGCAGTGGAACTGTGTTTATTCTCTCAAGATATAATATAAAAACCAGTTCCTGTGGATGTAGCTTCCTTCCCTGGAAGTGAACCACGTAAAATCCGTGTGTTGTGTGACTGTTCGTGTGATTGCGTTTACTTATTTGCTATCTGTTATTCATTACATGAACTTTGCTTAACATTTAATGATTGTATGTATGATATCCTTCAGTTTACAGTAGCATAGAAAGTTAACTGTGAGTTGAATCTGTTAAGTATTCTATGTACGAGTTTACCAGTGCTTGATTCATGACAGTTAACAGTTACAGTGTTAAATGACCTCTGTATATTTAGTTCAGCAAGTTGAGCATAAGTAATGTTCAGTGTGTTACTTTAGAAGCTTAAGTGAAGATTGTGTAACACCCTTATGAAGGTTAATTGAGTTATTATACCTAGAGGGAAAGCCATTGGACCTTAAGAGTTGATGAGCATAGTAAGCCTTACTATAGGAGATATCGCAGCGTAGAAAGGCGATATCGTACTGTCGGAGGACCTGCGGTGTGAGATATCGCAGGTTAAGTGTTGGAAGAAGAGAAATTTTGCGCAACGTCCTGGAAGCTAGGATGTGATAAGAGTCAGTCCAATAGAATAGTCAGCGAGGAAGAGAGAAACAGCCTGCGCTGAGAGAGATCCCACTGGTTAACCAGAGTAAGAGAAACCTAGGATGCTACAGAACCTGGTTGAGGAAAAGTGATTCTTCAACCACCCCATCTAGGATCACTTCGGGTGAGACTTCAGGTCGTTCTGTAGTCTGTTGCCAAAAGGGCCAGTGAGCTAGGGGTTTTGTTGGTACAATACAGTAAACCCGGGTCTTCCCAGAAGACAAACAAATGGTTATGTTGCCAGTTTTGAACATATTGAAGAGCTAATGTTCTGTTGGCATCCTACTAAAGAAGAACTTAACCACTGGGTCGAAGCTAAGGAGAGAGAATTTGCCGAAAAAGAAAACAAGAGTCCTACGTTGAGTACAGAGGACTGGTTACAAAAACATATCTTCATAGACCTGCATGAGATATTTTTTGCGACCTATGAAAATTAGTTGTACGACTGGTTGTCAAAGTTAACTGATAAGCATATATTCAAGAAGAAAAGGAACATTGTGTGGATACTGGAGCTTATTCAAACCGTGAAGAGCGTAGATAATCCCATTTTGCGGGAAGTAGACTTCTGGCTTGTGAGTTTGCTGGAAGGTTTCATTACAGAGTTTGCAGTTGATCAAATAAAGAGTTTCAGTGAAGCAAAGAGGTACTTCTTCAAAGGATATCGCGGTAAGTACTTAAACTCTTTAAATTTGTCTCTTAAGATTTTATTACATGAAAAAAGGAGTACTGGATATCTTCTCATATGAATAAGTTAAAGTAAGTGTAATGTCACAATATTTTGAGAGTGATTTTGAAGAAATTGGATGTACACATAGTGGTAAGAAATATAAAGTAGATTTCAGATCTTCCTTCTTTGAAGACAGTTCAGACAGCACTAGAGAACAGAGTCAAAGTAATAAATAAAGAACAGGAGGGCGTATCCCTTACCACCCTTATACCCCACAGAAACCAACCGGGACTCAAACTAATCCCGCAGGAACTACATCTAGTAGTTCACACACAGTACATACTACCTCTACATCACCTACATTTACACCGCCAAGTGTTAGTAATACAGCAAATCAGAATCCACCAAGTAGAAACAGAATGGGGGATGACATGAAATTACCTACCTTTAAGGGTACAGGGGCAGAAGACCCAGAACAACATTGGTTCCTATGTGAAGGTGTATGGACCATTAAACAGATCCAAGATGATAATACTAAACTTGTCTAGTTGGCCACTACACTTAGAGATAGAGCTTTAACATGGTATATGAAGTATACAACAGCGCAGCCCAGAACGCTCGTACAGGTCAGGACTGCCATGATTAAAGAATTTAAGAAACCTAAGTCGGAGTCACAATGTATCACAGAGCTTAAAGACATCAAACAGTTACCCACAGAGTCAGTATGGGACTTTGATCAGAAATTTAAAGCTCTTATAGACCAAGTTAGCTTTGAGTTTGCGCTGGAGTAGCATAAGGAATGGTTCATCGCAGCCCTGCTCCCTCATATCATACTTCCATTGATGCAATAGAGACTCCGTACGCAAGATGAAGCATTGGAGATGGCAATGAAACTAGAGGCTTCACCTCTAGCGGAGACTAGTGTAGGTATGACAAGCTTACAAAACCAGTTAGCCAATCTCACGTTATAGCTACATGAGATTAAAAAAGGAAAAGAGGTTGCACAAGAGCTATGGTGTACAAAGTGTAAAGGACAGGGCCATACTAAAGATAACTGTCCAATATTTGTTGAGTATTTAGCAAGTGGGGCTCCTAACCCCTTAGTATAGAATCAAGGGCCATGGTGTGAACTCTACAGAACAAGAGGACATAGAACCCAGGAATGCCCTTTACTTCAGAAGTATGTACAAACTCCCAAGAATTTATACTGTAACTTCTGTAAGTCAGTAGGACATGATGAAAATAACTGTAGAGTGTATGATCTCATGATAGAGAGAAAACATGACTTATACAGAGTCCAGTCAGAGACACCAGGTCTAGTAGCAAGACCACAGCATGAACCGGCTCATGTTGGCCATGGAGGAGGATTCATAGGAAGAGGTTGTGGTGGAGTTTTGGGTCGTGGCCATGGACCGATTGTTTGTTACAATTGTGGAGCTGTAGGACATTTTTCTAGGGACTGTCAGAACCCTACTACAACATGTAAATATTGCAAGTCCTATGATCACATTATAGAAGAATGTCCTATCTTGATAGCCAAGATTAGGGACCCTAAGCTAGCAGTACACCAGAATATTCATCTTATTGCTGCTGAGCAGAAAGAACCAGAACCAAGCATCAATGTTGTGACTCGCAGCGGTGCTTCTACTAGTACGACATCGCAGGATGCCGAAAAGAATACAGGTCTGGAGTGGGTACGTAAAGCCAATAATAAATAAACACCACTTGACCTGAAGAAGAACAAAGAAACATTTCAGCAAGCTAAAAATTTCTTTACTGACCCTACACCATCAGGATCACAGGTATTTCCTTGTAGGGGCATACTACAGCAAACACCTTGTGGCGTTAGTCCTGTGCAGATATCACAGGCTACCACATCTGGAAGGTGCGAAGAGGATGAGATGAAAGTAAGTGTACAATCCTTCCTGCGGAGCTGCTTGAAACTTGTAAGAAATGAGAAAGGAATCGAAGAGCTTCAGTGCATCATAGATCAGTATCAGCAGCCTTCTTCTATGAGTAGTGCGCAACGTGCTTTTCATAGTATTATGGGCCATACAAGAATAGGAAGAGAAATGAGACTCACAGCACAAATTGGAGAATTTGAAATGGATGAGGTAATCCTAGATTTAGGATCAGAGGTAAATGTTCTGACTAAGCAGACATGGGAACAGATGGGTAGCCCTAAGTTAGCCAGATCACCTATCCATCTACGATTATCCAATCAACAGAGGGTATCACCAGTGGGTCGATTATAGCAAGTGCCAGTTGATATTAACGGAGTTCGAAGCTTTGCAGATTTTGAAGTCATAGAAATCATTGGCGATAGTAGACCATATCCAACTCTACTAGGTATTGATTGGGCAATTGATAACATGGCTGTTATTGATTTGAAGAAAAGACAGATGACCTTTGAGGATAATCAGATTCTAGTCATCACACCGTTGGATCCTTTTCAGGGTCCTAGATACATTGAACCTATCAAAGCAGAGGAATATGTACGTAATATGGAGAGCCTATATTAGATGAATGCTAATCAAAGTGATTATATCAATCCGACCATAGAAGGAAATATTAGTTGGCGATGTGACAGCTCATGCGCATCGGATTCGGAGGTTGGTTTAGAAAATTGGCAGAATAGACTTTATGAAGTATCAGCTCGCAGATGTGCGTTTATGACAAAGTCACTGTAATGGATTGGCGCAGAGATTAAGGATATCCCTTTGTTTGATGGCTTAGTGGATGTCAATGACTTTTTACAACAGTTTGAGCAAGAAATTCCTCATGAGAAGAGGATGGAAACTATTGACCTTGCAGTAAGAGCCACACCTGCAATATGGTGGCATGCACATAAAGAACATATCGCATCATGGGATTATTTTAAGAGATTGATGGCGATCAGATTCTCTAATGACAAGGAGTGTCTACAGTAGAAATATACAGGAGAAAGTGAGCCCAGGTCACATATTAAGAGTTGTGAACAGAATTGGTCAAACATTCTAGAGGATGAATGGGTTCACCTATTCATTCACACTTTAGACACAATCCCAAGGAATTGGTACACTCAGACAGAGTTGCGTAGAGGAACAACTACATGGCCAGTTATGATAGAAAGCTTTAAACTCACTTTCGCTTTTGAATCTGAGTATCCAAGCATTGATCAGGATCTAGATGTTATAAGGACTAAGATATTTGATGACTGTACCCTATCAGTGTCTGCTCAATCTGATTGGGCTATCCAGTTAGAACATGCGATAGAGTGTTACAACTTCACAGAAGAGTCAGGCGATGAGGATGAGAACCCTCGTAGTATCAACATTCCAGAGTCAGAAGGGACTCGCGAAGTTGATGGACCAAAGCTAGAGATTCCAACTATCATAGATCCTATTAAGATTAAAAAGATCAATATTGGCACAGAAACAGAACCAAAGTTTGCTTCTATTGGAGACTATTGGGATGATGAAACGATAGGACACATTGCAGATCTGTTACATGACTATGAGGACTTATTTACACTAAGTTATAGAGATGAAGGGAATAGTAGGAGATTTGGGAGTCATGAGGATACCTTTGAAAGTGGATGCTAGGCCGGTTAAGCAGCGTCCATACAAATTAAATCCTCGTTATAAAGAAAAAGTTAAGGATGAGATTGATAAGATGCTAGCAGCAGGCATCATTGAGCCCATAGAAGAGAGCGAATGGGTTAGTCCCATGGTCATGCAGGAAAAGAAAACCAAAGGAGAAATCAGGATTTGTGTCGATTTGCGCAAACTCAACGACGCATCACTTCATGACCCATTTTCGACACCTTTTACTGATGAAGTCTTAGAAAATATGGGAGGAAAGGAGGTATATTCCTTCACTGATGGATTTTCAGGCTATCACCAGATAAGAATCCATCCAGAGAATTGACATAAGACCACCTTTGCGACAGAATGGGGTTCATTCCAGTATACAGTAATGCCCTTTGTTCTTAAAAATGCACCAGCTATTTTTTCGAGAGTAGTAGTTGCTGTCTTTAAGGAATACATCCATAAATTATTAGAAGTCTATTTTGATGATTGGACTGTATTTGGATTACTCAACAAGCATATAGGAGATTTAAGGCTCATGTTGGAGAAATGTAGGCAATATCATATTTCTTTTAACTTGAAGAAATGTATATTCTGTGCACCATTTGGTATTTTGTTGGGTCATATTGTTTGCAAACAAGGCTTGATGATAGATCCTGCAAAGATTGCCATCATCGTAAATATTCCAGCACCCAACTTAGTCAAGCAATTGAGGACAGTGCTTGGTCATATCAGGTACTATAGAAAATTCATAAAGGGTTATGCAAATATCACAGCACCTATGGAAAAGTTGTTAAAGAAAGACGTGAAATTCCTATGGAATGAGGAATGCCAGAAAGTTTAGATACACTTAAAGAGAAGATGGTTACAGCACCCATCTTAGTATTTCTAGATTGGAACAAGCCATTTCATGTACATGTGGATGCATCTAGCATCGCACTAGGGATTGTCTTAACACAACCAGGAGAAGGGGGTATCGATCACCCTATCGCATACTCAAGCAGAAAATTATCTACTGCAGAAAAGAACTACACCACTACAGAAAGAGAAGGATTAGCTATGGTGTATGCTCTACAGAAGTTCAGGCACTACCTGTTGGGTGCCCCATTCAAGATGTTCACTGACCATTCTGCTTTAAAATATTTGGTCAATAAGCCAGTGTTAGGGGGAAGGATCTGCAGATGGTTACTCCTATTTCAGGAGTATGATTTCAAAATTATTGTAAAACCAGGGATATTAAATGTCGGACCTGGTCATCTGTTGCAACTAGACTCAGGAGAAGAACCAAGTAATCTAGAGGATAATTTGCCAAATGTGCAATTGTTTTCTATCCAGATCGTAGATGAGTATTACGTAGATATTATTCACTTTCTCACTACAGGGTGGGCACCGTTTGAGTTTACTAAGTAGCAAAAGAAACAGTTAGTTGTTAAAGCAGTAGAATTCACTTTGATCGCAGGACAGTTATACAAGTTAGGTCCAGATGAAGTCCTGCATAGATGCATTTTTCCGCATGAGAAAGAGGCCATTATCAGAGAAGCACATTCCGGTACCGCAGGAGGTCATTTCGTAGGAAAGCCGACTGCGCAGAAAATTATAGCTACAGGATTATGGTGGCCTACTTTGCACAAAGATGCTAAGGAGTTTTGCAGATGTTGTGATATCTGCCATAGGGTAGGAAAACCTTCACGGAGAGATGAAATGCCGGTGCAACCACAAATTACGCTGCAGGCATTTGACAAATAGGCTATAGATTTTGTGGGTCCTATCAACCCACCAGGAAAATGAACTGGTGCGAGATACATCATCACAGGAACAGAATACCTCACCAGGTGGGCAGAGGCCAAAGTAGTAAGGAATTGTGATGCTGCTACAGCTGCACAGTTCATTTTTGAAAACATCATAAGTAGATTTGGATGTTCGATAATTTTGATGAGTGATCAAGGCACACACTTTCTGAATCACACTATTCAGGCCTTAACGGAGGAATTTCAAATACAACACCATAAGAGCACTCCCTACCACCCACAAGCTAATGGTACGGTGGAGGCTTTTAACAATATTCTAGAAAATGCTCTTACTAAGATCTGTAACAACCAAAGAAATGATTGGGACCTCAGGGTTAATGCTGTATTATGGGCTTATAGAACTACATGCAAGAAACTTACAGGACACACACCTTTCATCTTAGTGTATGGACAAGAGGTTGTTATGCCTATGTAATATATTATTCCCAGTTTAAGAATTGCTCAAATTACCGAGATAGCTGATACAGACATGATGAATGAAAGACTAGCGCAGCTGCTTGCCTTAGAAGAAGACAGATTCATCGCAGGATTTCATCAGAAAGTGCATAAGGCACGAGAAAAAGCTTGGCATGACAGGCACATTAAGAGCAAGATTTTTCAGATAGGAGACCTAGTGCTCCTTTATGACAGCAAGTTTCTTAAGTTTCCAGGGAAGTTCAAGATGCATTGGTTAGGGCCATATCAGATCCAGCAAGTTACAAAAGGAGGTGTCATTCAGCTCAGTAAACTAAACGGGGAGCTTTTTCCTACCTTAATTAATGGTAGTAGGCTTAAGCTTTATAGTGACATCCACTCCACCTCCCAGCCCTAACTCAGATATTTTATGTGATGTGTAGATGTCCAGTGTAGTTGAAAGGAGGCATCGCACCCCTAACTAGTCTACACTTAAAAAAAAAAAAGTTCTAAGTATGAGGAATCGCTTCAGAAAAGTTTGTTTTGCACAAGTCATAGGATGCTTGCAGAGTTTTTGAACGTTGCGGAGTTCATGCCAACACTTTGGTTCAGGATGATGCGGTGTGGAATCGCAGCTATGCGATGTTCCCCACGCCACATGGATGATTTTACAAAAGGGAAAGAGGGCCAGTCACTTTGCCTTCTGACAAGCAGTTAATATAAATATGACAGGTATATGTTTCCCTAGATTTGGAAACAGTACAGTGATTTTCCCAGATTTGGTAAATCTTGGTCGATATTGCCGGCGCCTGCACACAACCTTCGAGGAAAATTTAATTGGGTTTCAGCAATTAATGAGGATTGAGACGACAAATGTTGTCTTATCCATGCAATAAATGCATCTAATGGGTCTAGTATAAGTGACCGTTGCTTCAGAGATTATCGCCTTCATTATGAATACATAGATCATTCACACAGAAGGGTTATTTTTGTGATTTCTGAGAGTTACAGAGCAATTTGAAGAGTTTCCCCTGTTCAGAGATACTCCAGTTACAGAGTGCAGGTTTTCCCATTTTCGCAACCATTTCCCGTCTAGATTATTGCACCAGGTGGTGTATGTCCGAGGAGGAACCTTTAGAAGAAATTGTGTAATGATTTCAGCGTGGTGGCCTCGAGTTTGCTATGACGACGCCACCCAAGGTTGTGAAATTAGGTGCATCACAGGTCAGATAGATGCCAAGGACGAAGACTCAAGCTCAGATAGTAGAAGAGTCCAGCCCAAAGCAGGAAGAAGAAGTTCATATGGCAATAATATACATTGTGCCACGAGTCTAGGACGCACCAGAGGTAACCATTCCCAAAGGTATTAAGTTTCCTGTTCCGCTACCGCCGATTGATTCTCGTGTAAAGGAAGATGGATATCTGTTAGGATATGCCCCTGTTCTCAAATTTACATACTATAACCTTGGAGACAGTAAGACATATCCTCAGTTATAACCGGATTGATATCTTACAGTTTAGAGGAACCTGAGGACCAATGCAGATGAGTTTGTTCCTATGGAACATGTGCAGATTCTTGAGCAGTCGGGCTTGCTCAATTTGTTGAAAGTACCACATTTTGGATGAGGTGCAGAGGTTAATGCCATGGTGTGTGTGCTACTTTCCTGTGTACATGGAGGTTACCTCTGGCTAGGTAACAGGGTTGATTTGAATGTCAACTTGATACACCGCATCACTAGGATTTCCAATATCAGTAAGGACCCTCAGACACATATATCAAGTAAGAGAAAGGATTCCAAGCTACCAGCAACCCTAGTTAACAAGTATAAGCTACAGATAGGAGGTCGGGCTTATGACCTCACAGCAATAGCAGACGATACACTCAGATTCACAGCCATTCTGCTCACAGGTAGACTGTTAACTAAATTTCACCCGAAAGAAGTCACAGGATCAGTAATTCACCTTGCCAAACAAGTCGCAGAAGGTGAACAATTTAATTGGTGTTTATTTTTATTAAATATTTTTCTTCAAGATTGTTTGGTAGCACAGGACAAGCCAAACCATGCCTTCCACTTCTCGTGGCTGCTTATATTATGTGCATTTGTCAGGTGGAGAGAGCTGCCCCATTCCCAGTTCCTACAGCTACGAGGCGGAGAGTGTAGAGGCACGAGATATGCAAACTTATGGGAAAGCAACAGTCCAGCCAAGAAAAACATAAATATGGTAGTATTCTATGAATACTATAATCTGTTGAAGCAAGTCATCCAGGAGACACAACTGATCAACACAGAGGCTTTTTACATGTACGACAATCGGCTTGATTTCCTTACAGACATGCATACAATCTATCTGAGGCCAAAAGGGTTGAGAATAGATAACTGGGCTACTGGATCATTCAGGATGACAACACAGGATGTAGAAGATATCATCAAAGAATTTGATGAAGAATGGAAGAAGGCATTAGAATATGCCACATCATTATCACCAGGTACCGCACAGACAGACCCATCGGACAAAGGAAAAGACAAAGTGGGGTCCAAGAAGAAAGATATAGCAGAAGTGCCACCACCGGCACAAAAGAGGAAATATACAACAGAAGTTCCACCACTGGCACAAAAGATGTTAGATGCAGTAGAAGTGCCACCAGAGGCACAAAAGAGGAAAAAATCCAAAGCCTCAAAGCCAACTATAGAGATCGCACTAAAAGAGTATGACTATGAACTCATCGCATCAAGATTACAGGAGGCAATGAAGGACTCATTTCAGGTGATGCAAACATCACAGGACAAATAGCAGAGCACGATTGATAAGCAGCTTTTTGAGTTGAAGGCACTAACTAAGAAGACTACCACGATGCAGATTCCACCAGTCAAGGCGACAGTAAGAGAAAGCTCAACACAATCGATTTCCCGCGAGGAAGTCTTTGCAAAGGATCGCATCAATACAGTACTGATACCACCGGGGAGCATTCGATTCCCTGCTTCGATGATTGATGTGCAGATACGGGTTAGACAACCTATCAAGGTTAATCTGGCATAGTTCCTCGTTGATCAACTACAGATGATCCAGCTGCAGGTAGGCATAGAGCTCAAGGATAGAGAGCTTGCAACGTATAAACAGAACACTCAGTTGAGACAACAGAATGCAGAGCTTACCGCAGGATTTCAGAAAAATATGGAGGAGTTAAGAGTATACGGAGAAAGGGAACATGATCTAAGTCAGGTCCTACAGAACATTGCATTGGAGTTACCCCAGTGTAACATATAATTTTCCTTGCCTCTAACGCAGAAGGTAAGAAGAATTACAGAGAGAGCAAAGGCTCTGGAAGAGACAGTGGCCAAGATGGAGGCAGACCACAAGGCGCAGATTGCTGAGCTTGAGGCTCGAGCACCAGGAACACCTGAGACAGACAAGGAAGCAAGGGCATAGGCCTTTAGACTCACTTCAATACAGATGAAGTGTCGCATAGATGATGCAGAGTCATTATTAGCTGATGCGACGAAGACATGGTCGGAGCTAGACGAGCTCCCAGATAAAATGGAGTTGCAGCAGAGCATATAGCACATAGAGAATGCAACAGCAGTAATAAAGGAAGAATTCAAGAGCTTAGGAGCTCTTGCAAAGATGAAGATGACAGAGATGAACCGGTTGCAACAGGAAGCATAGCGGTTGAGAGAAAAAGAGATACAATTTAATAACCTGCTTCAACCGTATCAGGAACAAATCATAGAGCTTCTCGATGCAGTTGAGCAGAAGGTCAAGGAGTTCACTACAAGTGGTGGACCTCATTGGAGGAAACACGTGTTCTTACCCATAGTCCCACTTAGGTCATTCTTATCACATATTGTCATTGTTATGTCATTCCAAGATGCATCTAACAGTTTGAAGCAAAATAACACTCTCAAATTGATGCTTGAGTTAAAACCTTACAGGTATATAGAACCTTACTTTGTATTTTGAACTATCGATTTAATACATAGGATTATGATTCCAAGCAAAGGGGAAAAGGTCAAAATCATGATAGAATGAAGTCAACATGTAACATTCAAGCTTTGACAATAGCAAATATCAAATGTTTCTTGAGCGTTGGCAGTAATGAGTGTCAAGAGTTTTTTGTAATGCATATATATGTATATATATGAGTGATCGAAGGAGCCAAGGGAGCATGCACATTAGGTAGAAGACCTTTTAATTTTTCCCTTATTATCAATTTCTGCATAGATGGATCACACAGCTAATCATATCTAGGTGTTTTCCCCAACACAACTTGAATATTTGTTGTCCATCCTAGACGAAATCACATTATTACTTATACAATATGGTCAGGAAAACCATACCAGATAGCCTCTTTATAATAGATTATATTCAAGGAAAGTGACTATTTCAATCTCATAAACATAGTCAACCTTATATCCCTCCTATTATCTCAATAAGGCTCACGGAAATTAATGCCAACCATAAATGACTAGAGAAAAGTATCTAAATATTAGTTATCTAAATATCCATACATATATAGTTATTATTAGTACAATACATTGTTGACTGTTAAATAAAAATAGAAGCTTCCAAATGCACACTTTTATCAAAGGATAATCTCGCTGCCTTCCTCCAAAATATAGTGGCTTCAACCTAAGTAAGAGCTAGCAAATGTGTCCTTTTACTTAATGTAGTTAGCATGGATAATGACCAACACCCTATTTGTCAGTTCATTGCAAAAGTGAAATATTCAGGGATGGGCTAACACCATTTCCTAGAGTTCCATTCATGATTATTTCATTTTCATTGAATTAATAAACTCAAAATCTCATTTAGTTTTCGCGAATATGAGGGAATCGTCCACATTACCTACACGCTCTACTCTGCTCAACTTTGATAAATTACTTGGGCATGATTCGCTCTTCTTCAACTGAGTAGCAATGAATTAGCAATTTATTTTAAGATTGTGAACCATATCCAAGGCTTCCTATGGAACTGGTACTAACAAGAAAAATTGAATTAAGATCTCCAACATAATAAATTGACCGAAGGCTATTACAACATTCCTTAATTGTAGTTTTCATGTCATTGTCATATATGTTTCTCAAGTGTTGTAACATTTCATTGAGCTACACAGAGTAAAAAATTACCCTTCCTCTAGAAGAAAACTTTCAAATGTTTTCATCGATTCTACAGAATATGGATATATTTTTGGGATTTTTGGATGATCTATTCTACAACAATGATCACTCCCTCTAGTTGTTAGGACGAAGATGTTGCCTAATATTTAATATGGTAATATTACCTTAGAAGTTCCATTGTCATTCATTTTAAGTATTTTATAAAATGGTGTATAAGAGAATGTGTGATGGGTCTATGTCCTTCTTTTTCTGGTTGCCATTATTAAGCTCATGAATGTAAATATAGTGCATTTACACACATTGCAAATGCCTTTGTAAAGAAAGAATGCATATATTGGATGATAAAAGTGCAAGTAGAGGGTTTATTTACACATTTTGTACCAATATTGCATTTGTTTTATGTAATTTGAATTTAAAAGCGAGTGGAAAGTATATCTCTATATCTAAAGCATGAATTTGATCCAGCAACAAGGAATTTATTCTTCTATTCTAAAAATGTTGATGTATTTGTAACTTCGGAAGATATTTTGATGTATATCATCATTTTATGTTTTTTTATCCCTATTGGGGATGTGTGTTACGCCTTTACGGGATGTCTAAATTGTGTCTAGACCTTGAGGTGCAACCTCTGTTGTAAGTTAGGGAAATAGTCCCTAATGTAACATCATGTAATATGTAATTGTGGTCACTCTAGGAGAATTGGGCCCCATGTGAGATGACATGTAGGATCGAGTCTTATATTTGGTCAATAAATTGAAAGGGTATGAATAGGGAGGCGCTCTCCCTCATTTATACACACCACACACACTCTCTAAGGCATTTGAGAGAGAGAAACATTCATAAGAGGAGAGAAAGATAGATGCTAAACATTTCTTACTACTACTTTTGATCATCTTACTATTCTAAAGAAGTTTGCGGGGTTTTCTCCTTTATGGTTTCCCCGATGAAAATATTTGTCTTGTGTATCTTTTATATATTATGAATTTTGTTGTACTTGTTATTATTTCAGAACAAAGATCCTAGATAATCTAATTAGATCTTAAGAAAATCTAACATGGTATCAGAGCCTTTATCAAAGAAGGCACTATGCAGCTGCGAGAACTAGGGCTTCCTAGTTGAAGGTTTTCTCTCCACATATCATCAAGAAAGGATGGATAGGATAACTCACCTCACTAGGGAGAATCTATTGGTGGTAGCAGCTTCTGAATCAGATAATTTTCACTGTGCAGCCGAAATACAACTACAATGGCAGTTAATGAAAATTAGGGTTTAATTCTTGAAAACCCTAGAAGACTAAATTTAGTCATTCTAGAACTTTCGCTATAACACGAGATTGGAGAAGGATCATAATCCAAAAATTTTACAGGCCAAATAGAAAAGAATTTTGTATACTGTGTAAACATTTTAGCCTTAGATTCACTATACTTCAGGAGATATGGTTCTTCCAAATCAGAGTTCCATCCTCCTCCATAATACAATCATAAAGAGGTGACCTAGGGATATTTGATATATATCAGGATAGGAAGGTCTAAAATAAATTTTTCAAGATGTTGTAGGTAGGGAACGGACTGTAGTTTCTGTGATACTTTTTTTGACCCAAAAAGTGAAACAATGACACGTGGAAATCCATACAAGTTTGCTATGTTGAACAGTCCCCAAAACAGTCACCTTGGGAAACACAACATAAGTCCCACTTGGAGAATATATTTTTTATCAAACCTATGGGTTTCATAAGAATACTTATCAGGATATCACAGTGAGAAGTTTCATACCTTAAGGATTTGAAACTTCGGAGATATAACAGAATCAATATCAGTCATTTTTGTAGAATAAATTGAAAAACTAGGGCTTCCTGTTACGAGAGATTCCCTCCACTATTTTCAGAAAAGGAGTACATTGGACATATCGCCTTGAACAGACCCATATTTTTATCCAATCAGAAGTTCAAATTCCAAGTTTTGAAAATTAGGGTTTCTTTAACAAACTGTAGATCAACAAGCTCTAGAACCAGGACAGACACCTCAAATCGGTAAGATCTAAATTTTTGCTATTTACATTTGAGGTTCTGATTTCAAAATGACTAATCACACCAGCTTGATGGCAAGCTTGGTGAATCTGACAACTTTCGATTATGGAAGTATAGAACCTCTTTGATCCTTGAATAAATTGACTTGGATCATTATTTCAGTAAGAAAGTTCTAGGAGCCAGAGGGAGATGAGGATAAGGCTAGAGCTAAGAGAACCATTGCATATTCTATTAAAGATCATCTCATCCCTCATGTGTCATCCTTGAAGACACCAAAATGAAGTGTTCAATGCTATGATGGAGCAATCGAATAAGAATAAGATATTGTTATAACCACCTTGAATGGCCTCCGAAGATCATGGGATTCATTCATTCAAGGAATGTGTTCCAAAAGGAAGTGATTACCTTCAGTATAATCTGGGAAGAGTGCACACAAGAAGAAGCTCAACTCATAATAAGAGAAGAGAATATGGGAGAAATTGAATATCAATCTCTCACGATTCAAAGAATATCCATCAAGTGATGAGGAATATGAAGAACTCAATTCTTGAAGAACCTCTTATCCATCTTAGCATTTGGATAAGAAATGATGTCATTATGAATGAAGAAGATGATTAAACTGAAGGATCAAGAATGAGTCTACCCATGAAACAAATAAATATAAGTATTCAATTGTCATTTCATGATATTGTTTGGTTAAGCATTTGTTTGTATTTAGTTGATGTGTTATGCATGTTTGAGTATTTGCATTTATACTAGTGAATTGCACATGATGGGTAAGAATTCAATGATGTTGTACAACATTCCATTACTACTTATCTAGATTGAAACCTCTTTGTTGGAATATTAGGAGTACTACACACTCTTAATAACATTAGGATAGAATGCATCTAGAAGTTATTGTATGTATACATGATATGGATGAAAGTTGTAGTATTTGATAAAATAGTTGCATGGCTATGTGACATATATTTGTCACTATTAATAGGTTTTGAAAATTATGATATGTTTCTAATCATGAAAAATAACTTGACTTGTAGATCATTCGAAAGAAAAAGTAACGATAGTTTAGAAGAAGAACCTGAAGATTCCCGGGTCAAAGACACCATAGTGAAAGAAAGAGCTTCCGAAGAATATAAAGAGAATGGTAGATGAAGAATAGTATGACGATACTTCCAATGAAAGCAAGAAGCCTTAGACACACTCTAGTTATGTGATGCTATTGAGTGACATCATTGATGCATAGCTTTCCAGCTATGAAGAAGTAGAAAAGAAGAAAGGGAAGGAGACTATGATCAAAGAGTACAAGTTCAAGAAGAACGATGACCAGGATGCGGTGTCGAAACCTGAAGGGAAGTTCGTAGTGTCTTCCATGTGGATATACAAGATCCAACATGCAGTAGATGGCAACATCATGGGATACATTGCAAATTAAAGAAGGCCTTGTATGAGCTCAGAAGGCACCCATGGGATAGAACATACAGTTACATAGGGAGCTTTAAGATCACTTAGAGTGATGAAGATTTTAACCTTTGCTACAATATTGAATATGAAAGCCTATACAATATGACAAGCTCACAAATGGGTGCGAGAAAAAAAATTCAACAAAGTTCAATATAGAGAATCTTTGTATCTGGTGACCCTAGATGGATACATATATTATTAGTAGCAGAGGAAGCTACTTGTCACTCCATTAAAGGTAGAGGGAGAATGATGCTCCTCTTCAAAGGGAGTGATTGCAGAATATCCTAAGGTTCGACATGGTATGACAAGATGGACAAATTACTGATGGATCTAGGATTTACTAAGAGTAAAGCAGATTCCAACCTTTACTTCAAGGTTGAAGGAGGAAGACCAATGTTGGTCCTATTATATGTCAATGACCTGTTCCTGATAGGAAAAGAGGAAATAATTAAGATTCAAGAAGGAGACTTGTTGTCGAGTTCGAGATGAATTACTTGGGTATGATGCACTAATTTCTAGGCATGGGGATGTGGTAGAGTGCAGATGGAATATCAATTGGACAAGGGAAGTATGCAGTGGATATGTTGAATAGGTTCGGGTTGATGGATTGCAAGGCCATGGCCACACCTATGGCATCGAACATGAATCTATTGATTGATGCTTCAGCAAAGATGGTTGATACCATGATATATCATTAGATTATTTGTTCATTGATGTGCATGACGAATACAAGATCAAACACATGCTTTGTTATGAACAACCTGAGCCAGTTCCTGATGAATCTAAGACATGATCACATGGTTTCAAAGCATGCAGTGAGGTACCTGAAGGGTACAGTTGAGTATGGGATCAAGTATGATATGAATCAGAAGACTAGCCTACATGGTTATGTTGATTCGTATTGGTAGTGCCACTGAGAAGAAGAGCACCTTGGTTTACTTCTTTAGTTTGAGATCTAGATTAGGATACTAGTTTGAAAGGATGCAGTCCTGCATGGAGCTGAGTACATCCAAGGAAAAACATGTTGCCACTTGCTTGGCTATTTGTGAGGTAGTATGTTTCTTTTGAAAGCTACTTTTTTATTTGATTGATCTGACTTGCATTTTTGTATGATGCAAAGAGGAGCAGTGAAGCTCCAGTATGTGATCCAGATCAAGATCTCTTGAAAGAGGGAGTGATGAGTTCTATCATAGCTGGTGAGATAGGTTGTCTTAGCATAAAATCATGGCAAATCTCATAGGTTTCTTAGATGTAATCATTCCTGTAGGTTTTCCTTAGATGTAATTAGTCTTGGTGAAGCTCGTAGGTTATCCTTGGACATAATCAGTCCTAATGTGACTCTATGCTAGAAATGGCAAGAGTGAAGTTTGAATACTTCAGAGAGAAGTGTGGTGTACTTCATATCAAGGTTCCTTCCAAGGGGAAGTGATGATTCTGGAAGACGCAGATACACATGAGAGCCTTTCTGACATGGTGGCAGGGTGGGACTCCCATGGTTGGATGTAAGTGCAGATCCTTTTCGACATGGTGGTAGGCTAGGCCTCCCATGGTCAGATGTAAGTGTAGAACCTTGCCGACATGGTGGTAGGTTGGGCCTCCCATGGTCGGATGTAAGTTTTGACACGGTGGAAGGTTGGGCCTCCCATGGTCAGATAAAAGTACAGAGCCTTTTCGACATGGTTGTAGGTTGGGCCTCCCATGGTCAGATGTAAGTGGAAATCCTTTCTGACATGGTGGAAGGTTGGGCCTCCCATGGTTAGATGTAAGTGCATATCCTTTTCGACATGGTGGTAGGCTGGGCCTCCCATCATCGGATGTAAGTGCAGAGGCTTTTCTACATAGTGGAAGATTGGGCCTCCCATTGTCGGATGTCAATGCTGAACCTTTCTGATATGGTGGCAGGATGGGCCTTCCATGGTCAGATGTAAGTGCAAAGTCTTTCCGACATGGTGGCAGGTTGGGCCTTCCATGGTTGGATGTAAGTGTTGGAGTCATTCCCATATGGTAGTAGGTTTGTCCTACCATGCTGATGAATGTGAATGATGTGTTATTTGTATCTGTGTTGTGCTCTGTTGGATGATGAGATGATATGAATATGATGAGGTAATATTAGGGTACACAGGTATTGAAAGAGGCATATAATCAATCTTGGAATGCTCCTTTAGGTTTTGCAGTAGCATGTAATCAAATCTAGGAGATCTTGCAGGTTTTGTAGAACGCACATAATAAGTCCTGGGATGTACCTACTTGATTTCTTTCTCATAGAGATGATGAAGACCTACACAGAGGACTAGGCCTACATCCAGCATGAAAAAGGGTTGGCACTATAGATGAAGACCTAACAAAGGACTATGCCTACATCCAATATGAAAAGGGGTTGGAACTGTAGAAACTTCTGATGACAGATAGTATGGGATGATGATCAAATTATAAGAAGATGATGGTAGCATCTATGATGAAGAATCTATGACTCCATGATGATGACGATGCAATGAATACCTAACTAGATGTATTGATGATTGTGTAGAGAGAGAATACCTTCCTAGTTAAGAGGGACTCTTGATGTA
>LPNX010672019.1:320457-483048 GCA_001517045.1 Pseudotsuga menziesii | reverse complement strand
TTCTTCCTCCAAAATTAATCGATATTATTTTATTATTTTAACTATTATTTTATTATTTTCCTTAGGAGGCCCATTTTAGACCCCAAAATTCCTCTAATGTTTGTAACTTTGGAAGATAATCTGATGTGTATTATCGTTGTATGTTGTTGTACCCACATTGGAGATGTGTGTTACCCCTTTACGAGATGTCTAAATTGTGTCTAGACCTTGAGGTACAACCTCCATTGTAAGTCGGGGAAATATTACCCAGTTTAACATCATGTAATATTTAATTGTGGTCTCTCTAGGAGAAGTGGGCTCCATGTGAGATGACATGTAGGATCGAGTCTTATATTTGGTCAGTGACTTGAAAGGGTATAAATAGGGAGGCACATCCCTCATTTATACACACCACACACACTCTCTAAGGCATTTGGGAGAGAGAGATAGTCATAAGAGGAGAGAAAGATAAATGCTAAACATTTCTTATTACTTCTTTTGATCATCTTACTATTCTGAAGAAGTTTGCGGGATTTTCTCCTTTACGCTTTCCCCGATGAAAATATTTGTTTCTTGTGTATATTTTATATCTTATGCATTTTTTTGTACTTGTTATTCTTTCAGATAAAGATCCTAGATAATCTAATCATATCTTAAGAAAATCTTACAGAAAAAGTCAACACCAAGGCACTCGCAATCTTGTGTATTAGCTTTGATCGTTGGAATAAAATCATACTTTAAATAGCTTCTAAGGAGTTGATAAATTTGCATAATTTTGAAATGTTAGAATCAAGCAATTCACAATATTCTTATCTAAAGCCTCAATATTTTTTCAACTTTAGCTAATAAATATAACATGGCTTGAATTGAAGACTATTTCTAGTAAAAATGGATGTAACTTTGTTCAATTCTCATATCGACAGATTGTACACTATTCTTTTATGTGAAAACCTTCTTGTATTGTATAAATGACATGCATTGAAAGTATATGGAACAAAGCATAAATATTCTCATATTGAAACCAACTTCACGTGAGGCTCAACTATCTGTATCTACTAACTTGCTTTAATATAGAAAAATTGCAAAATACTGGTGTAGAAGATTGGACTTTGGTCATTATGGTATGAGTCAAAGGAAAAACTTGGAAATGATCACCACCAAGATAGATTCATCTTTATGGATTTCCACACCAATTTCAAATGAGCATGGTATTGTCTCTAGAATCCCTTCTCATTCCTTTAGATGGGAATCAATGTCGTCTTTTGGAACCTTATATGTTTGATAATACCATGCACATTCATATCACATTTCTTGCATTTTTTTTTAACATAAACGGTTGTGTGATTTTTTATTATATAGAAAAGAATGTGGATACAAAATACATATAGGATTTCTACCATAACAGGACATCATCCATTTCACCTTATTCATCCTTCTCTATCTTATAGCTATCATGAAAATTGCCTATACTGTGGAAGCTATATCTTCTTACAAATTGCCCAAGCAATAAAATGTAGAAACAAAACATTACAAAAACAAATCAGATTTCTAAGGGATCCAAACATTTTCACGAATGATGCTATCATTTTTTAATACAAAACAACACAAACCAACCCCTTTATTGGCCATGTTATCCACCTATTGGTTTTGACCTCTCAAAACATGAAGGAAGGTATCTGTTTTTAATTCCTTGACCAGACAATAGAGGATGTGATGCATCTTTGAGGATGGAATATTTCGATATCTAGAGATATTTATTGCTTCCCTAATGGAAATTAGGGAATATCCTTTAACACTCATTACCTCAATCCCCATTTCTCTAGCCAACTCCAAACCTTTGATTATAGCGTTCCATTTTGCGCCATTGTTCGTTGCTATCCCTGTTGAGTATATAGTTTTCATTGATGTCAAAGGTGTTCACGAATGACAAAGGAATAACCAGTGGATATGATGACAGGAAAAACTTAGTGAAAGACTAAGGTAGTGATGGCATGGCATGGCATAGTTGAGGATGTGGAATGACACATATGATGATATCATAAGACTTACAAGACTATGTCGACAGTATGATGTAAACAATGGTTAATGAAACATAGAAACTATATCTACGAAAGTGTTTACAAATTCCTCAGAGAAACTATATTTGCAAGAGTGCTTATAAATTCCTTATAATCAGCATCATGATTAAATTCTCTGTGTATATAAATATTTAAAACTATTGGAAATAGTCGCAGAGGATTTTCACAAAGAAATCGTGCAGATACGCAAAGTCATTGTGAGATCCGCATTCGATATAAAATTGACGGTCAGAAAGCATCCTGCATGAGATCCGATGGTTAAGGATTAATTCCGACAGTTAGGAGAAAAATTCAAAGTTCCACAAAATATCAAGATCAAATGGCTGACATTAGTTCCGCTAAAAAATATCGACGGTGTGGAAGAAAAATGTGGAAAGGGAATTGTGGAAGTAACATTTAAAAATTTTATGATCCCGTAACCCGCAATTTGGAAGATTGAAGGTTGAGAAAGACTCCACAAAAGATTGACAATGTGGAAGAAAAATTATGGAAAGAAGCTTGCAAGAAGGAGCTTGTGGAAAGAAGCTTGTAGAAAGGAGCTTACGGGAAGGAACTTGTGGGAAGGATTTTGCATAAAGGAAAAAGTGGATAGTCGGCATCCGAAATCCTGCAATCTGGAGATCAATAGTCAGGAAAATGCCCGATAAAGATCAACGGTGAGGAATCGTTGATGAGGAAACCATGGTGTAAAAATATGATTTCGAGGAGGAAATTTATGTGTTAGATCGACGGACCGAAGAGAATCAAAATTAGATCAACAGCATAGCTTCATTCTGGATAAGGGGATTGCAGAAGCACCAGAAAATGTTAGGTTGAGCTGCAAAAATGATTTCTGAGGTGCATCCATAAATGGTAAAGAAGAATTTCCAATATGAAACTCATAGATGGAAGCTGAAGCCCATGTTTTGTGAGAGAAACATATACAAATGAGCCTGTAATGAAGATATCCCACAGAGAGCTCACAAAGGAGGAAAAGAAGCCCACAAGCATGAGAAAAAGAGAAGCCTGAAGGTCTGAAGATAGAGTATTCCCACCGATGGACGAGAGGAATTCCACAGGCATTGGTTTGACGAACCTGCAATCAGAGAAGAAGGGATCTTGCATATCATAAGTGATCAAGAAGTTTTTAATTAATTATTTAATTAAAAATCGTTAATCACATATTGTTGAAAAGGTGTGACTATCAGATTTGAAAGGGCATGATTGTGAAAGGGTATGTTTCCAGAATAGAGAGATGTGTCAGTAGGAAACATGAAGGTACTTATACACAAAGGTATGAGTGAGAGAAGTGTCTCGGTCAACAAGATTGATGTAGCCATAGCATAAGACATAGACCAGTGGTCGTGATAGAGAATGGAGGGAAAATAATTATAGCATATAACAGAAAACATATTAGGGTGGTAGGGTGGCACTGGGGAAGGCAACAGGACTACAAGGGGTTGTTTCCTCCTTCTAGAAGAATCTGGTAAATAGGGTGTATGATCATCGTTTCAGTCATAGCTAAAAAAATAGGGTGTTGTAGCATCCTTTTAGTCATAGCTGATAAAATAGGGTGTCGTAGCATCGTTTTAGTAGCAGTTGATACAACAGGGGGTCATATCCTCCTTCAAGTGGTAGCTGGTAAATAGGGTATCGTAGCATCCTTTCAGCAGCAGCTAATAAACCACGAGGTCGTAGCCTCCTTCCAATGGTAGCTGGTAAATAGGGTGGCGTGGCATCCTTTCAGTAGTAGCTGATAAACTAGGGGGTCGTAACATCCTTCGAGTATTTGTTGGTAAGTAGGATGTAATACTATCCCTGTCTGTAACAATAAGCAAAACTATTTGTAAATAACAATTTTGCATTAATAGGACGTATTGGTGGTTTACCCTATTGGGCTTCCACGTTAAAATTGTGTTCTGTGTATTCTTGTTGTTATGTGTTTTTAATGATAGATTTAAAAAGTGGTTAAAATACTAAAAATATAACAATATTGATTCATCCCCCCCTCTTAGTATTGACCAATAAACCAACACTCCCAATTCCCGAGGCATACTCTTTTTGCTTGTTCCCCTTGGAGTCAAAGATTACTCCACCTGCACCTATAATCCCTGAATTTCCTTCTGAGGCACCATAAAAAAACAAAGAGCTACTTCCTATCTTTGCCCACCAATTTTGTAGTTCATCATTGCTCATCCTTATCTACCGGCTCAAAAGCTTCAGCTTCTTTGAGGGGTTTAACCAGGAACGTGGGGTAGGATTCCAAAGGAGGTCGGCCATCCAAGCTCTTTCTTCAACCGCAAGAGGTTCCCTTTTTATTCTTTTCATTCCTCTTATGTATAAAGTGTCCACCCATAGGGCCTTTGTCAAGGAAGAAAATTTATTAATGCATAAGATTATTCCTTCAAATATTTCCTTGTTCCTTGTAGTCCAAATTTTCCAGCAAAAAAATATTGGGAGAGATTACCATGCTCTAGAAAAGTCTAGTTTTTTTATTGAAAGAGCCCTGATAGTAATCTTTCCATTTGAAGAATAGATCATTCCAGTTCGTTGGATGCATAATATTCATATTTAATTCTTTTAGCGCATTTATCTATACCTTTTGCGTGAATTTACACTCGGTGAAAACATGCTCAAATCTTTCCCCATCCTCTTTACACAGGATGCAGCGTAGCGGCCCTACGATCCCTCTCTTCCTCAGATTCTCGATTGTGAGTGCTTTACGATGGGAAAGGATCTAGAAGAATGTAAAACTCTCAAAAATTCATAAGAAATTAACATTTGTCTTCGACAACTAATGTTTAAAAATCATCGCTTAAGTGAGTGACTTAACTGCTAACAGTTAACACTTTGAAATATTTTGATCTAGATACTATAACAATTACATTTATTATTTTATATAAAAACATTCGTTACTGACTGACTTCAAAATTAAGTAATGAAAGATCCATCTAGGATGTAAATGATTTGAAAAAGTAAGAACTGAGAACAACTATTTAGTTAACTTGTGAGTGCAAGGTACTAAAGTTTGATTCTTGCTTAATGAAGGAACTTCTGGTTATATATGAGGCTTACTTAACTTATTGTAGCTAATGGAGTGGAATCGATGATTCTTGTTACAGGTCCTTTTACAGGTAACTCTTTGTTCCCAATTTTAGGTTCAATATTTAAATATTCTAGTTGCAAAAGTAAAATGCTAAACTACTTGTTTAAACTAAAGGCTTGATTCATGCAGGTATTGTAAAACCTATTCTTTCATAACTGGAATTTGTTATTTTTGTAGTCCTTTATGATCTACTTTTTTTTTAAAAGCCTCATTAGAGGAAATTTCAATTTAAAATGGGCCTTCCAAAAATAATACAAATTCCATTTCATCGTGTATTAGCCAATCAAAATGCTTTAAAATTCAAAAAGGGAGCACCTCTTAAACAATTTTTTAATATAAATTTGGGGATAAGTATCATAAAAAAAAAACTTTTTTGTTCGTATTTTCGACATGTCTCCCTGTGTTTTTACTCAAATTTCAATTGAGAGAGCTTGTTGGATTCAGAATTAAATTCCACATCCAACAAGTACCCACTCGACATACTTTTGATGGGCCCCGCTACCTCAAAAACAAGAAATACCTGAAAAAACGTGATTTTTAGGTATTTCTTGTTTTCTGGGTAGCAGGGCCCATCAAAAGTATGACGAGTGGGTACTTGTTGGATGCAGAATTTCATTCCTCATCCAACAAGCTCTCCCGATAGAAGTTTGAGTAAAAATACATGGAGATATGTCAAAAATGCGAACAAAAAAAGTAGTTTTTTCTTTTCTTCCTCCAAAATTAATAAATATTATTTTATTATTTTAGGTATTATTTTATTAATTTTCCTTAGGAGGCCCATTTTTAGTTGAAATTTCCTCTAATGTTTATCCTGGGTAATAAAGTTATAAGAGTTTCCTAATTTCTCTTAATGACACACACACACACACACACATGTAATGTAAGTTTTATAATAAAAATATATGTCATTAAAAGCTAACTATAAATATAACCTCTGCAATTTATATTATAGTATAGTTGGAATGCAATAGTTCCAAAATTTCCAAATGCATCGTTATAGCATACTACATTAATAGTTAAACTTACCATACTGAAATAATCATGCAAACGTATCACCTAAACATTAGTATTAACACATGATAAAAGTATTAATATCTACCATGTCTTAATATATGTGAAGCATTAACCAAAGAAAAATATATTAATACTTTTTTATATTAAAAGTAATTACAACTATTGGAACTTTAGAGCGATCCCAATTAAGGACTTCGAAGTGAAATCCATGTGTTTACAAGTTATGAAAAGAATTAATATGAAACCCTATCTATAAGAGTTGACTAAACCCTAATCTTTCTCTTGGGAGTTCATTCTTTACTCGACACAAAGGGTAGAGCCGATAGGATCTTGGCCTCTCGGCCTGCGAAGCATGTTTGAGTTCTTCTCTGTGTGAGAGGTGGAATACCAGGCCAAAGAGTGTGCCTTTTGATCTTGAAGATACTAAGAGAGATAGGTAAGTTAAAAACTTAGCTTGAAGAAGAGGTTGTAGTTTCAGCTCGGCTCTTACTATAATGATTTGTTGACTCCCTTCCCATTCCTCGATGCAGTTTAATACTGGATATTTCCTTCGCCATACATTCACGTAGTCCGAGTGGGGGGTTTACAAGTGAACTCCTCATGACGGTGAGCATCAAAACAACACATGTATCATCTTTAAAAAAAAATATTTGGACTGTTAAAATAATTATTTTTATAAGATTTGTGTATAAATTTTATAAATCATTTTTCTTTGTTTTTGGTGCAGAGTTGATTAAGATGAGAGTTTGTTATTTCACGGGTGAACATGGACAGAGAGCTCGCTTAGCAACTATGGCTTGGACTGTCAACCTATGTACGCTTGATTCGGTAAGCCTCAACTTTACCTGAGGTTCCCTTCTTTAAGACGAGATGGGTAGGTTAGTGATGGTAGGATGAGCACTCAAAAGGTGGAGTTTTTTGGGGTCGTCGATGGATTGGTCTAAAAATGATGGTGAAATGCTAGGGTTACTATTATTATTGAGAAGGTTACGAGGCTTATTCTATTGTAACTTATTTGTAAATAATATGATGGGGTTTTGAATATAATTTATATTTTTTTAATGATTTTTTTTAAGTTAGTTTACTAGGAAGGTCGTTTTGTTCTTTAAGCTTATAAAGTTCTAGACTAGAAAAAATATAGTGAAGCGACTTGGTTTTTCTCCTTTTCAGTTTTGTAAAAGAGACTCTGTTTAGAGAGCTTTGAAAAAAATTACGGTATATAAAAAAATGGTAAATTTCTTTTATTACAAAGTAGTTTGTTTATTTTAATAGTTAGGTCATTTTATTGTATATAAAAATTTGTACAGCCATAGATTTAAAAAGGGTTAGGGTTTGAGTTCTATAACCATTACTCCATTTATTATACTCTGTATTTATTTTTATAGAATGCTTATTATACTATGTTGTAAGAAATCTATAATTTCCATTTTGTTTTCTTTTATATAGTAGTTATTATAAGAAACTTCTAGGTAAACGAATTTAGAATAAATGTATTTATTTATTTTGTTATATTATAAGTAATAAATAGTTTATGCCCTGTTTAGGTACAAATTTAGTTTAATCTAGGGAGATTGTAAATTAGATATAATAGTTATATGTATTAAATATTTGGAATAGAAGGATTTGGAATAATTTCAGAAAACTATAACTTCGAGGGGAAAAGGAAAAGAATACTTATTTACAGTTTTTTTTGAAAACATGCTTTAAAGTACTTTATGGTTAAAATTTTAAAAATATATTTAACTAAAGAAACTTTTGAAATAGATAAATCTAATTTTCAAGCACTTCTATCATGATTAACAGTAGAAAGTAAATAATCATATTCCTACATATCTTGATTGAATTATTCATCCAACTTAATTTCACCTAATGTACTAGAGTACTACCTCTTCGGAGGTGTAGAAAAATATAGTCACGTAATTCATTCATCAGTAAATTTAAATCTAACCCCAATTCATTCTTTCTAATACATATTTAACCAGAATTTATCTATCTTTGAACAATAAAATTTTTAACTAACTAATTTTAAAAACAAATGAATCAATCATATAATACATTAACTCTTAAATTCATGCATTCTAGTTCCTGTGCTTGCATAGAGAAAAGTAATTAACATTTAGAACCTAGTAAAATAGCAGAGGAGACAACAACCTAAGGAGCCCGTTCCACCTAACCAATTCCTGAAGAAAGCTGAGCTGCAAATATTAGGACCCACGAGCCTGTCTACTGGTCCACCTAGTTGAAATCATTGGGTGAGAGAATAGGTTAATAAACCCCTACAACTCCACATAGTGATTAGCAATAATACTTCTACATGTAGCAATATGAACTCAGCCAAAGCAGTTGCACTAGTTCAGTAAATCATCACTTTCACACTCAAACACTTCTGCTTTTTCCCCTCCATCAAATATATTATGCACAAATTTCACTCATAAATTTCCTAGTAAAACATTGAAAAACCATAGCTGAATTCAATGGGCAGTTTATAAGCTTTCCTAGGTCTTATTGGGTCAGTTTTTTTTCACTTAATGAGCCACCTGCTCTTGTTCCACTTTCTTGGGGAACATGACCAAAAAAATAGGGAAGTTTCCTTGTGCAACAGCTAGAAGTAGTTTGAAGATGCTGCAAAGTGTCAATCTGCTCTCAACCCAGTCTATTCCACCAAGTGGCCAGTAGACACTCATTTAGCATCCCCCTTAAGCTGTTGTCTCATCTTTTATTTATTAATTAATAAAATATTCAACAATTAAATAGAATCATCCTTAACCCCACTTGGTTAATAATTAAAAACTTTACAATAAAATTAAAACATAATGTCTTCTCAAACATAAATTTTTTTTTTCAATTTGGGGTATGTGACATAGACACCCCCTTAAATATAACATCGTCCTCGATGTTATTTTATTCATCATCCTTAGAGCTTCCCTGGAACAAAATTGGACATGTTTCCCACATATGACTCTCCAATTCCCAGGTTGATTCTTCTAGACTAAGGTGTTTCCATTGCACCTTCATCTATCCAATGGTGTGATTTCGAAGCAAGATCTCTCTCTTATGGAGGACACAATCTGGTTCCACTAGAAAATATCCTTCGGGTTCCACCTGCACATCATTCCAATTTATAAAATGAGTAGCATCATGTACATATATTTTTAAAACAAAGATATGAAAAACATTATGAACATTTAAATTCAGCGGTAAATCCAATTGATATGCCACCTGTCTTATTCTAGATAGTATTTCGAAAGTCCCACAATACCTGGGTGCCAACTTAGCAAAAATTCTTAACTTTAAAGAACTCTTTTTAGGCCTTACCTTTATTAAAACATGTTCACCCACCTGGAACTCTTTCTGAGTTCATTTAAGATCTGCTTGACTTTTCTATCTGTCTTTTGCAACCTTCGAATTACCTTGCACATGCTTTACAATTAACTCCATCTCCTTCAATAGCTCATGGAGTAACCTATCAACTGGGTTACTCCATGAGATGGGAGTGTTGCACTTTCTGCCATACACAATTTCAAATGAGCTGTATTTCACTGAAGCTTGGTAGTTATTGTTATATGCAAACTCAACCAAGTGTAAGTAATCCTCCCATTTGCCTGGTTGTTCTCTAGCATACATCCTTAGCATATATTCCAATATTTGATTCACTCTTTTGGTCTGTCCATCCGTCTACGAATGAAACAATGTACTGAAATTTAATGTAGTATTCAAACCTTTAAATAGAGACTTCCAGATATTTCCCATAAACTTAGGGTCTCTGTTAGAAATTATAAATTTCGGTATCCCATGTAAATAAAATATTTGTTTCATGAATATATCAACAATATTATCAGCCTTGTAGGTGGTATTTACTAGTATGCGCTGCTTTACTAAGTTTATCAACGACTACCTTTATCGAATCATTCTGATTCTGATTTCTAGGTAGACCTGTAATAAAATCAAGACTGGTTATTTCCCATATCCATCTAGGAATGGGTAATGGATGTAATAAACTGGCTAGATGTTGGTGTTTAGTCTTAACCTATTGACATTCAAAGCACCTAGCAATGTATTCTGTCAATTCATTCTTCATATTTGGCCAAAAATAATCTTTCTGTAACATGGTTATGGTCTTTTGATAACCAGGATGTCCTGAGTAAGGAGTCTTATGTATTTCATTTAAAATCAGCAGCTTAATTTTAGGTACATTAGGTATATACAACCTATTTTTATAAAGTATTAATCCTTTATCATTTAGACTATACCATGTACTTAAAATTTAAGTTAAATTTTCTGCTATTTTAGCTTGTAATTTCTGATAATTTTCATCCAATTTTACTCCTTCTTCCAGCTAATCTTCCAAATCAGTTTTATAAGTATTGATTGCTGCCACAAAATTTAATCTTGCATTTCTACTTAAAGCATCAACGACTTTATTTTATTTTCCTTAATATGTTGGATCTCAAAATCGTACTCGCTAAGGAAAGCTAGCCACCTATCTTTTCTCATGTTTAGATTTGGTTGATCCAACAAATATTTTAAACCTTTAGTATCAGTCATTAACATAAATTTTCTTCTGATTAAGTAATCACGCCACATCTTCAAATCATGTATGACAACAGCCAACTCTAAATCGTATGTAGCGTAATTTTTTTCGTGTATTTTAATCTTCCTAGACTCATATGCAATTACGTGTCCTTCTTGAGTTATGACCCCACCAAGACCATCGTTGCATGCATCATTGCATACAACAAAGTCTTTGTTAGGATCAACAATTCTTAAAATTGGTGCAGTAGTTAATAATGTTTTTAACTTCTTAAAACTTTCTTCACATTTTTTATTCCACTTGAATTTATTTCCTTTCTTCTGTAAAGAAGTGCTGGGATTTGCGATTCTTGAGAATCCCTCAACGAATCTTCGATAGTAACCGGTGATCCCCATGAATGACCACACGTCAGTCACATCCTTTGGGACTGACCATTTTTCAATTGCCTTTATCTTTGATGGATCAACCAAAATCCCCTCTTTAGTTATCACATGACCCAAGTATTGTATTTTATCCTTAAAGAAGTCGCACTTACTAAACTTAGCATAAAGTTGATGTTCCCTTAATACTTGTAAGACAATTTTTAAGTGCTCCTCGTGTTCTTGTTTAGACTTAGAGTAAATTAAAATATCATCGATAAAAACAACTACAAATTTATCGAGATACTTATGTAATACATTATTCATTAGACACATGAAGACAGTTGGGGCCTCAGTGATCCCAAATGGCATGACAACAAACTCATAGTGACCATATCTGGTCCTAAAACTTGTTTTAAAAATATCTTCATCTTTGATTCGAACTTTATGATAACCAGATCATAAATCAATCTTTCAAAATATTGTTGCTTCGTGTAGCTGATCAAACAGATCATCTATGCGGGGCAATGGGTATCTATTCTTAATGGTCATTTTATTAAGCTGAAGGTAATCTATGCATAAGCGTAGAGTACCGTCCTTCTTTTTAATGAAAATGACAGGTGCTCCCCAAGGAGACACTCTCGGTCTTATATACTTTTTATCAATAAGTTCCTTTAATTATGACTTTAATTTGTTAATTTCCAAAATATTCATCTAATAAGGAGATTTTGAGTTGGGCACTGCACCAGGTACCAACTCAATAGTGAAATCTAATTCTCTTTTCGGAGACAGTCCTAGAATTTCTTCCGAAAATACATTCGAATACCCGCTCGGGATTGGAATATCTTCCAGTTTTAGTTTATCTTCATTATTAATATGTTCTTCATCAATTATAGTTACATCGAAGGCTTTACATCCTTTTCGAACAGCTCTCTTTAATTGCAAGGAAGATATTTGTCTGATAGTGGTTTTCCTAGGAATTCATGTTACGGTTATTGTTTCTCATTCATTATTTACGCATGTAAAAGTTTTATCAAAACATTTCAAGACTACTCTATGCCGTTCTAACCAATCCATACCAATTAATACATCATAAGATCCTAACGGAAGTACATTTAACTTTACTGAAGTTTCAAATTGATTCAAAAACAAAGCACAATCTTTCACAAAAATTAATCACTTTCCTTTTTGCTCCTGTAGCTAGTTGAACCAGCCATGACTTTGTAATCTTTTCTACTCATAAATTGCATTTTTCTACTATAATAGGAGAAACATAACTCAAGCTATCCCCTGGGTCAATTAAGATAGAAATGGGTGTTTGATTTATCTTACCTTCTACTTCCACCATGGAAGTTTGATAATCTTCCTGCCTATTTTCTAGTGCCGCATTGATCCTAGGCATTCCCCTTGCTAAGTCACCAACAGTCATCTCTTCCTACACTGTATCAATGTTACTGGTAGTTTTCTTTTTGTTAGGGCATACTGATGCATAGTGAGGTCCATTACAGTCCCAATATTTTATTGGTTCTTTATGTTCATTATTCTCAACGTAGTTACTGTGATTATTAGCAGGTTCTTTATTTCTAGGACCATTAGGGTTTGACTATGAGTTATCTTTATTTCCTTGGAAATTATTATTAGGAAAGTTGCATGTATTATTATTCCCAACATTGTGATTAGGTGTGAAACCTTTCTTTTTATGTTCAAAATTATAAGACCTCTTGGCATTCCAGTTTGGCATGCTTTCCCTTTTTTTATTCTGCTCATAGCAAAAATTTGCCTTTCACATAGCCTCCTCAAGGGTTTTAGGATTATCGTATTCAATTCTATCTTTAATTTGAAAAGGTAAATAGCTTAGAAAATGTTGTACCTTGGGCTTCTCATCCATAATGTAAGGAACGTAACGTAGTAAACTTAAAAATTTACTATTTAATTCCTTCATGTTCATAGTTCCCAACTTTAGTTCATAGAACTCTTTAGCTCGCTCTTCATAATATTGTTCTGACATAAAATTATTTTTAAAGTACTTTTTTAATTCACTAGTGGAAAATGAGAGATTAGTGACCAAAAATGTGACCAAAATCCACATATCAATGACCACTTTTGGTTTGGCGATCGTTAGTGGCTAATTTGCGGTCTTTTATTACATGACCAAAATTGGTCATTTATAGCTTATTGATTGGTCATTAATTTGGTCATATATTTGAATCAATGACCAAATATATGACCACATTTGTGACCAAATTAATGACCACATGACAAGCTAGAATATGACCAAATTTGGTCGCGTAATAAAAGACCATAAATTAGCCACCAAAACTGATTTTTGGTCATTGATATGTGAATTTTGGTCATTTTCCTGGTCATTTGTATCTCATTGTTTGGTTGCGTATCTCTTAATTATTGGTCATTTTATTTGTGAATTTTGGTCATTAATCTCATTTATCAATCACTAATTTAGTCATTTTTAGTCGCTTTATGTATGGTCATTATATTTTAGTAGTTTGAATGGTGTCCATTATTAATCAACATAATTTTTAATATGATATTATGTTTAAATTTAAAAAAAAAGAATCATACATTTATTCTCATCTAATACACATGCGAATTATGCAATGTCACATTATAATTAATTACAACACTTGTAAATAATATCTAATACACATGTAAATTATGTAATGTCACATTAATTAGTTAATAATTACAACATTGATACATAATATAGAGTACAACCATATATAAGTTTTAAACCACAAATTATATTATATGAAATGTCAAAAGTATTACAATAAATATGAGTTTTCTCAAAAACACATTAATTTCCATATAACTTTACAGGAAAGCCATCACTTTTCAAAATAATACAATGGCTAAACCATCATACTTGCACTTGGTTGCAAAACCATACTTAGATCCCACATCAACAGCTTCAAAACCATACTTAGATCCCACGTCGACAGCTTCAAAACCACACTTAGTAGCTTGAAAGCCTCAACATCAGGCTCTTCATATGGAATGACAAATCCTCAGTAGCAGGCTCTTCATACTCAATGGCCCACTTATAAGTTAAGCTCACTCCTACAAAATCCAATAAAAAAATATCACTTGTAAAATAGAAACACAATGAACTATAAATTAGAAAAACAATGAAGCAAACTATTTATTTTGTTCAACAGCTAACAACAATAACAAAGATCATGTGCAAAATAGGAAAATCTAATCTAACAAATTCAATTTTAAGAATTTGTTAAAATTAAACTTGAATGGATAAATCTGCAACTATTTATTACCTAAGAAAAGTAAAACTCAACTCTAAACCAGGAAATGGATTTCAACAGGAAATATAATCAACAAATCCACAAAACAATTATGCTCGACTGCACAGGTAGAAACCTGTATACATAGTGCAATCTGTGAAGGAGTTCACCCCTATATGTCATGTGGTTAATGAATGACATGACAACTATGGAAACTGATCAATGATTTAAGAAAGTCTCAAATCCAACGCCCAAAATAATAAATAATAGATTTCTTTACCTGTGGAGTTGCCATTCTGCTATGTATGATTTGGTGCAAAAGTGTAACAAATGCACTCAAACACAGGTTGGAAAAGCTGGTGCAACAAAAAACTAAAATTTATGAATTGTGTATGTGAGAAAACTTGTATAAACCTACTTTCCCAAACATGAAATAAACATAAATCAAAAGAGAAGAGGGAAGTGAAACCTTAGGTGAAGTCGCTTGATGAGCTGGCCTTGTTGGAACAAGGGAAGGTGAACTGAAAAGAAGAATCGTCTTTTATGGAGTGCTTCCATGGCGCTCAATAATAGCTACAATAAACATGTTAACAGGTGTTATAATAAAAATCAATATATGTTTTTAGTGGAAACAACTTACAACTCTTCCAATCAAGATAAAAAACAAAATTACACTACTGCAACAAATTCTCAGGCCAAGACCAAGTAATCATAGCTCCAAAATATCTAGAGACCAACACTACCAATTTATATTGTTTGACATAGGACAGCACTAACATACCTCATCTCAATCTTTTGATGCATTGCAAGGCGGGAGCTTTAAGGCCTCTCATAAACTGAACACATGTTTTTGGAGCTCAAAAATCACAAGAATGTGTCCAACCCAACCATAACCACCAAGTCCTTCACTATACATGTTCTATAGTTGTGACATGTTCATACTTATCCTGGTCTCCAGTTATGCTATAATAGTTTCTATCTCTTGTAGTCAATAGCCCCATGGGAATTGGCACTACATCTTCAAACACCCAACCAGTGCCACTACACCAACACCTAAGAATATGTTCACCAGCAAGGCGAGAACCTAGGAGAGAACAGGACATGCGCACTATTTCTCTTCCAATGGATCCTGGCTTCAACTGGCTGTTAATTTATTCCAAATTTAGTGGATCCAAAATATCATCTATAACAACTCTAGCCAAGAAAAGAGCTAATTCATTTGTAGCATCGGGTATGTCTAATGCATTGTCCTCTACAGATCCTAGTAGAAAAATAAAACCATTCACAATATCTTCAACTGGAAACACTTCTGTATAGAGAGCAGACAGTAAAGCAGAAGCCATCTCTTTCTCTCTATTCCTTTTGTCCATAGCTAATGTTATAATCTTCTTAACAAAGATTGCATTGAAATCAAAAGCGGCAAGATCTTCCAAAATCCTCACAACTTCAAAGATATCATCAGAAAGAAAGTACTCTTGAATAATAGTTATTTCCCTCTCCTTGAAGATCCTAGCATTATCTTGTTCTTCCAATCCATCCAGTTGACTGGGGATGGACCTAAAAGATGCTGGACTATGACAACCCTCTATTGTTGCCTTCAGAATTAAGGACTCAAACATGTCCTTTGCATTAATTATGTCAAGTGATAGATCATCTATAGTGTCAGCAAGCCTGTCAAACCCTTTTGACATCTGGCTAGATGTTATAAGACCCTCCTCAGCAGCTTCTCTCAATAGTGCCAAAATAAGCAGCTCTACACTTCTTCATTCCATAGCTAAAATTAAAGCTTTCTTTACAACTTCATGATGAAAGAAAGGAACATTCAAATCTCTTATACACCGACAAGATTCTACCCTGTCGCCACTTTCAACGTACTCATTTAGTAAGTCGCTTATCTTCTTTTTCACTTCCTCTACTGTGATGTGGGTGTTGTCACCCCATTGATGTTCAATAACTTCTGCATGAAGAGGAGCTGATAAATAGATTTTCTCATCCTTGTGAATTACTTCCACACCCGTTGAATCCTCTGGTAGAGATTTCAATGTTTTGGTCAAAAAGGATGGAGGAAGTATGTCATCAACTACTGCATGAGCAACAAATAATCCCAAAACATCTACTGCATCAGGGATATCCAAGGCCAAGTCATCTGCTAAGTCAAGCAATTTGCTAAAACCTTTGCTAACCTGTTCAGGTTCAATCACATCGGCATACAGAGAGGAACATAGCACTGCAGCTACCTCTTTCTCTCAGTCATGCTTATCCATTGCCATGGAGATAAGTTTTTTAACAAAATAATGGTGATAACTTAAACAGACCAGATCAGCAATATCAGCAGCTGCTGAAGCCACATCGTTAATAGAAAAATATTCCTTTATTATCGATCCAACTTTTCCCTTGTATTTCTCCATAGACTGAGAGATAGGTCTACCCACCAATTGGTAAGGTTCCTGCAGGCACAGATGCATATCTTGTTGAGATAATTTTAGCTAAAACACTAGCTGGATGCATCTTAATTATTAATAAACAAAAACAAGATTACAGTTTTGCATTCAAGGAACTCTTTCTGCATAACTTCCATATAGTACAATCCATGTTTGGTGAATTTTTCAAAATAGGTTCCATTCAAGAGCATCAATATAAGACTACTGATGAAATAGAGTTGCTCAATCCGTATCAGATGATTTTTACAAGAACATATCCCCTGGACAAGCATCATAAATAGTAGTAACACTATGTCTGGTTCCCTTTGAACATGGCGCTCAATTATAACTACAATAAAAATCTTAACATGTGTTATAATAAAAATCAATATATATTTTTAGTGGAAACAACTTACAACTCTTCATGAAAAACAAAATTACACTACTGCAACAAATTCTCAGGCCAAGTCCAAGCAATCATAGCTCCAAAATATCTAGAGACCAACACTACCAATTTATATTGTTTTACATAGGACATCACTAATATACCTCATCTAAATATATTGATGCATTGCAAGGCGAGAGCTTTAAGGCTTCTCGTAAACTGAACACCTATTTTTGGAGCTCAGAAATCACAAGAAAGTGTCCAACCCAACCATAACCACCAAGTCCTTCACTATCCATGTTTTGTAGTTGTGACATGTTCATACTTAGCCTGGTCTCTAGTTATGCTATAATAGTTTCTATCTCTTGTAGGAAATAGCCCCACGGGAATTGGCACTACATCTTCAACTGCCCAACCAGTTCCACCAACCCAACACCTAAGAATACGTTCACCAGCAAGGCGAGCACCTGGGAGAGAACGGGCCATGTGCACTATTTCACTTCCAATGGATCCTGGCTTTAACTAGCTATTAATTTCTTCCAAATTTAGTGGAGCCAAAATATCGTCTATAACAACTCTAGCCAAGAAAAGGGCTAATTCATTTGCAGCATCAGGTATGTCTGATGCAGTGTCCTCTACAGATTCTAGTAGCAAAATAAAACCATTCACAATATCTTCAACTGGAAACACTTCTGTATAGAGAGCAGACAGTAAAGCAGAAGCCATCTCTTTCTCTCTATCCTTTTTGTGCATAGCTAATGTTATAATCTTATTAACAAAGATTGCATTGAAATCAGGGGCAGCAAGATCTTCCAAACTCCTCACAACTTCAAAGATATCATCAAAAAGAAAGTACTCTTGAATAATAGTTATTGCCCTCTCCTTGAAGAGCCTACATTATCCTATTCTGCCAATCCATCCAATTGACTAGGGATGGACCTAAAAGATGTTGTACTATGCCAACCCTCTGTTGTTGCCTTCAGAATTAAGGACTCAAGTCCTTTGCATTAATTATGTCAAGTGATAGATCATCTATAGTTTCAATAAGCCTGCCAAACCCTTTTGACATCTGGCTAGATGTTATAAGACCCTCCTCAGCAGCTTCTCTCAATAGGGCCAAAATAAATAGCTCTGCACTTCTTCATTCCATAGCTAAAATTTAAAGCCCTCTTTACAACTTCATGATGAAAGAAAGGAACATTCAAATATCTTATACATCGACAAGCTTCTACCATGTCGCCAGTTTCAACGTACTCATTTAGTAAGTCGCTTATCTTCTTTTTCACTTCCTCTACTGTGACGTGGGTGCTGCGACCCCATCGATGTTCAATAACTTCTGCATGAAGAGGAGCTGATAAATAGCTTTTCTTAGCCTTCTGAATTACTTCCACACCCTTTGAATCCTCCAGTAGAGATTTCAATGTTTTGGTCAAAAAGGCCAGAGGAAGTATGTCATCAACTACTGCACGAGCAACAAATAATGCTAAAACATCTTCTGCATCAGGGATATCCAAGGCCAAGTCATCTGCTAAGTCGAGCAATTTGCTAAAACCTTTGCTAACCTATTTAGGTTCAATCAAATCAGCATGCAGAGAGGATAATAGCACGGTAGCCATCTCTTTCTCTCGGTCATGCCTATTCATTGTCATGGAGATAAGTTTTTTAACAAAATAATGGTGATAACTTAAAGAGCCCAAATTAGCAAGATCAGCAACTATTGAAGCCACATCGTCAGTAGAAAAATATTCCTATATTATCGATCCAACCTTTCCCTTCTATTCCTCCATAGACTGAGAGACAGGTCTACCCACCAATAGGTAAGGTTCCTGTAGGCACAGATGCATAGCTTGTTGAGTTCATTTTAGCTACAACACTAGCTGGATGCATCTTAATTATTAATAAACAAAAACAAGATTACAATTTTGCATTCAAGGAACTCTTTCTACATAACTTCTATATAGTACAATCCATGTTTGGTGAATTTTTCAAAATAGGTTCCATATAAGAGCATCAACAAAAGACTACTGATGAAACAAAGTAGCTCAATTCGTATCAAATGATTTTTACAAGAACAGATCCCCTGAACAAGCATCATAAATAGTAGTAACACTATGTCTAGTTCCCTTTGAACATGGTGGACAATTATAGCTACAATAAACATGTTAACAGGTGTTATAATAAAAATCAATATATATTTTTAGTGGAAACAAATTACAACTCTTCTAATCAAGATAAAAAACAAAATTACACTACTACAACAAATTCTCAAGCCAAGTCCAAGCAATCATAGCTCCAAAATATCTAGAGACCAACACTACCAATTTATATTGTTTGACATAGGACAGCACTAATATACCTCATCTAAATCTGCTGATGCATTGCAAGGTGGGAGCTTTAAGGCCTCTCGTAAACTGAACACATGTTTTTGGAACTCAGAAATCACAAGAAAGTGTCCAAGCCAACCATAACCACCAAGTCCTTCATTGTCCACGTTCTGTAGTTGTGACATGTTCATAGTTAGCTTGGTCTGTAGTGCCAATTCTCGTGGGGCTATTGCCTACAAGAGATAGAAACTATTATAGCATAACTGGAGAAAGAAACATGTCATTTCTAATTATTTGTGGAATGAATGCTTTGGATTGCAAATGTGCAAGCAATAGTACAATAAAAAAACTTCAAGCTAAAAACAACTACCTTCAAGTCTCTTCCGTAATGGACATATTTTAACTTCTTTGTAATAAGTTGCAAAGAAACAGGGATCACACCTACACCCAACAGAGATGCAAAGAATTAAAGTGCATAGAATGGGAAAACTGTCTTCATGAATGTTCTAAGACATGCGGACAGGCGGAATACGTGTTGGTGTAGACCTCCTATGCCTTAGTGAAAAAATGGGTGCCTAACAAGCATATAGGTATGTATGTCTGAGCCCCCAATCTTTGCTGTCTGATAATAAAAAATCCACAGATAGGAAAAGAGTTCAAATCTTGGGGGTCACACTGATCCTAGAGTTCTTTGAGGATGTGGGCAAGGTGCTACTGTAAAATTCAAGTAGATAATTTGAACTTAATTAAATCTCCATATATCTATCTTAACCTTGAATCATCATTGCTTAACATGGAGTTAGATGGATCTATGAATTATTTTGACACATAATTTTCTTATAATTTGATTTTTTTCAATTTAACTATTAATGTTACATAAGCTACATATCACCTTTACTCTTGAGACTTAGCTGCAATATGAGAGGGGATTAGGATGATTTTTCTCAATTTTGGTAGAACTAAGAATCAAGGCATTCTAAACTCAAATCTCAATATACATAGCTTAAGATGGATAGAAACAAGTACCGGAAAATGAGAAAAACAAAGTAATGCAGTCCGATAGATTAGTCTGAGTGGACAAGAACCACAACCAAAAAAATACTAAGAGAAACCCTCTTAAGTTTCCTTTTATCTCTAATATCCCATGCAGTTACCCTCCTTACTATTAAAATTTCTAGATCCACCCGTAATTCCCACTCTAACCAAATAGAAAGACCATAAAACCTTAATTAAGCAAGCAACGTCCAACCATAGTAATAAAAAAACAACTGAATAAAAGTCAGGAAATTGGCACTATCAAAAAGTGTAAATTTGAGAGGCAGTAAGGCCCTGGTCAACACATCTCACAAAGTTAAGAGGATGCTTTGCAGCGGATGGGAATGATGATATCTTATATTGTATCTCACAAATGAATGATCTTATTATGTATCTCGCAAATGAATGATGACAAGATATAGTTCTAATTACAAAATAAATCTATGCAATTTTGGTGTTAACCATGAAAATAAATAATGACAAAAGAATGCATGAATTTTAACTATGATCTATGTCGCATATTTAAGGTTAGATTCACAAGAATGGAAATCCCACAGAGATTTCTAATGCAATCACAAACCTTAGAAGATTCAACACTGTAACAAGACACTACACTGGTTGGAGATAGTCTGCAATACCAGTTTGCAGTAACAATAAGAGGACCATAATATAAGGTTTCAAAGTGTGAATAGTATCATATATGCAACTGCAAAGCAAGGTGAAAATATTAGAAAAATTGTTGTAGTGTCTAATAGAGGAACCCAGCCACAAGGTAGAAAAATCCACAAGACTTAACCACATAAACCCCAAATGGTTACAATCCCAGGATGCAGGAAGCCCTCAGAGGATTGCAATGCTAATAGTTGTTGAAAAACAAAAATTCTGCAACACCAATTTGTGATGATACACAAAACCACAAGTAGCAAAAGCTAGATTGCAAAAGACTTGAGAATCCAGCAACAAAAGGAATGAAAAGAATAAAAGACACAAACATTTTACAGAAAGGAGAAGATCAAAGGAATGTTAATACAGTAGCTTTAGGAAAGATGGTCATAGATGACTAACAGTCCTCTAGTATTTGGTATATTGTATAATATGTAAATTTTTATGTATTTCAAAAGAGCTATGATGACAGTGTCCTAGCTCCCTGATCTATCATTTATATTTTTCAGCCTATGAGTGGTAATTAGGATAGCCAATACAGAAAGATAAAGAAGTATAGTGAGATCATACCCACAGGGTTAGTACTGAGTAATAAAGGATATGTTGGTGTAATGACTCTTTCTTAATGAATTTATATGTTGTCGTTTTAATTTCTGTCTAGATATATCCTATAACATGAATCTTTATTGCCGCAGCATAAGCCATTCACTTGTTAACACATTCCATAGTCAAAAGAACCTGAAGCAGTACAAAATTACAAAGAGCATCCTCTAGATCCAGGGTACCAGGAAATATCTAACTATAAAATTTTAAATCAAATTGTTTAAATATCTCAAAATTTCTTAAGAAATCATATAGCACATAAAGGAGAAACTATTCTCACTGAAGTCCTATTGAGTCCCATACACAATTTGTAAAATCTATTCATGCATGTAATCTACCCACAAGTTTCATACCAAGTAACAAGGACTGTGCTAGTGTAACAACTCTTTATTAGCGAATTGACATGTTGTTATTTATAATCTATCTACATATGTAATGTAATGTAAATATTTATAGCGGCTGCACAAGTCATACACTTTTTAACAAAGGGAACAATAAAATTAAATGAAAAGTGTACAAAGTTGTGACAAGAATCCTGTAGATCCATGGTCTCATGGATTCGGGAACAATGACCACAATAAAATTTTAAATCAAACGGTCTTAAATGTCTCAATATTGATTAAGCAATCATTCGTCATAAAAAAGAAACCATTCTCAACATAGTCCAACTGAACTCCCCCAACACAATTTGTAAGATCTACTCATTATAGTACTAAGTTAACAAGTAATGGCTATTAATGAATCCATTGAATTGGTACATTATTATTTAAGTCACTAAAGAACCTCAGTCAAGAGCTCAAAATCTATGCCATATCCCATAGATTGATGGTATTACAATATATCTAATACTGTGACAACCATAAGGCACTCAATAGTCACTAAAGAACCTGATTCAAGAGCTCAAAATGTGTGCCATATCCCATAGATTGATGGTATCACAATATATCTGATACTATGACAACCATAATTTTTCAAATCAAACTTATCTCAGGCATCTCAATGTTGCTTGAGCGATCATCACAAATAAAGGAGTAACCATGCTCATGGTGGTAGTCTCACTAAATCCAACTACCCTATTTACAAGATCTATTCTTCATTTAACACTAACAGTTGCCTAAGACCCTTTCATGGTTTATCACATTTACTTATTTACTTAAATTACCAAGAAAATTAATCTTCATCTAACATGAATCGATTAACAAATAGAATCTCGAATCAGATTAATTCCTGACTACATCTTTGTCAGATATGAAATGAAAGCAGCACTATACCCTGTGTTGCATAGGTTGGGTGTTGGTGCATGTATAACTGCATAAAAGGTTAAATCTTTTTAACTATGAACAAAGTAGTGCAAAACTGAGTACAACTAGATTCTAGAGAGAATCTATGTAATTATCAGTAAACACAAAACCTAGCGCTATTACCAAATTAGTTTTCTTTTAGCAACTTGTCTAAACCATCTATAGCATGATCAATACAACAGTAAATGAGTTGATATGTTAGACAAATGATAAAACTTCAAGACAGTCTTGGGCTCTCCTCTGAAGTTAGGACCTTTCCTACCAATGAATAATCAAGAACACACCACAAAACTAAAAACAACAAACCACAAAACAAGAAAATGAACAATCAAACGACGATAATACAATACAATATGATTTGTCGACAAGATTTGCAAACTTAATTATTCATTGAAAAAACAGAGTACCTGTGACTTTGCAACATCAGCAGCTTCATCACATCCCTTAAGTTCTTCCATTTACCTACAATCATCTTCAACTTTTTTAATACGATTTATAGCTACAAACAAAATATTTCCCACAAGAAGGACAATTACAAATATGCCGAGAGATATTCTCATGGCTGAAAATGGTAGCTTTGGGTCATATGAGAATCTATAATAGCCAAAAATAACTAGTCTTGAGAAAATCTTAAGACTTAGCAATTCTACCTTATCAAAATCAACAAGGACTTAGTATTTTTCCTTGTCAAAAGGCAACAATCTGATAGTACATTGAAATTAAACCAAGTAGATCCCTTGTGCCAAATTCAATATTCAAAGAAGGATTCAAAAGCCAACCCCATAAAAATTATTTGAAGGAACTCAAATTCAGGGACAATCTAACTTCCTCACACACAAATCATGCAAAAATTCACAAGAAATGCCATCCAATAAAACTCCTTACACACCACTGACTATTCAAACTTCACAAGACATACTAGCAATGCAGTTCATGCTTTCTATCAGGATCTCCAAAATCCAATTCGCTTATGTGGTGGCTATTAGAGCCCATACCATACATCAGCATAGGAAAATATTTATTGGTTGTGTCATATACATTTACAATGATGGCCAAGTTGCCTGCAAGCTGATGTAAAAAATTATATACCAATGACTCTACATCAAAGGCTCCACCCAAGTACATCACAATATTAGAGGAAATACTTTGATAAGTCATTTTAAGAAAATAACACATCAAACAGAAAAAATAAAGACTTAAAATTGAACAAAATTGACCAATATCCATTTCACCAACATAAATTCTTAAAAAACATCAGTCCACTGTACAGGAACCAAATCACACTGACTTGGGACATTTGCACTAAAATATGAGCCTAGAAATAAATATTGTTATGATTGTAAGGCAGAGGGATTTGTAGTTACATTTATTCTATGTTACAAAATAGAATATCTTCTGCAGTTACATTTCTTTAATAGATAGCACTTTCACCCAGGGCTAGAAAAGGTATCCAACATTTTGATACTTCAGGATACTGTGGCTGTGAGGCAAGGAGTGGTTCTACATCTTCTATACCATATAATTTATGAAGGTTGGGCACATGTTTTCTCTCCAATGCACCATATTTCCCACGTTATTCACCTAGGTTTGTTGATAAACAGGTCTTCAATTATGCCAACCTATTACAAGCTGTCAGGAGGATATCTAGCATTACATCACAGGTCAATTACTGTTGTTTCCACCACATGATTTGCTTAGATTGTTCCTTCATTGTTGTTTGGATGCTGTTGTTTCCACTCAAAACTGAGTTTCATGCTTATTCAAAGCCCTTTTACTAATGATCTCCCTCAAAAGAATTCTCAGACTTGTTTCCTCACCACTGTACTTGTCTACAATGTTCCCAGAATTGATAATCACCATGATTTGCTATTGGTTTCACTCATATGCATACCCGGAACCTACTCAAAACTGCCCAAATTTGAAAAAAATAAGGTTTTATGACTGTTGACTGCTTTTGGAATGCACAGGGACAGGTCTAGCATGCCCAGGCTGTTAAAGAATGTTCCCAGACTTGAGATTGAAGAAAATTTACTACTCCTTAAAGGTTAGAATATGTCTGCAATATGCTAAGATCAGCCCAGAATGAGCCCAGCATGCCTCATCTTACTCTTTGGAGGCTGCAATATACATCAAAGCTGCACAGAAGTTGAGATTAAGGGCTGTCTTATTGCCCAAAACTGCTTAATACATGCCTAGATATGAGAAATGGTCTGATCACTGTTGTTCTAAGGGTGAAAATGTTCTCAAAACTGCCCAAAAACAACCATAATACTGTTGTTCACCCATGCTATACCAAATCATCAGCGACCAGGGTATCATCATTAATGTTGTCATACTTAAAATTGGCAAAGACAGAGTCAACAACTCAGGAAAGACTCATTTAAGACTTGGCAAAAAGAAAAAAAACTCAAAATATAGTAAATTTTGTGCACAAAAAACTAATGACAATTCTAATCCATATAAGTTATAAAACCACATTTATGAAAAAATTCATTGGATCATCTCATAAAAAATGATAATACAAAAATTGATGCTCCATATTTATATTCAAAATAGTGAACTGAAAAATGATTTCATGAACAATGTCTCCGAGTCCAATCTTAAGTCTCATGCATGACTACGAGGAGTAGAACACCTAGAATAGAGCCTAAGGGAGATAGTGCCAACATCCCTAGATAGAAGCAACAACTGTGATGCAGGTGTATTGAGTGTTTCCATTTCAGAAAATGGTACACTATAGGGATCCTAAGTCTCCTCATCAAGCCAACTCAAATCATCAGCAGGAAATTCATCCTCCAAGACCCAATCAGAGACTAAATCAATCTTATCCAAATAAAAATTGGATCTCCAAATCCTTTTCCCGTAATGGTTTTGTGAGCATCTGAAGGTTGTAGTATATGAAGACCAATTCTCCAATGGATCATGCTCAAACCTATTGAAATTTTTGGTGTAGATGTGCTCAAATACTGACCAATTGTGCTCAAAACCTGAAGCGCTACAAGGCTGACACAGAAGTTGAAAATATTGGGGCCAAGTCGATAAGACAAGCTGCAACAAAGACAAATGATTTAGCTGGTGATGGAACTACAACATCTGTTGTACTTGCGCAAGGTTTAATAGATGAGGTTGTAAAGGTGATTTGTTGACACTAGTGTTGTATTAAGTTTTTATTCATTTTTATTGGTCCTTATGGTGGCTGGTTTTCATTATTCTAAATTCAATGCTTCAGTGGGTTTAAGATGGTATCTGAATGTAAAAATGCTAATAGCATTGTTGAAGAAGAGTTTTTGATCTTCTTGTCAATTGTCGAGCTTGAACTTGAGCTTTAAGAAAAAAAACCAACAGACAAAGCTTCCTCATATTTTAAGATTTGTGAATAAGAATCTGAATCATAAACCTTTCCGTTCAGGCTGTTGTAGCAGGAGCAAATCCTATTCAAATTACTAGGGGCATTGAAAAGACAGTAAAGGCCCTTGTTTTTGAACTCAAGGGTTTGTCAAAGGAGGTAAGTCCTCACATTTTGAGTAAGCGGGTTTTCTGCTTCTGGTCTTGTTATATCTTTAATGGCTTTAGTTTCTTAGTCTATGGAGCACTTTTGACATCGGAATAGTTGATTCAAAATTGTCATTTAGAGTTTTTTGAAGATTCCAGGGTAGAATGTTAAGGAATCTCTTGTGTAACATTGGGGACTGATTTTATCTGTAAATGGTTATGCATGTGAACACCTTGTAAATTTGTAATCTGTATTATTCTCCAGGTTGAAGACATTGAATTAGCAGATGTTGTTGCAGTGAGTGTTGGGAATAATTATGAAATAGGGAACATTATAGCAGAGGCTATGAGTAAAGTTGGGAGGAAAGGTGTCGTGACACTTGAAGAGGGAAAAAAGTGCAGAAAATCATCTATATGTTGTAGAGGGAATGAAATTTGATCATGGATATATTTTTCCATACTTTGTGACAAACAATGAGAAGATGTCTGTGGAGTACAAGAATTACAACGTAATTGATGTAAATGAAAGCTTATTCTTGTGTTTTGTGTTTTGCTTCTATTTTTTATTGCTCCTTTAATGAAGATAGAATAGAAATAAATCACATAACCCTCATCTAAGTTGCTAAATTGTTTCCCAAATAACTGTCCTTTGTCTGCCATATACTTATGGTACACCTTCCTGATTGTTTTCAGGTTGGTGTTGGTTTGGAGTTTGTACAGAATTTTATATTCTATGCATTATGAACCTTTTGTTGTTTACGTATAGTATTATATTTAGAACACTGATATAAGGATCAGAAAGAAATATGAACACTACTAAGAAGATGAAAAGGGTTGCTTAATTTCTATTCATGTGTGCATGCTTTTTTCTACTACCTAGATGGCAAAATTTTGGGAACAAAATTCCTAAACAATGTCAACCCTAAAGATATTTCCTTTGATATGATAAAGGAAAATTATGGAATACATAACTTTGGTTCATCAAAACACCCAAAATATGCATTTAATTTCTAGAAATTAAATTTTTCTTACTTGCTATTGTGTCGTTGCTCATATTCTAGATTTTTTCTCCTCTGCTCAGCTTGCCTAGCTTCAAACTCCTCTCTACTCAAAAATGGATGAGTAGAGTTGTAATTACCCATTACCATATTCCATATATTCTATGAAATTTACAAACTTGCTCAGTTAGAAAAAATGTATTTAATCTTATCTAAAGTCAGAAGATTCAAAATTGAAATGACTCTGCAAACTTAAGAGTAAGACTGGCTCGTAATAGGTAAATACTTGGAAAACAAACTCACTACAAAAATAGGCTTCAAAAACAATTCAGGAATGTGTTTTTTAGTCTAGGTTTGGACATGTATAGTTTTTTATTTTACGGGTCAAACTTGACTAAGTATTGCACAACTCACCAAGTATGGCCATGCTTGCCAAGACTACCTAATACTAGTAAAACTAGCAAATTATGATGTGTTTGACCATGTCTTCAAACTTAACAAGTTATGGCCAGTTTAACCAAGTGTAATCATCATGCTTGACTCAGCAAGTCAAACTTAGGTAGTCAAAAGACTCAGCCAAGTCTTGTAAGTACGATCCTATATATAAAAAACTCATTTAGATATAGTAAGATAAATCAATATAAAATAACACCTCACCTTTGAACAAGAGGGACAAAACCTAGCATATATCCCTATGCTCCATACATATCTGTTGGCATAATATGTCCAGTAATGGCATGTCAAAGGGATTAGGTCCATAACCCATGTATGGGACACCACCATTACATGCCATGTAAGCCTCTGGTCCCCACTGTGCACTAGGCCAACAATTATATGCAGTAGGTACATCATATGGAATCATACACCCTTCAGCACCAAAATCCTGTGATGCTCTCCACTGCATCTCATTGGTTGTAACAATGATAAAGCACCCAACATTCATCATTTAGAAATGCATCCATTGGTTTCTAATTAGGAAAGGAAATTATAGTGAAATTAGAGAATACAACAAAAAAACTTCCTATAACACTTTCCAATACATCAGTTTCCCAAGTGAAAAGCAATATAAAGATGAGTTACTAGTAGAGAGTTGTCGAGCTCGCTTATTTTTCTTCTTTATTGTTGAAAACGAGCAAAGTTTAAAGTGCATGAGAAACACTGCTACAGATATATACCTACTTATCATGGATAAAAAAATACACAAAGCCATAAATCCAAAAGAACCACCCCAATAAACATGCTAAGTAATAACTACTTGGCTCAACAACATGAAACTTCTGTTGAACTTCTTCCTCAACCAATGGGGCACTCTCCTACAATAAAGACTCTTTTGTGCTCATAGACTCATGTGTTTCCACAAGTGGATTAGCTGTTTTTGTAGAGTGGTTTTTCTCTAATGATTGTTGTGGCTAGTTAACAAGTGGCTTCTTTTCATAAATGTTTTCCTTCACATTTGGCATGTACAACCTTGAAGGAGCTATGTTTGCCTCCTTTGCACATCCTGAAAGAGAAGGAGATGAGACTTTAGACCTGGCACGCTTGGTTGACTCCATATCTACAATAGAAAATACTTGGACCATCAAATAGGCATAAGTAGGTAGCTAATATCAACTTGTACTCATGCATACTTTTTGGCTGATTAATATACCTTGAACATGTAGCAAGCTGCCATCATTTTTTGTACTGCTGGTGTTAGTCTCCAAAACTGAATTTATGGTATCTCGAAGAGCCTTATTTGGTAATAGATCATCTGAAAGAATGTTTGTTACTCCACATACACACATGGAATTTGATATGATATGGTCCCTAATGCCTAAAATAGATGGAAACAAATTCATAGGTTTAAACACTAACAACATGTGCTAGACAAAAACATAGACTATGAATCACACAATCTAGAAAACATCACACCAAAGTAATATCTATGTAATTTTTCTCTGATTATCTTACATTTGTCACATTATCTATTAAAACGACATTTACTAGTCAGCAAAACATCTTTCATTACTTCCTTGCATAATGGACAATGCAATTCAGGTGGCAATTCACCAAAAAAACGGTTAGATTCGAACCCCTCAACTTCCTTGTCAAAAGCAGCTCTACATGACAAATTATTTTAATCAGCAGCTAGAAATTGAGAAGCAATGCATAGCCAATTTCATAGACCTTCCACTTTATAGTGTTGTCAGTGATGAAGGTTTGGTTCAAATGACTTACTCGTTAGGCCTCAAAACTGCAACTGCCCCATTTGGTAATCCAAAAGAGCCATCGGGAGTGTCAACAAGCATTGATTTGGGAATGTCAGTTGGAGGCTTCACTCTTTTGAGGTCAAAATTGGGATCCACATTTGTCGGACAATGCTGGATGAAATGTCCTGGAGAAAACAAATAAGATGGTGAGAACCCATATCTAGCCCATTATCCATGCTCTTAATGAACGGTTTTCCTACAAAGTTAATAGACATGATGAACATACTAGGAACTTTACATCTATGACAGACATATCCTTGTGGTGGTGTTTTCCACTCCATTCCACGCCCTGCATCATTAATTCATCATAAAATTCCTTTAGACCTAAACTACCCATCCAAATCTGAGCAAGCTCGACAAGGTGAAAGTAAAATTTCTACATTCGTCATATCTACTAGTTAATACAAAAGGAAAACTGTCTTTACTTAAAAATTCAACATTCATGGGTTTCTACAATGTTGGCCAACTATGAACATAACTACAGTGAAACAATTTTTGGCCATCTTTCTATTTGATCATTAATTAAACTCAAAGGTGGAGAAACCACTTTATTTGTATTGGATTCTCTTTTATTGTAAGAAATAACCAGAACTAACATGCACTCCAAAACTTTCGAGTTTCTAGGAGCATTCTGAGCTTTGTACTTGCACGTAGTTCCCTTTAGTATCCTATCAATTAGAAATAAAATCTCACATGTCTACTATGAATTAGCTTCATAGACAATAACCTTTCTATTCAATTTTCCCCATGATATGTAGTATGGTCTTCCCATAGCGACAATCTCTTTAATATTATAATTAAGTTTTTTTTGAAATAGAGTATGATCATGATTGTGTTTCCCAAGTTTCTTTGAAACAAATACTAAATGTTGTTCTTGTCATTGAAATTCATTTGTCAATCTGCATAAGAATGGAATTTATCCACATTAGGTCAAATTCATTCATCTAAGATAAATTTACTTAAATGAAAAAATGGAAAGTTTTAGATATTAATATCTTCATAAATGTATTCATAAAATTCAATTTTTAAGTAATAAATTTTAACTAACTCCTTGCAATCAATGCTTTATCTCAGATTCATAACTTCCACATTAATACAGGCACAATTGAAGACATAAAACTAATGTCAATTTTGAAAGTGCTTTATCTCATATTCATAACTTCCACATTAATATGGGCCCAATTGAAGACAAAACTGATGTCAATTTTGAAAACTTAAGAATACCATCATTGTGGTTTGGAAGTGAATAATATATATTTTAGATTTGTATGAACATTACTGCATGACTGTATTGTTTGATACTATCATATATTTCCTTGAACTTCATTAAAATTTAATTGTATAACCCTCATTGTCAAAATTCATGTTACAGGAACAAACATCCACAGTCCACCCTATCAAACAAGCATCTACCTACCATCTAATCACATGCAACCTTCACAAAATACTAACCTCAATTCCTCCAACATCCTCCATCCTCCATGAAAAATAAATTTCATTGTTAGTAGAAAATCTCGTTCTTGGTTCATTCATTCATTAAAAGAATCAAACCTCAATCATATTACTTAAGCAAGCTTAGTTCCAAATTCAACTTCAAATTGAGGACACCAATTTTGCATTAGCCAATCCATCAAAATGTTGTTAAAAATAATTGAACAGCTTTTAAGTGTGCTGATTTTTATAGTTGTAAAACCCAGACACTGAAAAATAATAAGAATCAATTATAATCATCCCAGAAAACAAATTAAAGCATAGGAATATTGAATCCTTGAGAGGGTGAGAACATAAATGAAAAGATCACATTGTTGTTGTTGTACATTTAATAAAACGTGACAACAATAGAGCACAGAAGCCAAACACACATTGGAAAGTTGGCCTCCCATGAAATAAGCAAACAAATAATACCTCAAAATTCTAGTAAGAACACTAAGCTAATGAAAGATAAACAAAAATCCTAATATATTTACCAAATCCTCTTCCTGCTAGACCCCTTCCTCCAGCACCTCTGCCAAATCCGCTTCCAGTATATCCTTCTTGTGTTTGCTTGCAAAGATAGCTGAAAGTGTAAGGAAGACACCTGAAAGTATTATTTGTTATACTCTAACTTGTTTTCTCCTATTAATCTTATCCCTTAAATTATTCTCAAGCAACACACCAAAAAGGCATTATAAACAACCCATATATGTCTCACTGATGCCACTCCAATGCAGTTGAATCAACAAGAGCCTTAATATTGCTATCTTTGTTAGCTTTATTTGTAAACACTGATTGTGAATTTGTTGTCTGTATTGCTTGAGGCACTTCAAGTAGTGAATAGAGATCATTACCAAATTCATCCCACTCTAAATCATCAAGCTACATGTTTAAATCATGAATAATTAATAATCTATTATGTAGTCTTCAATGATAGATAGTCATTGTCTTTGAGAAGTACAAAGGTGTGTATGCTTACAAATTTGAACTGAGAAGAATCATAAGTCTGAAACCCATTCTGAGGTAGTAAATCTTGAGCTTTTGGTTTTTCAATTTCTTTTGGCCTGTAAATAACAACAATTATAATTCTAATCTCAGGATGATTCATCTGTCATGTGTACTAGTCCAGCTAAATCTGAACCACAAAATCAACCATTCATAATGCTAAGAAAGTTGAAACATCATTCATACACCATACTAGATTATAGGAACTGGTAACATATCCAAATAAATGCACTGCAAACTCGAAGCCACCATTTACATTGTAAAAACTATAAATATAACCTAAATAGGCATAGAGGTGAAAGGGTGTAATCTTCTTTCTTCTCTATCGCAATTGGAATGCGAGGCCTTCCCGGAAGTCGGAACACTAAAATAGATGTATTTTTTGGCAGCTGCATTCCTTCATCAAGATATTCTGAAATTAAAAAAAATACATAAGTTATATCACAACCTACACTAACCATTGGAATGGAGATGTCTTCAATCCACTTCGAAGGCTTAGGCCTAAACAAACTACAACTGGGGAAAATATATGGGATATCTGCCACCATGAGCATCAAAACAACACATGTATCATCTTTAAACAACACAGGTATCATCTTTAAAAAAAATTCTTTGGACTGTTAAAATAATTCGTTTTATAAGATTTGTGTATAGATTTTATAAATAGTTTTTCTTTGTTTTTGGTGCAGAGTTGATTAAGATGAGAGTTCTTTTTTTCACGGCTAAACATGGACATAGAGCTTGCTTAGAAACTATGGCTTGGATTGTCAACCTCCGTACACTTGATTCGGTAAGCCTAGGCTTTAGCTGAGGTTCCCTTCTTTAAGACAAGATGGGTCTGTTAGTGATGGTAGGATGAGCACTCGAAAGGTGGAGTGTCTTGAGTCAGTGAATGGATTGGTATAAATATAGTTAGGTAATTCATTCATCAGTAAATTTAAATCTAACCCTAATTCATTCTTTATAATGCATATTTAACCAGAATTTATCTATCTTTGAACAATAAAATATTTAACTAACTAATTTTAAAACAAATGAATCAGTCATATAATACAAAAACTCTTAAATTCATGCATTCTAGTTCCTGTGCTTACATAGAGGAAAGTAATTAACATTTAAAACATGGTAAAATAGCAAAGGAGACAACAACCTAAGGAGCCCATTCCACCCAAACAATGCATGAAGACAACTGAGCTACAAATATTAGGACCCTCGATCCTGTCTACTAGTCCATCTGGTTGAAAGCATTGGGTGAGAGAATGGGTTAAGAAACCCCTGCAACTCCATAGAATGATCAGCATTAATACTTTTTCATGTACCAGTATGAACTCAGCCAAAGCAGTTGCACTAGTTTAGTAAATCAACACTTTCACACTCAAACACTTCTTCTTTTTCCCCTCCATCGAATATCTTATGCACAAATTTCACTCAGAAATTTTCCAGTAAAAAATTAAACAGCCCCAACAGAATTTGATGGGCAGTTTATAAGCTTGCCTAGGTCTTATTGGGTTAGTTTTTGTTTTACTTAATGAGCCACCTACTCTTGTTCCACTTTCTTGGGGAACATGACCACAAAAATAAGGAATTTGCCTCTTGCAACAGCTAGAAGTAGTTTGAGGATGTTTCCAAGTGTCAATCTGCTCTCAACCCAGTCTATTCCACAAGTGGCAAGTAGACACTCATTTAACAGCCCCCTTAAGGTGTTGTCTCATCTTTTATTTATTAAGTAATAAAATATTCAGCAATTATATACAATCATCCTTGACCCCACTTGGTCAATAATTACAAACTTTACAATAAAATTAAAACATAATGTCTTCTCAAACATAAAATGTTTTTGCAATTTTGGGTATGTGACAAAGAAGGCGTTGATTTTTGGCAACCCATCGTTGCTCCAAACTTTATTCCACCTATTATTTGTTATTATCATGTTCTTACTTTAATATATCATACGGTAACCCTGTTTCACCATATATTCTCTCGATTTTCCCCATCCATGGATGTCTGCAATTTTTTTATGCATTTGAGCTTTCCCATGCATTAGAGCGAGGATTGCTCTGTAATCATCTTGAAGGTGTGTTATGGGTTCAATATTCTTCCACCCTTTACATCTACCACTTCCTATCCATTTTTAAATATCTTATAGCGTGGTGTACTTGTTGCATTCACACCGTCCCTTCAGCTCGTTTAGCTCATGAAAGAAGTTTGTTGGGGATTTTGATCCTATCATATCTTGCCAGATTTATTACATTTCCCATTTCCTTCAATCCAATAGAAGTTTTCTTATATTATATATGTTGAATTTTTGTATAGCTCCTGGATTAGAGACCCAACTTTGCTTGTGCTTATGTTCTCAACGCACCTTCTTCTATTGCCTATCATATATTTTTTCTACTGGGCCTTTTTCCACCATGTGTTTTCTCCATTGCAAACTCTCCATAATAATTTCGAGTAGAGAGCCAAATTCATGTATTGGGGATCTCTAAATCCCACTCTACTATACTTCTTTGGGATGCTCATGGTGTCCCAATTTATCAAATTGATTTTTTTTTGTGTTGGCCCTCTTGCCTCCTTTCCAGAGGAATTTCTGAATCTCTCCATTGATTTCTTGTATTATTTTCTTAGGTGATAATGAAATTGAGTAGACATAAATCGGGTACGCAAAGAGGACATATTTTATAAGTACTAACTTTCCTACTAGATTGGGCCATCTGGTTCCCCAAGCATTGCTTTTTTTTTAATTTTTTCAATCAGACTGCTTCTTTTTTTTCCTTTTGAATATGGGAATGCCTAGGTAACTGAAAGAGTTCCAGACTATGAGTCCTTCGAATCCAAGGATTCTTGATATATTTTCCATGGTTCTAGGAAGGAAATTCTATCCATAATATTTTTATATGGAAGCATTTATCTTACCATCTGATGCTTTAAGGAAAGTGGAGATAACCCTTTTGAACCTTTCTCCTATGACTGTGGACGTGCCTCCAATAAGAATGGTGTCATTAGTGAATTGTGCATGGTTTGCAGATATAAATCCTCTTTCAATTTTCAAACCTTTAAGATCCCCATTGTCTTGATGTTGCTGTATCTTTTTGCTCATAGAGTCAGCTACCAGAAGGTAAATATATGGGGACAATGGGTGGCCTTTTTTTATTCCCTTGGTGGCTTTAAAGAAATTGGTTGGTCTACCATTTACCAACAAAGAAATCCAGGTACTGCTAATGCAGGCCTTAATCCATCTAATGAACCTTGTGGAGAAACAAAACTTTGACATGATTTCAAATAAAAATCAGTAATTTACTCGGTCAAATGTGTTAGCCATATCGAGCATTATAGCCATACCTTGTTTCTTGCATTCCATGCTGGTGTGGATTGCTTCTTGAACAATTAAAATGTTGTCAAGTATTTGACGCCCAACAAAAAATTCTCCCTGTGTATCTAACATTAACCTTCCCATTATTTTCTTCATTCTTGTGGCCATAATTTTTCAAAGGATTTCACATGAGGTATTACAGAGTGAAATAGGCCTAAAGCGGTCTATTGACATGAGGTTTTTTACTTTTGTTATCAATGTGAGAAAGGAGGATTTGGTGACCCCCTAACCTTGTCCTTTCTTCTTGTCCAGTTTATCATTATTCATATCTTCCTTGATAATATCCCAGGATTCCCTATAAAAATTGATGGTGAACACATCAGGCCTGGGTGCCTTATCCGCTTGCAAAGACCAAATGGCATCCTTGATCTCAAATTCCATTATGGGTTTTGACAGATCCTTGTCATCCTGCTACATAATAAGAGAAGGTATTCCAAAGAAAATATCATCCTATGCTTGGGGTTCAGTCTCTTCCTTATCCATGTAGAGATCTTATAAGTGCTAAAAAACATGATCCTTGATCTCCTCCTGCTCCACCATCCTCTTACTGTATTTATCCTTTAATTATTTTGTCATGTTGAAGCTGAGACTTGATTTTGTGTTTGTGGAAGTAATATGTGTAACTATTCCATCCTTTTAACCAAAGCTACCTGGACTTAACCCTCCATTCCTCTTCCTCACATCTCGCTGCATTGAGGATCTTAAGGTTTAATTCTTTTTCTTAACTAATAAAAATAGGGATAGTTTCCTCCTTTTCCATCTTGGATTGCAATGCTGCAATCCCAGATTGAAGTTGTATTTTCCTACTACTATCATTTTAGTACTCTATTTTCACCCATTCTTTTAGCTCATTGCGAACATTTCTTATATTTTTCTCCCAAATGAATCTAGGAGAACCAATGCAAGCCAATATCCAAGCATTTTTTTTTATGCCCACGGCTTTTTCCTCTTGAAGCCAAGAGGAGTTGAATTGAAATGGTACAGATCCAAGGTTTACAGATCTAGATAGCACCAAAGATATCGTCTTATGATATGAAGCCATAGAGGTTAAAGCAAAGGAATCGGGAATGATATCTCTTTAAAGGAAGGAGGTGCTTACCAAGAAACAGTCAATCCTAGCCGCAATGCATCCCGCACCCAACCTTCTATTACTCTAAGTATAATTTCCATTTTTAATGGTAGATATAGCAGATCCAACTCATAAATCAGGTCCTCTATGTTTTCCCCATAGGTATCTCTTATTCTAGAGCCCCCTCTCTTCCCTATTTGCACTTTGGTAGCATTGAAATCCCCAACAATGATGAGCTCTTTACTTCCAAGCCTTCTTTTAGAGTTTCTAGGTAACGTGTTGGACCATACACATTCATACATAATTAACATTTCGTTCACCTTCTTCCTGAAACTCAATGAGGAGCTAGTTTTGATTCTCCTTAACAACTTTTATATCATACTTTCTTGAAAAAAAGGTCATTATTCCTCCTTAGGCCCCTCTGGATCTTATAGTGTTTCTTTGGTTATTTGTCCAAAAGTATTATGAGAGCAACAGGACTTCCACATTACTCATTTTTTGTCTCTTGGATAAAAAGGATGTCTGGCCTTTTAGATTTGATGATATCTTTCATTGCTTCCACTTTGTTTTATCCACCCAGTCCTATGCAATTCCAAGAGATAGTTTCCATTTCTTCTTGGCTGATTGAGGACCTTCTCTAGACCTTCCATCTGCTTTCCCTGTATTTTTCTTGTTTTGAAGGAGCTTTATTTCTTCAATGCTCTGTTTCCTTCTGAGTTCCAGTTTTCTTTCTGCTTCCCACTCTCTGTGGTATCTTTGTGAACTTATTCCTCCGGTGTTTGGAACTATTTAAAGAATATCTTGTGACCCATTTGAAGATGATTCGAGAGAGAAGGAAAAAGAGGAGTCTCTGCTTTGTTTTACCCTTTCATCCCAAGATCCTCCCAGCATTGGGGAGCCTTCAATTTCTGTATCTAGTTGTTCTTCTCTGGGTGAAGATGGTGGGATGTTGTTGTCGGCTATGATGTTGTGGGGTTCTGATATGCCTTCATCTAGATTTGATTTGTTCATTATGATTTCCCCTTCTTCTACATTCAAAATATTGAACTGGTTTCTTATTTTGGACCTCCTTTCTCCCTTCTTTGGTGTTTTTCCTTTCTCTGCCTACGGATCCTTGGGTTGGGGTTTGAGGGTTTCATTTCCATTCCTTTTTTCACTTCTTTCCACCCTTATTCTTGAGCTTTCTCTAGATTTTCCTTCACTACTTTAGGGCAGTTTTTACAAAATGACCATACTAGTGGCATTTCTTGCATTTAAATGGAATTTTCTCATAATCAACCTTTTTTGCATGTTCCCAACCATCCATGCAAAGGATTACATTTTTTTGTAGCCCCTTTTCTAGATCAACCTCTACACATATCCTTACGTAGGAGAATAGAGGGCCTTTTGGTTATGCCTTATCTATATATTTTACAAGAGAGTTTCCTATTTCTTGTATGGTTTCATCCTTCCAACAGTCTAATGAGATATGGGGGATTCAAACCCAAACTGGAACTACAGAAGGCACATCGTTTTCTAGATCGAAGGATAAACTCCATCGATTTAAGTATAAACCCCAAGGGCCCATTAAGAAAGGCCCACTTCTCAATATCAAGTCCCTATCTTCTTTGTTTTTTAATAAAAAGGTGACTCGAATCCCTTGCCGCAAAAGCAGTGCTGCAAGCTCCCGGAGATCAATGGCATCCATTTTTTTTCACCCAAAATTCTTTTTTTTTTACGATGGCCAGATACTGATAAATTGTTCGATCAAACCCCACTCACTCAAGGCGAGGGATTTCACTCTTCAAGCAGCTGACATGATATGTATTCTAGGAGCATTAGCCCACTTAACAAATCCATCTCCTGCATCATACACAGAAGGGGGAAGCAATGGCATGGAGTCCACGAGGGCCATGAAAGCCACGTCCAGAGTTCACCTTCGATATTTCGGGCTTGAATTCGCTAGAGGATCCATCCCAATACTGCTAAGGGTGAATACACACAACTAATTCCTTCTGATATAATAATTGTATTATTCTTCACGAGAAACTTTTGTTTTCAGAAGAGATTGGATCTAGTTTTTTCCTGTGCGTGAGCTAGGCATGCAGCGCGAGCTGCTTCGGTTGCATAACCTATTCCTCACTTAAGTGGTCAACATTTCTTGCATATTATACAATGTTTAAATTGAAAATTTATTATATCAATTTATATTTTAATTGAAACTTAGGTCCATAATTTTTTATGAAAATCAATTTCTCCACGTTGGAAATCATTTTGTCAAGTATTTATGTTCTAAAAAAGTTTGTATACTCAACTCTTGATAGACAAAGGATTATAGTAGATCTCATACTTACTAAATCCTTCTCCTTAAAATTAAATATGTCAAAATGTAGCATTATATTCATTTATTAAAATTAAGGATGCCAAGATGTAGTATTATATTTATTTATTGCTTCATATTTCTATGGAACTTAGTTTAAAAAGTGGATTAGAAATATTGATCATTAGAGATAGAGATCCTTACTTGCAATTTTATTTTTTTTATTAAATTCTTGGCCATTGACAACCTTAATTATGGTTAAGAAGTTGTACAAAATTTAAATTAACTTTTTTATTATTACTATCAGTTTATGATTATGTATAATTAAAATTAATATAATTTAGAAAATCAAAAGTATTTTTTACTATCTCTAGTTTATAAAAGAAAATTGAAATTGTTAAAATAAAATTAGAAATTTTCATGATTTTTTATAGTGAAAATGGATATTGGAGAAAACAATAGAACATTGTGACAACAAAGAATATGTAATCTTTGTAGCACTAATAAAATGGGCAAACAAAACATTTACATCTTTTTTAATTTTAAAGGTTTGGCACAAGCTATTTTTAATTGCAAAACCAACTCTAGCTGCTCTTGTCACAACAAGTAGCAATAACAAGGACATTGCCACCTCATGGCTCTTGTTACTATGATACATTGTTAATTGTTAAATAAAAATGGAAGATTCCAAATGCACTGTTTTATCAAAGGAACATCTCGGTGGTTTCCTTCAAACGATAGTGGCTTCGACCTAGGTAAGAGATACCAAAATGGTCATTTTACTTGATGCAATTAGCATGGATAATGACAAACTCCCTATTTGTTAGTCAATTGCAAAATTGAAATATGTTGATTAAATTGACATTGTTGGAAGCATTGATCAACACAGAACCACAGAGTTTGCAGTTGGTTCATTTAAACAGAGAACAATGGGGAATAGATCCGTGAAGTAAAAGTACACAGGAGATAGAGGTTTGCAAAGCTAATGTAGATGTTCTAAAAGGATCATAAATTGAGGGACGAGAATGAAGCTACAAGATCTCAACTACTCACATAGCATTCCATGGGAGAAAGTGTTCATAGTTTAATTGTTTGAACGGATGAGGAGTTAGAAACAAAGGTTAAATTTCATCATAAATCATGGATCTGACATCCAACAGATACTGTAGAAGGACCACTTGCATATCTGACGGTTGTAAGGAGTTGTAAAAGACAATTTGCGGAAGTTTGTTTCGAAAAAGTTGAAAGGAAACCCTGCAACCTGCAACCCGCAATTGCAGAAGAAAGGAGTTCCCGCAGATTGCGGAAAGGATGATTGCAGAAAGGGTAAATGCGGAATCCTATTTTGAAAAAAAATGAAAGGAAACCTCGCAACCAGTAACCCGTAATTGCAGAAGTAAGGAGTTCCCACATATTGCAGAAAGGATGATTGCGGAATGATCATTTCGGAAAGGGTAAATTCGGAAGCCTAGATCAAAAAATTTGAAAGGCATCCCCGCAACCCCAAACCCACCAATGCAGAAGGAAGGAGTTCCTACTGATTGTGGAAAGGGAGATTATAGAAAGATCATTGCGAAAGGATTTTGCTGAAGGAGGATGTGAAATTGCACCCGTAATTGGGGAAGGAAGGCACGCCTGTAAATTTAGGAAAGACGATTTGCAAAAAGATAAATGTGGAAAGGTAATTGCAGAAAGACGGTTTGTGGAAAGATAAATACGAAAAGGTAATTACGGAAGGATTTATGTTCAATGCTCCAAAATCGCACGAGAAATTTATGAAGAGTCACAATGAAGATACATGACTGTTAGATGAAGAGGAATGGATGAGGGTATATAAGAAAATTTTAAACCTTCAGACAAGTGTCTTTGTATATTCAATTAGAAGATCTAAAGGTGTACAGAAGTCATAGATAAAATTATCATAAGAGGGAGGTTGGGAGGCACATGGATAGGCTGCAAACCTGTAAGGGGTCGTAGCCTCCATCCAATTGTTGCTGGTAAATAGGGTGTCGGTGCATCCTTCAGTTGTAGCTAAAATACTCGGGTGTTGGTAAATCCAGCAAGTTTGTGCTTGCAAACTAATTGTAAATATAATTTTCCATTAATAAAAAGTGTTGATGGTTTTCCCAATTGGGCTTCCACAATAATATTGTGTGTTCTATTTTTATTGTTAATTTTAATTTTAAGTGGAAAAAATTAACTAAGGTAGATCAATACGTATTCACCCCCCCTCTCAATATTGCTTGATATTCCAACAAAATATTCAGGGTTGCACTAACATCGTCTCCTAGAGTTCCATTCATGATTAATATGTCTCTGTAAGGGACTATATATCAATCGTGCATGAGCATTAATCCATTCCATACAAAGGCTAGTTTTTCATTTTCAATAGTGTTGATATTATACTAAAATTAAAATATTAAATAGATTTTTTTAATCTATTTATTTTAAATTATATTGGTTAATAGTTCCTACGTCAACCTAGATATTAAGTGAGAGGATTTCAATTTACGAGTATATATGATCATGTTAACGAAGTTCATGATGGCTCATGTTGCGTTTTGTGTGGCGTACGAAATTATGGGTTCCTCAATTCATTTCTTGTAGCTAACAAAGTCATCTATCCCAATAATACTGTAAGGTGCACAGTACAAGAGGTTCTAAATACTTGAAAACCAAAGGGTGAGAGGCAAGTTGTAGAGCTACTCGATTCCCTGCTTTCAAAGTTCAATCGAGCAATAAATCCTTTAATTGTCATGCATGCATTTCTCGTTGGTTTTTAGGGATCCATTCAATTTTTCCTTTAAAATTTCAATGAACAATAAATCCATTGACCAATATGCGTGGCTGTCCCAATAGTGTTTTGTTGTACTGATATTAATGACAGGTGAATCCAGGCCCACTTTCTTACTTTCAAATGATGGGCGGAGGGCACCATTACTAGGATAATGTAGTAGTGAAAATGAAAAATATGAGGAAGATATTGAAGGACCATTTACCCATCTAGATAGTTTAGTTCAAGTGCTAGACGAAGCTTTCCCAACACACATAAAAGGAAACTCTTGGGGTTCTGTGTTTAAAATTCCAATCTCACCATCACACCCACTACAAACAATATTGGAAGGTGAGAGAGTGATGAAATAGAAATATGATCTTATGTTCACTGCTTCTATTTAAAGTTTAATAATATTTAGTTTTGAAAAAAGGTGGGTCTGACTCCATTTGTTATATCTTTGTAACATGTATGCTAGCAAGTTATGGGAACCGACGGATATTAGAAACAAGGGCCAACACATTTATCAAATTCAAACCATAGTAAACCATTGCATATGCCATATGGAAACTCATGCCAACAAAAGCCATAACACATAATGCCAACACAAAAGGGAGGGGAGAGGTCCATGGTTTTTACCCCAAGACCTACGCCCCTCTAACTCAGTGTTCTACCAATGGTACATTTCCTAATACTTCATTAAGGATTGGCATTAAATATTTAAAAATTTGTTGATATTTGGAGCCCAACAAATGATTGTGTGGCCATGATTTCGAGCCTCCAAACCACTATAAAAAATACCATTTCAAAGCCACGAAGGAGGAGTTCAGAGGTGTTTTCTGCCAAGATTTTGCAAATATCACAAGGTGGGATAATGGTATAGGAAGGTACATCGTATGATTCATACAAGCCCGGAAGGGGTTTTCCTCAATTTGTTTACCAGGGGGGGTATCAAGCAAAATAGGTTGGGTTTATAATCCTTTTACTCAAAAATTCGAGAGGAAGATACTGGTGTAGTTTGTTTCTGTGTTTGACTCACATAACTCAAAAAAAATTCCAGAACTCATGTATGTAAGATTTTTGAATACTTAATAAGATCGAGCTTCTCATTGGAAGTATCTCGGAGACTTCCCAGGAGGGGTGACCTACGCTATCATTTATTGTCTGCAATTTTATGGTTTGCATACTTGCTTATTTTCTTATGTGGTTTGATTAAGAATTTAAAATTTTCTTTTCAAAATTCTTTTTATGAAGTGAAGCATTCAAATTTCACATGCAATTTTAATGGTTAAAAAGATCCTGAAATTTTTAGATCGTTTGATATCAGAGCTACTTAACCATTGCATTGTAAGTTTGTGAATGTTAGCAAGATCAATGCTTCAACATGATCAAGGAGAACTTGAGGAATTTGATCCATAAATAGGTTCAAGAATAGGTATAATGGCTTCACCAAATGGAGAATTTGGGGATTCTTCAATCCCATCTGAACGACAACTTCTTAAGGATTTTATGAGAATGCAAATAATGGTGGAAGAGATTTATCAAGAACGAAAGAAGGCAAAACAAGGTGGTTCATCTAATATCGAAGGTAAAGGAGAAGGAGTTGGTAAGGACCCTCCTAAAACCCCTCCCTCCTCACCATATTTTCTTGATGGTTATTTTCATTCTCCAACTATAAATAAAAAAGTTGCTTTTAATATGCCTCAATTAAAGTTGGATATCAAGTTTGAATTACCTATTTACAATGTATAAATTAATTCCGAGAAACTAGATAATTGGATTCGTCTAATAGAATTTTCTTGCAGTATTCAATAATTCATTGAAGATAACATCCAAATTCAATTGGATTCTCTCCAACTCGGAGGGATCGCTCTCATATGGTGGGAGAGAAGAATGCAAGAGGATTTTTCTAAAAAAGATTAAAAAAATTCCTCTTGGTATGAGTTTATTACAACATTAAAGAAGCAATTTTATCCATTGTGTTATATGCAGCAAGCCATGATGGACTAGCAGAATTTGAGGCAAGATAAAGGACAAAGTGTATAAGAGTACACACAAGAATTCAGAAAAAATAGCTTTGGTACTTTTTATACCTCTCTACATTCAAGAAACTCTTCTCAAGTATATTGGAGGATTACATACTTATTTGCACAATAATATACTTTCGTTTAATCCGACAAACCTTGATGAGGTATGCATTTAAGTAATTCATATGGAGTCAAAGGGGAAGAATGTAAATGAAAATTTTTCCAAGAAACCTTTCAAGCATGATGAAAACAGATTCAAAGGTAAATGGAAAGGTAAGCATGCAACTACATTGAATAAAGGAGGAGAAAAAACTACGTGCACACATTACCATAAAAAGGGTCATGATGCATCCAAATGTTGGAAACTTTACCCGAAACTCAAGCCTAAGAATTTTCGAAATAAGGAAGACAAGAATACCACTGCTGCAACAATTCAACATGATTTGGGATCTGCTTTTTGGATGAAACTAAGATTGTTACTACAAGAATTTAACATAAAAATTCTTCTACCTCTATTTCAAAGCATGAACTTGTTGTTAATGAAAGAAAGAGAAGTAAGCTATTTCATATTAGGGTAATCTCTAAACATACAAAGATTGATACTCTTTTTGATAGTGGATCAAAATAAAATCTCATTTTAAAAGAGATCATTAAAAAATTCATTTGGAAACTAAGTTACTCCCTAAACCATATCCACTTGGATGGGTGTGTGATAATGCACAGCTACAAGTTACAAAATAGTGTAGAATTAGATTTGTTATTACTTATGGATTTGTTGATGAAGTTAATATAGATGTGGTCCCATTGGATATTTGTGGTATTGTGTTGGGTTTTCCTTATCTTTATGATAGGAAGGATATATTTTATAGGGAAGATAATAGGGAGTCAAATCACCAAAGATGGTGTTAAATACATTGTTCGTGCACACCGCATTAAATCTAATCTTTCTTTGGTTTTTGCAAATCAAATGAAGAGTCTAGTAAATGCTAGTAATAATTTTGTTCTTATGATTATGAAAGCAAAGGATGTTGGTAAAAATGAATATTTTAAGGGATGTGATCCAAAACTTAAAAATGAATTGACTAAAGTTGTATCTGATTATCATATCTTATTTCAATAACCAAAAGGATTACCTCCTAAAAGACAAATCCAACATGAGATTCACTTACAACAATATGCACCTCTTTGTAACATTGGCATGTACAGATGTTCAGTAATTGAAAATGCATAGATAAAGAAGCAGGTTTAAGAATTTCTTGAAAGAAGAGACATTCAACCAAGTTCCTCTTCGTGTGGTTTACCGATTGTTTTGGTTCCAAAGAAGGATGGAAAATGGTGCATGTGCGTGGATTACAGGGCACTAAACAAAATCATAATCAAGAATAGGTATCCTCTTCCCCAAATTGATGATCTATTGGATCAACTCAAAAATGCGATTTTTTCAATAAGTTTGACTTGCGAACCGGATATCATCAAATTCGAATTCATGACAATGACATTTGGAAGACCGCTTTCAAAACTAAGCAGGGATTGTATGAATGGACGGTAATTGCCTTTGGGATTTGTAATGCACACACACCATTTATGAGGGTGATGAATTATGTTTTTAGGCCATTTATTAATGATTTCATCATAGTCTACCTAGATCATATTTTGATTTTTAGTCGCACTTGGGAAGAACATGTCAAGCATGTGAAACAAGTTTTGGATGTACTTGTAAGGGATAAATTGTACTTCAACATGTCCAAATGTGAGTTTGGGAAGAAATGTTTAGTGTATTTGGATTGCATTGTAGGGTTTGGTGAACTTAGAATTGATCACTCTAAAGTAGAGGTCATTTTCAATTGGCCCAAGCCAAATAATGTAACCGATGTAAGGAGCTTCTTGGGAGCAGCCCAATACTGGAGGAAGTTCATTGCAAACTTTTCTTTCACATATTCTCCATTACATGCTTTGAAAAGTTTGAACAAAGTATTTCAGTGGGAAGGAAAAGAACAAAATTCATTCAACACACTAAAAGAAAAGATCAACACAACTCTAGTACTTTCACTGTCGTATTTACAATAGTCATTTGAGATAGAGACTAATGCTAGTGGCTATGTCATGGGGGAAGTCTTAATGCAACATAAAAAACCAATATGAAATCACTTTGGAACCTTCTCTAAATAAGTAACTAACTATCCCACCTATGATAAATAATTGTATTCATTAGTACAAAGTGTGAAGAAGTGGAAACATTACCTAATGGGTAAAGAAACAATTATACATAATGATCATCAACCACTAAAATATCCTCAATCACAAACTAAGCTGTAACAATCAAGGAATTTTAGGTGGATGGGTTTTCTACAACAATTTCATTAAGTCATTAAGTACAAGAAAGGGATTCGTAACAAAGTTTCATATATGTTATGTAGACCTCCAATAAATGCTTCTATTGTCATTCAACAAATTCCTTGGGTACGTTCAAGTTATGTTGAACAATACACTAGGGATGAATACTTTAAAGAAGTATATGAATCACTAATACATGGTTCTCAAATTGAAGAATTGGATTATCATATTCATGATAAGTTGTTGTATCATCTTGCAAAAATCTGTATTACACAAAGTGAAAGAGTGCATGTGATAAGAGAAGCTCATACTTCCCTCATTTCAGGTCATTTTGGTGTTGGGAAAACTGTAGCACAATTACAAAAGTTTTTTTATTGGCATCGGATGAATGATATTGTGTCCAATTATGTAAAAGGATGTGTTATGTGTGACACAAGTAAGCCAAGTAATAGAAATTTAGGCTTGCACACTACACTTATTGTTCCTTCCTATCCATGGGAAAGTGTGTCAATGGACTTTGTATGAGGGTTACCAATGTCTATAAAGGGACATGACTACCTATATATTGTTTTGGATATGTTCAGAAAAATGTGCATTTTAGTTCCTTGTAAAAGGCAGGTAACAAATTAGTTAACTGCTCATTTGTTCTTCCAACATGTATGGGTTCATTTTGGGTTACCTACTTGTATTATATCATATCGAGATTCTTGTTTTCTTGGGAAATTTTGGTCATCTCTATGGGAAATTATGAACATAAAGTTGAAGAAAAGAAAAACATTCCATCCACAAACTGGCGGACAAACCAAAGTAGTCAACCAGACCATCGTACATCTTCTTCAAGGGTATTTTGCCAAGCATCCTAAGCTTTGGAATGAGCAGTTGCATTGTGTTTAGCATGCCTACAATAGAGCCATGCACTCTTCAACACATGAGTCTCCATTTGAAAAATGTTCAGTTTTTCCGAAGTCTCCCTTAGACTTTGTTTTTGCAAAAGATTCAGTGGAATATGGTCAAGTTGATGTGAATAAAGCTTGAATTTTATTCAGAAGATCTAGTTGATTCATCAAAAAATGTAGGAGAAGTTGGAATCAAGTTAGGATAACTATAAATAAATACATGAAAAACATCAAGTAGATCATCAGTTTCAATTTGGTGATCAAGTTTAGCTTCATATCAGCAAGGAATGATGCCAAGGTGAAGGCAGAAAGTTGAAACCAATCTGGTATGGCCCTTTAACAATTTTGGATCAAGTTGGTAACAATATTTTTTGGTTATGTTTTCCTCCGAATATGAAAATGTATTTCCGTTGTTAATGTGTAAAACTTAAAATTGTATGAGCATCCTATGATTGTGGACCAATATGTACAGGTTCAATTTGTTGATGAGTTTGCTCTTGAGTACCTCAATGATTTGTTGATGAGTTTGCTCTTGAGTACCTCAATGAACTTCAGGAATATGTCATACTTGATAGGAAGGTCAAATATTCATGAAGAGGTGATGTGCAATATCTTCATGTGGGGCTTATAGGAATGCATCCAAGAAAGGCATGATAGTTAGAGACTGGAAGAGTGAGGGAACTATACCCTCACCTGCTTTCTAAATGATTTCATGCTTTTGATGGCCCAAAATATTCCTAGTGGGAAGGTTTGATCCAGGGAATATCCAATATAAATCAAAATAAAAGTATTCAAAATGAAAACAAAATATTATATTGATGTACAGCATGGCAAGAGATTTCTGGTGACATTCATTTTGTGAGAAACGTCCTCCGAATGAGAAAGTTATTGAGTTCTAAATTTATGGGAAAATAGGATAAAAGTGGAAAAAATGACACCACAGGGTGCCATGAGACATGCATAATCATCATGCAAGTGCCTCATGGCAACACCATTGGGTGAAACATGCCTAAGAAGGTTACTTAGAAAATTATGTGGACCAGCAGTGAATTGACAAGTCACATCCAAGTGGCAATCAAAGAGTGCCATGTGGCAATCCAATTGGCCATGTTATAGGATGATTCACCAAAAAATTTAGAGGCCAATGGATTCAAACCCCCAACCTATACCTTTGCCTAAGACTCCACTCCATCTACCTAGCCAGTATCTTCGTCGATGTTTCTTAACCCTTATGTTCACTACTTATATGTAAAGTTGAATCATGTTCAGTTTTGAAAAAGGGGCAGGACAGAGGGCTAAGCCATTGACCCCATATATTATATCTTTGTAACATGTATTCCAACCATTCGTGGGAATCAACAGATAACAAAACCAAGGGCCAACACATTTATCAAATTCAAACCACATAAAACTACCGCATATGCCATAAGGAAGTGTACACCAACACAAGCCACAACATGTAATACCAACAAAAAAGAGAGGGGAGAGGACTGCCAGTTTGACCCTGGGACCTCTGCCCCGCTAACTCAGTCTTGTGCCAATGGGACATTTCCAAGTACTTTCTTAAGGTTTGGCATTAAATATTTAAAAATATGTTGAGATTTAGATCCCAACAAATGGGTGTGTGGCCATGCTTTTGGGCCTCCAAAACACTATAAAAAACACCATTTCAGATCCACAAGGGAGGAGTTCAAAAGTGTTTAGAGCCAATATTTTGCATAGATCCTGAGGTGGGTTAAAGGTACAGACCATATGATTTGTACAAGTGCAAAAGGGGTTTTTCTCGATTTGTGTGCCAAGGGATGTCTCAAGCAAAATAGGTCGAGTTTATACTCATTTTACTCAGAATTTTGAGAAGAACATAGTGGTGCATTTTTTTTCTATGTTTGACTAACATAACTCAAAAAAATTCCATATCTCATATATGTAATTTTTTCGAATACTTAATAAGGTTGACCTTCTCATTGGAAGTGGCCTCGAGACATAGCCCAGGAGTGGTAAGCTATGTTATCTTTTGATGTCAGCAATTTTATGGTTTGCATACTTGTTTATTTGGTTATGTGGTTTGATTAAGCATTTAAAATTGTCTTTTAAAAAGTCTTGTTATGAAATTAAGCATTTAAATTTCACATGAAATTTTAATGGTTAAAAAGATCCTAAAAATTTCAGATCAACCACCTTTAAAATTTGCCACATAAATTAAAGTTTCGAATTATATATGCAATTTTACAAATGTACACTTTTCTCTTGGTTTTATATATACGTTAGGCCTTGATTCTTTAAAAAATAAAATACAATATTACTATGAGGGACTTGTTAAGTCCAATTATTGACTTTTAGTTTTCAATTCTTATATTACTTGTGCACATATTTAATCTTTCAATTTGTGGATAACGGTGGTTGAGTTAGAATTTTATTTCTCAACATTCAATGTTCAATCTAGATTAAGAGTTTTAATAATCATGAACTGAGGTTAAGATTTCATTTTTGAAAGTTTGTTTGTGGCTCAAACCGTTAGTGTTACTCAATCATATACGTTGCATAATATTGACGAGGGCCACCCACCATTTTATAATCTAGTGCACTATAAATTTAAGAAAAGACAACCAATTGCGGATTTTAGGTAAACAATAAATGTAGTTTTCAATGACAGGATTTAATTCATATAGATTTCTCAATCATTTTATATATTATTACTCTTCTCCTAATAGGTATCTTATCACTATTACATTTTTTTCCTGAGATGACAAGATATTGAAATCATGCCAAATATTTTACATGAACCTTGATTAAGAATTCATATCACTACTTTGACTGACTTATTGAGTGATCACACCACTTCTTTCACTAACATAACAGGTTGTATACATGCATACATAAGGAGTAGAAATAAGTGCTTCTTGGATGCAGTTGTCCCACTCATGGTCTATTCATATGTCATAGGATGTCGATGGGTAGTAAACAACTTGGTCCTAATGCTTCTAAGATAGATTTAAAATTTAAAATTATGTTTTTATTATCTAAATATGGATTTCAGATATACACATATTCCTAGGCTTACAACTTATGAATGTGCAAGCATTCATATTTTGCTTGTCCAAAACCCTTTGGGTCATTCTTAGTTTGCACTTCTTTGATGGCTATGTGTTCGATACATTAAACTTGTTAACCCAAAAAATGAATAACTTCATAGTCTGATAGGTGTTGGAGGTGTGGCCCCTAGCCATCCCAAGTGAGTAATTCATTCATGAATTAATTCACTCAAAAACCTCGATATGATGATGAGTGGATAACCCTCCACCCTTCCTCTTTTATCACAATCTTAAGGGGCGGCCTCACCCATAATGATTTAATAGAACTAACAAAATTTCCATTGATTTATATAAACTCCACTCACTATCTTAATTACTCCTTATTTTTTCTTGGATGGGGTGTTAATGGACCATCACGGTCACATTTATGGTGATGTAATGGAGGTGAAACAAAGGGAACTAACGGCTGGTAGGTACAAGGTGGAGACAGTGTTGGGTTTTGTGGATATTAACTCCCCCTCCTTCCTATGTAATCAAGCTTTATTTTGCATAGGTGAAATTTAGAAAGGCTCATGATGATCCTCAGTAGAAGTTCCAAGACATCAAGGATTCTTATGTATATTTATGTGGTCACACACATTCATTTCATTCAAGGTTTCTAGAGGTTTCAGACTCGAACTCCCTCTTGTTGTGCTCCCTAGGCTTCCTGGGAGTTCTAGACAACTACAGAGAAATGAAACTTTACGAGGGATACAAGCGAGCATTGTAGCATGGAAAATGAGAGGAGTCATGATTCTAATCAATGAGGCCATAATCGCCCCAGCCACTCCAAGGATCATGCCAACCTTGGGTTTTATTTCCACCTTTCTACCATGAGTGACACGCTACTGATAATTCGTAATGACATTAAGGATGTTTAGGAGGACATGTAATCTATAATTTTGGAATTGAAGGACATAATTCAAGTTCGCATTGACCGGTGCATTGATATTGCAAAGTATTTTCAACTCCCATCACCTTTTCTCGTCACCATTGGAGAGGATGGCAGAATTCAATACTAGCATGACTCGGAAGTTGGGCATGAAGGTCTACTTGAGGAGGAGGAAACTAAAGAAACACCCATGGTCATGGTGAAAGAGGAACACCGATATGAAGAAATCACAAAAAAAAATGAAGGTTCAGGAAAACATGGCAGCCAACTCTAGTGATGTAAAGCAAAAAAATCCTAACAACGAAAATGAAGATAGAGAACCCACGACTGCAAGGCATCAACCATGCCATGATTATGATGATTAATGTATTTTTTGTTTCTTGTTTCTAGTTTTATTTTTCTTAAAGTTCAAGAGTTGAAAGTTTTTTTCCAAAGTAATTCTATAGGTTTTGTATAACTTCATGTCTTTGATAGTCCTCTGTCTATTTTGAATTCAGGTTGTTTTCTCTTTTTGAGAGGCTTGTTACTTGATCATAGGTTGTTTTTTCCTCTAGAGAGGCCTACCTATCTTTGTAACTTTTTATACAAGTTTGTGCTATAATATAAATTATAAATTACAAAAAAAATACTCCTTGATTTTACGCATGCATGTTAATTCATTTGTAGGGAGATTCATTAATGCTCAACAACTCACCTTCTTTTTATGAGTTCCTTTTTGTGTGTTTTTATTGAATTTTGTTGATATTCACGTGTTCACTTAACTAAAATGTTGGGTTCTCCAAAGTTCAACAACTATGTTGCATGGATGCCCAATTAAAATACTCCAACCAAGCTATAGAGTAAGCACATGTAAGTATGCATTCAACATCAGCTTCTTGAACCACTTCTTCCATCCATTGCATTGGTCCAAAAATATTAATGCTAGTTTCCTCTCTATCTATCAAAAATACATCCTCTCCCTAAACATAATACAATTATGATTATCTCGTGCTTATAGCCATCTGGTCATTGGACGTGCGCTAATGATATTACAACTGAGTGCATTTCTTCCATCTTCATTAAACTATATGTGATGCAATTGTGCTTATCTGCTATTACATATTAACAAACAAAATATTATTATTTGTAATTATCAAAAACTCTATTGTCATCTCTTCTGAAGGAAACACGGTGTCCTGTGCTCATCCTTTTTCCCTTAAAGAGCTTTTCTCCTCCTCTTATGCCACGAGAGACTTCACTTTCCTAAGATGCAACAATTCTTCTACACTACTTGGGTTTCGCTTTTCCTTCCTTACGACTTATCAATTTCCAAAGGAACCAGTGTCATGTTTGTGGAAATATTGTAGCTCACAACTTTTCCTTCCATGTCAATTGAGTCTTTAGAATTGTTCATATCCAACCAAATTAAAAATTCTCCAGCAAGATAGATTACAATCTACTATTTTTAGGGCTACCCAATCTTATTCACTTACAGTTGGCCTAATATTCCTTCTTTTTCAAACAATGGTTCAAAAACAACACAATACCATCAAAACACCTAGAGAAATTGGCCCGACAAATAAATCTTAGTCGGAAACACCTGCGAGGCACGCGAAATCTCACCCAAGATATCTTGATGTGTAACTGATAGAAACATGTTTCCACAGTTGGTGAGGGATTACATTCCCTTGGCGTGCGGCCAAGGCACCTGGTAGAGATGGAGGGATGGATTCTTTTACTACATGACAGAGGTGCAATTGTGTGCCACAACCGACGTATGATGTAACCTTGTCCTTAACTACTTAACAACTGACGCAATTGTGTGGAATAGCTGATTCCTTACTTATAATGAACAGTGTGTGAATTATATTGTAACTTAGCATATTAACCATGAAATTATACATAACATGTCGAAAAGGATATAAACATTCATTCATTCACTGATTGGTAATGTTGTGACATACATTCAACAGTAACTGTAACAATACAAAGTAAGCAAACATTTGCATAAGCCTTCAATATTCAACATTAGCAGCTAAACATCCAACCATTCAAAATACATCAACACATGAAATAACGTGGAAATTCATCTAGGAAAAACCACCAAGGTGCTCTTCATCTAGCATGAGAAATATAGGCAGCACCTTGTAGTCTACAACTTACAGACTATTCTTAAGATATATATTTTGCTCAACTCTTTGTTGCTCTCATGCTCTCTAGTTTATTGCTTCTATATACTCCTATTGATCTTCACACATCCTGGATCGACTCTTCTACCATATTGTCTGTGCACTCAGCTACATATTACTCCTACAAAATAGTCTACACACTCAGCTGTAGATCCACAGCTCAACAGTCGCCTACTATTATATTCCTCTAATCTTTTATAATACTTCTACTCTTACCAAATATTAATGAATCGAACTGAAGCTATTTCTTGAAGCTACCTCTTTAAGCTAACCCTTATACAAAATGGGTTCCTCCTACCTATAGTGTTTACAAGACTACACATGGTCAACTAAGTACAACTCAGTTATTACAGACACAAGTAGCTACAAAATATATTATATTACATTAATGTCGAACCATACCTAGCCGCAAAAGTCCTGCACTACATTAACCACGGCCTTAACTAGCCATGGAAACGTCTTTCATCCTGCCTGTACAGGTCATTAATAGCCGCAAACCTGTCCTTTAGTCTTCCATTAGTTTGTCCTTCTATGGTCTTCCTTGACTTGCACCTGTTCTTCTTTAACTCTTATATCTACCTGTTCTGCCAACTCAGATCTATCTTTCCTTTCCGCAGCGATCCTTGTCACAATTTCCTGTACTTTGCTCTCGTAGTTCTTCCTTTACATGCTTTTCCTCCATCACACACCCACTTTTCCTCTTTTTCATTTGTGCGTCAGATTCTTCCTTATGCATTTTTCTTGGCCCAACGAGCCCTCGACACTCACATGTGGCTCATCCCGAGACACTAAGAAAAAATGATGGCTCTGCAAAATTTAGGGTTCTGCAAATATCATGTCTCTAGTGCAGGCTACGCTATAGGGCCAACCTTGTCCTGAAACTCCTGCAAAATTTGTTGCACCCATGCAACGTCTGCGGTGACCTCTTCAACTTGTTTCTACAACTATTCCATGCAGTCAAAATTGATGTGTTCTGATGGTCCTGCTTCCAATGACTGAGTGATATATTGAAGCTTATTTTCTACAAGATGAATAAGACCTATAACTCATGCTACTTTCGACTAGTGTACTGCTACTTATCATTCCTAGTCTGCTCTTGATCGCAGAGATCTTGGACTTCCTGTTGGAGCTGCTTTACCTCGATGATATTTGTAAACTTCTCCTTAAGTGGTAGCCTTTTTATCTCTACCTTTACCGTGGTTATTTTCTCATTAGCTTGTCACGCATCTTCCTTGATATTATCCACGGTCTCATCCTCCAGGAGTGCTTCCCACATCGCGAAAACAGATTCAACTGCCTTAGTGCAGATTTTTTCTCCTTGGCTTATCCTCTCAATAACCTCAGACAATGTTCTATTGCATTGTTCAAGAACCTCAAGAGGTGTGCTTGGTATTTAGTGCACTTGTATTTTCTCAACCTGTTTCCTGAGGTCCACCGCAATCCACGACATCTGGAAAACCTTGTAGTTGAATCCTTATCTTCTTGGCCTTCTTCTGGTGGGAACTATGCACTTGTTGTCTTGATGGCTTCTACTCATGTACATCGGCTCTGTTCATGTGCCTCGATCTCCTGGTCCTTCTCTTTAAGGAGGACCTTGTGCTCCTTTTCCTTCCTTTTCTTCTTAACTACTTGATATGCCACCACATTTTCTCAGATCTGCAACTCTGTTGCAACCGCATACTGAAGGGAGTATACGTTGGCCAATGGTAGATGTGAAAAATCCAGCGTTAGTGTCCCTGTTTCCTTGACAACAATGCCATACTCTTTAGTGGCTGATTGTAGTGTTTGCATTGGTAATTCTATCTTTAAAGGAGGCAATAGCATTGGCGTGGCTAAAGTGTCTCTGGGGTCCACGCCATACATCTATGCCTCGATAATGGTTTTTACTTAGTTAATGGATTCTATGACCTTATTTAGGTTCTTAGTGATTTGACCAACCACTTGTGTTTGTTGTGTAGTAAGACCCTCCAGGATACTTCTACGACAACATCTGCAAGTAGGCCTATGTACTCTTTATCCAAGCTGACACTATTGGACGTTTTGTCAACTTTTTGCTTCTTGCGCGATGGCTCACACTCTTGTTGTTTTCTTTGCTGGAAATTTTGGATATCCTCATCAGTGGGTGTTTCATATCCATTGTCCCAACTAGATCCATTATCACCACCATCATCATCCTCTCCTTCCCCCTCCTATGACTGATCGCGGTGATCATCACCTACGCCGATGTTTCCACCTTGGTTAGTTAGTGGGTCTTCTTCTTGGTCCATTTTCTCCTCAACTGGGTCACACCATTCTATCAACCAGTCCTAAATAATTTTGTCCATGTCTACATTCTTGATCATAAAAATCGTTGGATGTTCCTACATGGTCCGGTCCTCCTTCGGCTCTAGAATAATGTTATGGACACCGGCCTGAAAAATTTATGAACCTAGCATACCTTCACACTGTCACTGCCCTTATTATGTGTTATTTCTTTAGGACATCATGTAACACCTCGTCATGAAAAAAGAACTCAATATTTTTGTCCTTCTGTCGGATCACATACTTCTTGTTCTCCCAGAGGTTCAAGTACTTTGCACCCTAGTAAAGTATGGGGATATCTTACGCCTATAAATCTGGTGGTTTCCTGACCATAAAATGAAAGAGATCAAGATGAGCAGCCATGAGTGGTGGAATTTATCCTTACCATCCACCCACACTTTCTCTGCATCATCTATCAATTCATTCAACAAAAGTTGTGACCAATTGAACTTTACTCCCACAGCGCATTGCTTAGCAAGTTCAATAGCCTCGACGGTACATTCTGTAGCCCACATCTTGCGTAACAACTTGCAAGATAAAATATTTGCAGTGAATTGCACCATGTTATCATTGATAGAGTTAATAAGAAACCCCCTTCCTGCACACTGCAAGTCATACTTCTACTTCATCTTGGTGGTGTCTTTGCTCGGCCATAGATACAGCGTAGGGTTGTCTCATTGTTAGAATAATCAACCCATAGTTAGCTACCTTAGACATTAATTAATCCAATTTTTGTCTTATTTTCCTAGTTTCCATATTCCACCTTATTCAAGTTGTCCTCCACACATCCATAGTGGTCAAAATTTCTAAATTTGAGTCATGGAGTGCTTGGGAAACCTCTTGGAACCAAATCTACTTTATTCCTAGCCTCCCTAGCGCATGTCTGCTTTTTCTGCTTTATTGCCTGCTTTTTCTGAGTTTTAAGGCAATTGGGAAAGTTTGACTAGGTGAAGTTAACTTGTTTTTTTTCCTCAACATCCTCCACTCTTTTCTCCTATGAAAATCATGTATGAGTTGTCCTTCCACCACCTATTATCTTGCCTAATTTATTTTTCCAATTCGTGAGCTCCTAGACAGTTTTGGAAACTGCTTTATGCACCTATGGGGGATTTGCTTAGATTTAGTAAGCCTGCTTTTGAATAAATTCGAATGGCATCTTCATGCATTCGAATCTATCATGTAATTATTTATTGTGGCAGCCTATGACTTCACAGGGTTGTCTATTGTACACTTATTCAATACAGATTAGTGTTCAGCTCCATATTCAGTCTCTTTTGTGAGTAATTTGCATGTGTAATTGGCAATTGTTGTGAGTGTAATTGTTCTAACACCTGGGTTCGATTTCCACATGGTATCAAAGCCTTTGTAGATCAATTTCTCTCCTTCCAATTTTTTTTGCAGGTTCGACATCATTGACTAGGAGCATTCTGCTGACTAAAGGGACAATTTCTGAGCTATGGATCAATCTCAGAAGATCATCTTGACTCCATTTAACTTCTTTGAATGGAAAGTAGAGATGGAGGTACTGTTGAGAGAGAAAGGCCTCTACAGAGTGACTATGGCAACAGAAGCAGAGCCCAATGCAGCTGTAGAGAATATTAAATGGCAGAACAGGAGGGATGAGGCCTATGGTCTCCTGTGTCTGAGTATATCCAGAGACCTCCTTTTCCATCTTGATGGATTGACATCACCGAATGAAGTATGGGAGAAGATTTTTTATATTTTTGGAAAGACAGATGAGATGAGGGGACATCAAATTGAAAATGAATTGATCTCCATGAGTCCCAATAGCTTTGAATCCCTGCAACTCTATTTTTCCAAGTTCAAAGCACTTGTTTTGCAACTAAAACAATGTGAGATCGAAAATAAGGATGATCAGCTGGTCTTGGCCATACTCTCAAAGCTTGGCCCTGACTATTCAGTGTTTGTTTTGACCTTCTATGCCACAAAGTTGACAGCTCGAGCTTAGAAAATGCCTAGCCTTGCATATTTCATGGAATCTCTCACACAAGAACAAGATAAATTGGTGATGATGGGCACCATCAAACCATCCAAAGACCAAGCTCTGGTTGCTGGAGATTCAAGGGTGGATTCAAAAAGCAAGAAGAAAGTTAAAAATCCACCTGAGCAAAAGAGAGACAAGAACAAGTCTCTAGAGGAACCTCAAGGTTCCAAGAAGAACCCCCAGAAGAAGAAGAACAAAGGAGAAATGAGAAAGTACACATAATGCAGTAAGGGAAATCATTCTGAGATCTCCTGCATGAAGAAGCAAATAGACATGCTGACCCAACTCCTGGAGAAGAATGGCATCTCCCTTCTAGACAGCTCAAAGAAGAGGGAAGGAGGATCAAATTTAGAAGACAGAGAGAGAGTTCATGCATTGGTTGCTGGCACATCAAGCTCACCTAGTTTCATCATTGATTTTGGAGCTTCAAGACATATGGTTTCAACCAAGGAGGCATTCACCTCACTTGACATGTCGAAAGGTCCACCAATAGTACTAGGAGATGACTCTCTCACTGAAATTTTGGGAAAAGGGAGGATTGATCTTGACCATGGTAAGTTCAGCAATGTGTTGTATGTTCCAGTTCTTGCCTCTAACCTCTTATCAGTGTATCAGATGACCCACACAGGGTCTCTAAAGAAGGTCATATTCTCCCCTTATGAATTTGAGATCACATATATCTCAAGTGGTAAAGTCATTGCAAAAGGAGTTGCAAATCACACTTCAAAGGTATACATGTTCTCACACTTCCTACCCTACTCAAACCCCTCTGCTCTTCTGATTCATGCTAATGAGGCAAGCAAGCTTTGGCATGAAATATTTGGCCACCTAAATTACAAGTAGCTTTCTGATCTTAGTGAAAAAGAAATGGTCAGAGGGTTACCAAAGATTAAGTTTTCAAAAGGAATCTGTCAAGGTTGCATCCTAGGAAAACACCCAGAGCATAAATTTGAAAGAGCTAGTCATGAGAGAACCTCTGCACCTCTTGAGTGTAACCACAGTCATGTTTCTGGCCCATTTCCTCATATGTCAATGAGTCAGGCCAAATATGCATTGACATTCATAGATGACTTTTCCAGGTATTGTTGGGTTTACTTCCTGAAACACAAGTCTAAAGTTTTTGGCCTCTTCAAAGTCTTTAAGGCTTTGGTTGAAAACCAGTCTGGGAGGAAACTCAAGGTCCTCAGATCTGAAAATGGTGGTGAGTATGTCAAGTCTGAGTTTATTCAATATTGTGCAGATGCAGGTATTCAGATGCAACATTCTATCCCTTACACACCACAGCAGAATGGTGTTGCTGAGAGGAAGAACATATCACTGAAAGAGATGGCAACATGCATGATGGAGGCTAAGACTTTGCCACCAAAGTACTGGGCCAAAGATATAAACTATGCAGCCTATATCTAGAATAGGGTGCCTCATAAAAATCTTGAAGGTATGACTCCTTTCGAAGCATGGAGTGGGCACAAGCCAGATGTGACCCATTTCAGGATTTTCGGCTCAAGGGCTTGGGCTAGAATTCCAACAGAAAAGAGGAAGGATTTGCAGCCCCAAAGCCAAGAGTGTCTATTTTTTGGGTAATCTGAATATTCAAAAGGGTACAAGCTGATCAATTTCAGCACAAACAAAGCCTTCATTGAAAGGTGTGTTCAGTTTCAAGAAGAGCCCCTAGCAGCAGTGGAAGTTGGAGAATCCTCTTCACCACCAGAACCTCTGAATGTAAGTGAAGAGATAGTTGAACATGTTGATTCTGATATGTCTAATAATTATGATTTGATTACAGATCCTAACAGTCCTACAATACCAAAATGGGCAGCCAATACCATTCATGCAGCTGGAGAACTAGTTGGAAATCCTAATGATCCTAGGAGGACTAGATCTCAGTTTGAGAGTGCTCTATGCATGAAAGATCCTATGTTTGCAGAGAAATGAAATCTGATGATTGAATCAGATCCACAGATATATGAATATGCAGCAAATGATCCAAGATGACAAGAATCCATGAAGGAAGAGTTCAGCTCACTCCAGAAGAGCAACACTTGGGAGCTGGTTGATCTTCCCCCAGGGAGGAAGCTAGTTCAGTGTAAGTGGGTGTACAAAACCAAATTTTCTTCTGATGGTTCACCTCTAAAGTACAAGGCCATATTGGTATCCAAGGGCTACTCATAGGTTCATGGCATAGACTACAATGAGTCCTTTGCACCAGTGGCAAAGATGGACTCTATCAGGCTAGCCTTAGCCATTGCAGCTTCAAAGCAATGGGAAGTACATCACATGGATGCGAAGTGTGCTTTTCTGAATGGAGATCTCACTAAAGATATATAAATGCAGCAGCCTCAAGTATTTTCTACTAACCCATCTCTTGTGTGCAGGATAAAGAAGTCATTGTATGGGCTTAAGCAAGTCCCTAGGGCTTGCTATGCCAAGATTGATAGCTTTTTGCTATCACTAAATTTTGTTCGATGCAAATCAGATCCAAATATCTATTTGAATTTAATTCATGGTTCATCAATGATCATTTTTTTATATGTTGATGAACTTCTCATTACAGGAAGCTCAAAGGATGAGATTGCCTCCTTGAAGGATGCAATGAACCATGCCTTCTTAATGACAGATTTGGGCTTATTGAGCAAATTCTTGGGGCTCGAGATTGCTCAAACCAAAGAAGGAATCAAAGTAAATCAGTCCAAGTATGCCTTGGATTTTCTAAACAAATTCAAAATGAAGTATTGCAAGCCAAGCAAGACTCCTTTCCTTTCAGGAGTGAAGCTTGAAGAAGTTGATTCTTCACCTATGGTAAACAATACACTGTATAGGAAACTGATTGGATGTTTGCTGTATATTACACATACTAGACCTGATATTTCTTATGCAGTAAGTGTGGCTTCAAGATACATGGATCAGCCTCATGAGATCCATTGGAGAGCAGCCAAAAGGATCCTTAACTTTGTTCAGGGAACAAGGACTCATGGGATCTTCTATAAAGCTAAATCTGATCTTGATTTGATTGGGTTTACTGACAATGACTGGGCAGGTGACAGCACAGATCGAAAGTCAACATTAGGATATGTGTTCATGCTTGTAGAAGGGCCAATCAGCTGGTCAAGCAAGGAACAAAGTTCCATTGCACTCTTATCTACAGAAGCAGAGTACAGAGGAGTTGTAAATGCAGCAACTCAATGTTTATGGTTGCAGGGGTTACCTGGAGAGTGTGGCTTCGAATCATAATACTCAAGTACCATCTATTGTGATAATAAGAGTACCATTTGAATCTACAATGATCTAGTTCAGAAGCAGAGAACCAAACACATTGCGATCCATATGCACTACATCAGACAGCGTGTGCATGATGGCACCATTCACCTACTCTTCTGTTCATCTTCAGAAAAAGTAGCAGATATCTTCACCAAAGTTTTTTGTGAGAAGACATTCAGCAATCTCAAATCACTGTTGGGGATTTTTTATCATGCTGTGAAGCATGAGTGATGACAAGATTTCCAAATTTTGTTTTACAGTCCATGTTTAAGGGAGGATTTTTCCCACTGGGTTTTTGCCTCTTTCCTTGGTTAAATGGACATGCAGTATGTAAAGGGTGACTGAGCCTTGTTACTAGGCCCTATAATTTTCTGATATTTTACTCATAATTTAGGCTTAAAGGGGGGTGTTAGAATAATCAACCCATAGTTAACTACCTTAGACATTAATTAATCCAATTTTTGTCTTATTTTCCTAGTTTCCATATTCCACCTTATGCAAGTTGTCCTCCACACATACATAGTGGTCAAAATTGATAAATTTGATTCATGGAGCACTTGGGAAACCTCTTGGAATCAAATCTGCTTTATTCCTGGCCTCCCTAGCGCATGTCTGCTTTTTCTGCTTTATTGCTTGCTTTTTCTTAGTTTTAAGGCAATTGGGAAAGTTTGACTAGGTGAAGTTAACTTGTTTTTTGTCCTCAACATCCTCCACTCTTTTCTCCTATGAAAAGCATGTATGATTTGTCCTTCCAGCACCTATTATCTTGCCTAATTGATTTTTCCAATTTGTGAGCTCCTAGACAGTTTTGGAAATTGCTTTATCCACCTATGGGGGATTTGCTTAGATTTAGTAAGCCTGATTTTGACTAAATTTGAATGGCATCTTCATGCATTCAAATATCTCATGTAATTATTTATTATGGCAGCCTATGACTTCACAAGGTTGGCTATTGTACACTTATTCAATACAAATTAGTGTTCAGCTCCATATTCAGTCTCTTTTGTGAGTAATTTGCATGTGTAATTGGCAATTGTTGTGAGTGTAATTGTTCTAACACCTGGGTTCAATTTCCACACTCATTGGCACAGAAGACCTATGATCCCCAAAATCAGGCCAACATGCACAACATATGGGAATTCAAGCCACAAGTATCTGCCATGAAAACATACCAGAAGTTGTCACACATAGATACTTACCTGCATGCTATGACCAAAGTGCGGCATAAGAAGCAGTTTGAGTAAGCCCGTGTCATCGATACCTTGATTCCATTGTATTGGAACAACTAGTACTAGCTTAGGAAGCATAGCGGGTGTCATGACCATGTAATTATTTATCTCCAATACTGGGTGTTGGAGGGTATCATAATCCTCAAACTGAATCTTGTCCAGCTTCGGGATTATGTTTATTAGCAGTGGTACTACCTCAAGGATCTATGATGAGACCAAGGAGAAGCATGATTTGGTCAGAAGCTTCACCTCACATGCCTCATCTCTCCTTAGATGAATGTATAGTGGTAGTATGTTTTATTCCTCGATGGTGACATTCGCATCCCTGTGCGGTGGTGACTCTAGTTCTTCCTCAATAGATATTTCTTCAGTAACCTTCCACTTGTTCTTTGAAGGATTTGGCACCCTGCCAGGTAGTGAAGAATTTCTTGGGATATGTCTTTATAAGATGAAAGGTACTAGTCCTACAACTAGGGTGGCATTGGGTGGATTCTAGATCAGAGCCACTACTGGGGCCTAACCAAAGGGCGATGCAGGGCCCGAACTGGCCACAAGAATGGTCTGGGGATTGCATCTCACCATGGTTTTAGATTCTTCTTCTTGCTACTATGATTCAGGTGAGTCAATTTCATCTATAATTGGGCATGCTGATTCAATGGTTATGTCTAATAGCTCACTGGCATTGGAAATCTCTATGACCATGGGTTTCAGCTCGCTTTGCTACAGGATTCTGCTCTGTTAACTATCAGCTCTGGTTCTCTCTTCTTCGTTGGGTGCAAGTAAATTGATACTTGATGTTGAAGCTCATTTTTATAGGTGCAATCCCATCCTACAGTCATCGTTCGATGGGAGCACAAGGTCTTGTCGATCATGTGGGCTTTCCATTCGAATCATTCTATCATTAACGCATCTACTTGAGTGTTGATCTATACTTTCCCGGGCAATTATGGTAGTTATGGAAATGGTGACTGATGGGACCATAAAGCATGTTGTCATTTTCCTCTTACTTTGTTTAATTAATGCTACCTCACTATCATAGCCTCCTCAATATTTGTTGGATATTCGCACTTTAATGTCGTCCAGCCTGTCATTCCCACTTTTTGCAGTAATTAGCATAATTTTGTTGTTGCATGCTTCCCTTCTTTTCTTTTCTTTTTTCATATATTCGTGCAGCGCGATATTAGCCAGGCGTGTCACAATCATCATAGTAAGGTTTCAGGAAACCGCCATTTACCATTCCCGTGACATATGTTCCATCTAGTTTTTGTAGTTTTACTGCACCCGCATCAGTGATGTGTGTGATCAAATATGGCCCTAGCCAATGCATTTTTAAATTTCCTGGATGTTTGAAGAATTTGTTGTCATACAGCAACATAAGTCCTCCAAATTTGAATGGCTTAATCCATATATGGCTATCATGCCATGCTTTCTTCCTTTTCTTCTCTATATTTTGATGAAATCCTACAATGAAGCGTTCCTCTTCCATCTAAATGAGCTGCGAAAACCTTTGGTTGAAAGCATCTCCATCAATCATTTCCGTCAGCACAGCAAACCATAGGTTCAACACAATGTACTCCATTGGAACAACAACTTCCTAGCCATACACCAGTCTGAATGGGGTGTTCCCTATCAATCAATTGCAAGTGGTGTGGTATGCCCACATCATAACTAGCACTTTCTAATCCGAGTCATCTCGGCACACATTACATACTTTGGTTAATTCATTCTCCAAAATCTTGTTGAAGGCTTCAACCGTTCCATTCTCCTGAGGAGGATAGGGTGTCATATTTTTATGCTTGATTTAGAACTTTGCAGTAAGCTCAGCAATCATTTTGTTAACAAAATGCATACCTTGGTCGCTGAGTAGGATTTTCGAACAACCAAATTTGAACACCACATTTTCAAATAAAAACTTTGTCATAGTGCAATATTTAACAGGTGCAGATTTAGCCCATTTGGTTAGGTTCTTTTTCGTAATGATAATGTAGTGCACGCAAGTCCTCTTCCCTGGTGGACTGATTGGTCCAACAAAACCAATGGCCCACATGTTGAATGCTTGAAGGTTTATCTGTGGAGCAAGCGGCATCTTATCGCAACGCGGTGGTTTTTTGGTTCACTGGCAGATATCACAGCGCTGGCAGAAGCTCTTAGTATCCATATGTATGGTTGGCCACCATAGTTATGCTTGTAGTATCTTACGCAAAATTTCCTTTCCAGTGTAGTGTCCTCCTACGACACCGGCATGTGCTTGACTCATTACCCATTGGCGCTCATAGCAAAAAACACATCGTTGTAATATCTCATCCGCACCCATCTTATATAAGTGTCTAGCGATCAACATATAATCAGTAGCTTTAACAACCAATTGTTTCTTTTGGTTAGTCTAGAGGCGTTCAGGCGCATAGCCTGTGCTCAGGAAGTGGATGACAGCATTAAATTCCTTGTTCTGATCATCCATCATGCCGATCAAAAATAGTTGTGCATCAAGAAAGTTATCCTCCAGACTGATTGGTTCTTTACCACTTTCTATCCTCACAGGTGGTCAGGTCTGACATTCAGTCGATCAAGCTTAACTATGACCTCAAAGTCAAATTATTGAAATAGGAGGAGCCATCGACAAATCTTCCCCCCCAACACTGGCTTGTTGACTATGTATTTTAAAGCTGAATGATCAGTGTACATTTTGAAATGTCCCCCCAACAAGTAATGTCATAACTTTTGCAGCGCATATACCATGGTGAGGCCTTCTCTCCATGTTGTCATGTAATTTTTATCTATTTTCGAGAGTTTTCTACTAGAAAAATCAATAGGGTGGTCAAGCGCACCCTCACCTGGTTGTGTTAAGATGATGTCAAGCGCAATAGATGACACGTCGACATGAACATGGAACTCCTTCTTCCAGTCCAAGAATACAAGTATTGGCACAGTGGCCATCTTGTTCTTTAATTTATTGAAGCTTTCTTGACAAGGTTCCATCCACTGAAACTTCGCATCTTTCTTTAACAGTTTCTCCATAGGTACAGTTATCTCTGCATATCCTTTGATAAACTTCCTATAGTACCCTATATACTATCATGAATGTGATTTGTGTGATTGATGTAGGTGGTGGTAAGTCATGGATAATCGCAACTTTAGTTGGGTTGATCAAAATTCCATTGTGACATACAACATGACCCAATAGAACATCAAACGATGCACAAAAAAAAACATTTCTTTGAATTAAGCACAATCCGATACTAGTGACAGTAGCCCAACATCATGAACAGACTCTCAATATGGTCTCTTACTAGACCAAACACATTCCAATCATCAAAGTACACCTAAATAAATTTATGAATGAAATCTTTAAATGTAGAAACTATTATTCTAGAAAAAATAGCAGGTGCATTCTTGTGTCCAAAGGGAATTACCGTATACAGGAAGCATCCCATTCTGTGATGAAGGTCATTTTGTGGAGATCCTCCTTCGAGATTCTAAATTGATGATAGCTATAGAAGCCGTTGGTGAATGAATACATCTCTTGTCCTCTAACACTTTCCAATACTTCATATGTAAATGGTGTTGGGAATGGATCATGCAAGCATGCATCGTTCAGTTTCCTTAGGTCTACGCAGATCCTAACTTTGCATGTGGTTTTCTTATCCTAGATCACTATAGGGTTGATCCACTCTAATTCCTGAACAGGTTCAATGATTCCAGCGTGGAGCATGTGATCCAATTATTATTTTACCCTTTCTTTATACCTTGGATTCAAGGGTATTTTCATCTCCCCCAGGTCGCCGACTATTCCCTTCGTCTACAAAAGGTTGGTAGGGAATAGATCATGGAACTCATGTAGCAAGTTTGTGATCTTTGTGACTGTCTCATTGTCCCAATAAACTCCTATATTGGCAAAATTCAGGTTCTCTGGCGACCCAATATTTACTTTCTTGAATTTCAGTGGCTTAAGGAACTGGTCACTTCAAATACCACTTCCTTCTATTGCGGCATGTACCTTCTTATTTGGGTATGTTTATGTTAGTCAGATCATCATCTAGGTCTCTAATTATATTATAGCCAACCATCCATTGTTGAATGGTCACGTTGCACTGGTGGGAATTTTCCTCCTCAACAGGGATTTCAGCAAATATTTTCTCCTTTATCGTTTGAAGCACAACATCAACTGTAGGTTGCTCATCATCAAAATAAAATGTGTGCAAAAACTGCTTAACGATCCCTTCCAAATCCTAGGTTCCTTGTCGTAATTACATGGATGCATACTAGCTCATGGGTGTCATTTCTAATGTGTGAATGAAATGATGGACCCATTCTTGTCACAGGTATTTTTCAAATTCCATGCGACAATGATTAAGATGCTCGACGGGGTTCACTATCCCTGAATACTTTTGACTCATGAGGGTGACTTCTTCACCAAATCTAAATTCCATCAACCTTCTTCACTATGGCCATTCTTTTATGGACTGCTTGTGTGTACCCCACCATCTAGCGGGTGTAGCCTTTAGTACATGGTCTAATGAAGACAACTGCTGTGACTTTGTTACGAGTCCTTCAAAATAATTTAGGAAGGTCGCAAGTTTAGGTAAACCCTTATAGGTGGGAAGCTCTCGTAACTCATTTTCCACCCATCGCACAGACCTTGCAATTCTAATGCACCTTATCATAGAGACCTCATGCGACCAATTTTTCCAATTCTCCAAGGCCTCTCCTAATTCGGATGTGCATGAGATAACACTCCTCCATCTTAGGTTTCCATCCACTGACAAATTGATATAATCTTCTTGTAGGGAAATGACATTGTATAGTTAGTCAAGATAATCACCTTGTTCATCACTGTAGACAGGCTTCACGTATCTTTTTCCCTACAATGGATCAATAGGTGATACTACCCTCATCTCATTATCCTCAAATGAGAGTATCCTTTTCTTGAAATTTATAATGGTATGATTATCGATGGCCCAATATATCGCCAGTAGCGCAGGATATGGGTTCATGTCATTGACAATGTTAAGGACTCCAAAGTATCCAAATGTGCATAGCCCCTCAATTTTGATAGGGACTGACTCAACCTACCAATTGGAAGGACCTTTTCCTGATTTGGAAGTCGCAACTGGATAGGGGACCAATCCAAGCGTGGCTTTCCCATACTCTCCCAGGTCTTTCACGTCAAAATATTAACATATGACCCTAGATCTAGGATGATGTAATCCATGTCATAATCCCCTATCTGTGTTGTCATTCTTAACTCACGCTCGGTTTTGAATTTCTTTCTAACCTGATTAACTCTCCTTTTTGGTTATGACTCTTCTGGGATTTCTTCTATCAGTGCTTGTAGTTTTGAGATAGAATCTTTATCCGGAATTAACGCTAAGCAACTTGATAGAAATTATTTGAGCTTACTAACCATTTTTAGGATCCTCTTCTAGAATATCTACTGAAATCATTCAAGCATCTCTGTGACTTTAGCTAACGAAGATGGTTGTTCTGGTTCCGCAAAATTTGATCGCATGTCCAAGAATACTTGCTTTTGATTTCGGACATTGAATGGGACTTTGTTTTGTGGCGTGGGTTGTACTTGTGGTTGTAGTTGTTCATGTGGTATATCTTGATCATCTCTGGTTGCAACACCTCCTCGTGTTATGATAGTGATTCTCGGCTCTCTTGGTTCAGCAACAATCATCTAAACGTTCAATTTAGGATTCGAATTTGGGTTTGGATTCTGTACAGGGTTAGGACCTGCATTATTCCTAGCTTACCACTTTGCAATAAACTGGGGACACTACCCTACATTATGGTCATGTGCTTTACAATATGAGCATGTCTTTGTAGGTTCCTGACAATATTTAACATAATGTCCCAGATTTCCATATTTATAGTATGTAACCTGACCTCTTCCTCTACCAAATCCTCCTCCTCCTCTACCTCTGAGGTTTCCACCACCCCTTCCTTGAGGGTGTGGTTGTTGTGGGGGTATTGATTATGTTGGTATTGTGGCTTATGTGGCACATACTAATGTTGATACTAGTTTTAATACTGATTGGGTGGGAAATGAGTAGGATGATAGGATTCTTGTGTCGGTTCAGCCTAGACCTGCCCATCATTCTTCATCAAGTAGGTGTCAACTATCTTTTCATTCAAGACTTGGTATGCTCTGTAATCCTTATCTTCACGGCCTATTGACTTACAAAAGTTATAGAAAAGGATTTTTGGGGTACTTACAATTTTTTGCAAGTATAGACACTCTTTTTCGCGATGCCCTCTTGTCTAGTGTATGCGGCACCAGGGTAGTTCGTGGGTACTCAATGCTTTTGGCACACCCGATGAGATAAAGTTCATGTAGGTTGAACAATTATCCTTGGTGTGTACATCTATTCTGCATTTTTTACACCATAAGTCTTCTTGGTATTCCTTGCCCTTTTTGATATCCTAAAGTTGTATCATCATATTATCCAACTGCGACTGAATCTGCACCATTCCTGCGGCACCATCGCCGATTGGCGAGGCTTCCATCTTCATTACCAATTCTAGCGCTTTTGTCTACGATTCAATGTCTTGTTGCATTAATGGGCCTCAGATTTGTGGTAATAATGTGGCAATAAACCACTCTTTATGTTGCACATTTGACATCTGGAAACTTACTTTGTCCATCAAAGTATTAAATCATTGGTCAAAGTCCCATACAGATTCTACCAACGATTGTTTTATCTCCTTGATCTTGTTGATGCACTACGACTTAGATTTAGGTTTTCTGAACTCATGAATCATTGCAACTCATATCTCTTCAAGGGTCTTCTGTGGGGTTCCTGGCAGTACTACGCAAAACTTCATAAACCAGTCCAGCACACGACCCCTCATATTTGTGATTGTTTGTGCTTTCTTTAGGTCGATGTTATGAACTAGGCAAACCATCCGAACAGCTTCATAGAGGAACCAATGCTACTATGGATCCTCTGATCCATTCCCATTGAATGTGGGTAACCAAATATCATGCCCATCCATTAAGTTGGTGTCAGGATTATCTGATGAATAAATTAATGGAGGTGTACCCTCCTGCGCACTAGTCGCAGTACTAGCACTATCAGTATTAACAACTCTTTTAGGAGATGAGGCTCTAGACCTTACCTCCGGCGATACTCCTGGCGTGGTGTAGTTGCGCCCTAATATTGGTGTCTCCATGGACTCTTTGGATTCTTCTTCTCCTTCTCAAATCATTCTATAGTTCTCCTCTTTGTTGAAATACCCTTCGTCCAACTGTGACTGAAGTTCGTGCTCACTTTCTTCGAACAAACTAAGAGTTTGTCGACCTCCCTCTCTCTTTTTTCTTTGCCCTGATTTGAATCTCCTTCCACTTCTTAAGAATCCAGCTTCTAATTCATTTTCTATACTTCCCGGGAACATCTCAGCTCACCATTTCCCATTTTCTTTGCAGATCGCCCATGACATATCCCCTCTCCTTGGATATTTGGCTCAACTAATCAACAAAAAGATTCCCTTCTCATAAACTAGCATCTTTATCCATGTGCTGATAGATAATAAGTACCTTCTTTGTGGTTGTTATGGAGAAAAATTCCTATGGCTTGGGGTACCACAACAAACAAAGTAACCGCAAAAATCAATCGCTTCCCAATATGCAAGAGAAATAAACATTTAACACTAAAGGATCTTGAAACATACCTTATTCCAGATGGTTGATGTAGATCCCTGTTGAGCTTTTCCAATCTCTCTTGTGTTAGCAATTTTATTTCACAACAATCAGTAAACAAGACAAGCATGCTATATAATTGTGTTAGACCTAATCTAGCATATATAATCAATAACATATAAGCATTTAAAAGTATCCATGGATTCAATATTCATTTAAATACACATTATTGGAGAGGAAAATACATTTCGATTAATATAAATTAGAGATTACAAGAATGAAAACCTCTGTCGGCACGTCTGTGAACCGGATAAACTGAGTCCTCCACCTGGTCCTCCACCACTTCAATCCTCTATCTCTCGGTAGCAAGCTCACAAGCAAAGGCAAGCTTGGGAAGAACACAAAGATCTCCAAGGGACAAAGGGATGCAAACTCAAGTATAAGCTCTGACAACAATGGACTATAGTTTTCTTTCTCTTCAATTCCTCCTCCCTTTCAATGTATCCAAAGGGTTCCTTATATAATGCCTCAATGGTGTAATGGAAGGTCGAATCCAAGCAATCTCAAGGCATATGGAAGGCCAAGAGATAAGTGACTTGGCTCCACATCAAGGAAAACTCCAAAACTATTTGTCCTTTTGCACACATCTCGATGTACGTGAGTTTAAGGGTCATATCCGCGTATATACACGAGAATAGGTTTAAAAGTCGCATATGGAAAATAATGCATGTTTTTAGGGATGATATTGGAAACATCAAAGGTACAAAAATGGTCCATGTGGTCTAAAGAGTTTGCATAGGGATAGGGAAGGCAATAAATGTGTGATCCACCATGTGTGGTAAAATCAGCTGTAACAGATGCCCCCTAATGTGTGAGGTCAAAGAGGTGATACGATGGCCGAAATACATTATAAGGTTGTCCCATAAGTGGAGTGATGAATAACTAGGTGGAAGAACTAGCCATCCAATAGTATAATATAATAACCAAACTTCGCACATGACTGCAAATACATACAACAGTCTCGGACACACAAGAGTACAATGGCCATGAATAGGCATGATACAAAATATGACATGTGTGGTCATCACCACGTAAAATATAGATATATCAGAATCTCCATGATGAAGATATACAAAGGATTGTGATCTCCTTGAAATCTGAATATATACAATGGATCAAGATCTCCATAATGGCTGAAGATATCTGACATACACTAGAATCAAGTCACGAGAGCTGAAATCTCATGAACACTAGCATGATCAAGGAGGTAGAATATATGAAATGCCACTAATCTGGAAGGTCTTCTACACAATCCACTAAGAGCACATGTCCTGTTATGTGAATAGAGGTGTTGAGGTCGAACATAGTAGTCCATCGTCTAATTAATGTTCATTGATGTATACCATTAACAGACGCGAGATTACCCACAGATAATGAAAATGGGAATCAAGGTACTAGAGTGAAAACTAACAAGTGTGAATAAATGTGTTGAGGTTGAACACTTGAAAGAATCCATTGATCAGGGGACATTGATGTATTCCCAAAAACTGTCGATGGCGAGAGAACCTGCCACTGATGCCTGCAAGTCTCAAGGCACTCAAATTGACTCTAGACTCCTATCCCAGAATAAATGATCTGAATTTGATGGGAAGAAATCCGCTGGAAGGAGGCAATTAAGGCATCCCTCATCATCCAACACCAGTTACTCAATAAATTTGTATAATGTGGAAGGACTCGATCATAATGTGCATGAACCAATATCATTATTAGGAATGGCTGACATGCAAAGTCAACTGAACTGAGAAATGGCTGACTCAAGTTTCAACTTCCTTCAAGGAAGAGCATAAAGGCGAATGGTGACTTAATGTAGGAAACATAGACTCAATATACAAAACTAGGACATCTCTATGACACAGGAGGCATCGACAGAGGCTCCATAGGGACTGGAAGCTTAACCAGTCGCTGGAGATAAACTCAGAGAAACAAGTACAACTCCTAAAGTAAAACTATTAACCCAACCAATGGATTTGATATACAGTGCTCTGTTTGAAGGAGACACAACTCGACTGCTGCCAAAGATAACATCTTTTCCTATCTGGCTTTTTGTCTTTTTTATTTTTGATTTTTTTTTGGACCTTTTCAAATATTTTGAAAATCTTGAAAAAGAATAAAAGTGATTTATAGTTACAAACTAGGAGGAGACAAGTGTCAAGGGGAAAACAAACTAGTTCCAAGCAGTGAAACATACCTATGCTCAATGCAAGGACACATGTGTAGGATAACGACACTCTGGGGAAAGTCTCCTCCCAGTAAACATGGGGAATCAAGCTGCAAAGGATATGTAAAATGGCTCTGCTTGGCTAGACATGAGATAAGCTCAGGTTATATGGCTAATAATCAAAGTCAGGGAAGCCGGCATAAGGCTCAATAAGGAAAGCAAAATTCATGATAATGCAATTACAACTTGACATAAGGGAGTCCTCGAGAAAAGGCCAGCAAAAAGATCAAGAGGTGTATGAGGCTCTTGCGTAAAGTCATGGCGATACTATACAAAGGACTCCCACGCCCTAAAGGAAAAATGTCGACATGGGCACCAAATGCAAAATAGGAGCTAACTAGGGCACCCATGTATGGTCAAGCTCTACCATTCACATAATGTCACTTCTAAAAGCAAAAAGAAGGTTCTATGACAAGATAGAATGGGTTCGTACCTAAGGTTATAATGAAACAGTAATAAGGTCATGCAAAGTGCAAACAGATGTGAAACTTAACCTATATGCTAGTTTATACATAATACCTAAAATTGACATGAACGGGTCAAAACCACGGTCAAACCGTGCTTAAAATGGACTCCTACATCATCAAATTAGTCCAAAACGGTCCAAAATGGTCGGAAACGGTAAAAAACTATAGAAAGTGGGTAAAAAAATTTTAAAATTTCAAAAAAGTTCTATAAATTTCTATAAATAGTAAAAAATTCAAAAATTTCATATCATTTAAAATTTTTACCCATTTGAGCTCAAAACTTCCAACGTGAATTTTTGGAGCCTTGTCTGATGACATTCGACATTATTTGTTCCAGGTAACTCCTCATGTCCTCCTCTTCCCATTTCATGCAAATTTTTTAATTTTCCATGGTCAATTTCATTTTCTAAGCCAATCTAAAGTAGGAGTTTTGGCCCACATAGATATCGGGGTTTTTTCCGTGTATAAGGTTGGCCATACATGGAAAAACCTCCCAAAATTGCGTACATACATGGCTATTTTGCAAACAGTCGCTTATGCGGCCGCGAATAAGAATTTGTAAGGCAAATAATGATAAAAAATAATGTTTTATGTGTAGGATGGTTCTAGAATGGAGGGAGAGGGAACATGGTGATGTAGAAGAGGCTGTTCAAGGTGACTTAATGGACCAACAAGCTCTATGTGCATGCATTTTTTATAAGTTTTGGTGTCTTGGAAGCCTGAGGGCCAAACCAAGACTCCTACAAATGCTAGTCGATTACTGGGATCCAGACTCTGAGTCTTTTCATATTGATGGGATGTCGCTCAGTATAGAGATTGAGGACATATACTTTATCACTAGATTATCCTGACAATGAGAGGTGGTAAATATCTGATCTCACAGGCCAGGAGGTGGCCTGACTATTGATGGGAGTCAAATCCCCACAAACTCGATCCAGGTGCTGGGAAATGAAGGCCATACTATTCGTACTCAGTAAGATAGCTGGACTAGATTCACTCCACCAGGCCTCGTGGCCATTGATGTTCTATGCAGTGGAGTGTATGAGACACATAGTGTATGACTGGAGCACTACGCTGTTGAGTAGCATGAAGCAGCATCTTAGTGACTGCAAGATGAGTAGGGTGAGAAACTTCGGTTTTAGTAGGATACTGAGCATGTTCTTCTTTGAGCATGTACCGAGGCTGAGCCCTAGACTGGACATTCCTCCACACAGAGTTCAATATCTGGCCCAACGACATTGGGAAAATGTTATGCGCAGACTAGGTGGGGGTAGGATGGCTAACCCCTACCCAATGGAATTATTTCCATGGTGGCAACGACAGATCATTTCCATCGATGACTACCCCTATGCAGGGATAGATTTATGGGGAGATCCCAACATGCCCTTACCACCAAGAGCGACATATGGCAACATACGTAACGAATCCCAAACCCACTTTTTAAGTTTTTTGAATTATTAAATTTTTTGTGTTTTTTAATATATTGACTCAAAAGACATGTTTTGGTGTGACGACACATAGTGACAATCTGTCATGTGTATGTAGATGTTGGACCATGATGACCTGATGGTTTCCCTCATCATAGACAGAGGGGAATAGGAGACAACATCATGGGTGCAGTTGCAGAGCGGACGCTCCAAAGCATCCACACAAACTTTGTACGTGTAGAAGGAGCAAGTCAACAAAGTCGACTTGAACGAAGACTGACTTAGTCGATCAGCCGACTAAGTCGATGGGCCAACTTAATCGATCAGCCGACTAAGTCGGTTGGCCGACTAACTAGAAATATTAGGTCGGCTAACTAAAAGTCGTGTCGGTTCACCGAACCGACAGGTAGTTATTTTGTAACTGTCTGTACATTGTATCTATTAGGATGTTGAGCCAAACAAGAACTCAGTTCATTTCTCTGTCTTGTATGAACTCATTAAAATAATATAATCTATTTTCCTATCAGTTCTTATCTCTTGTCTCTGATTTATAGTTATGTATGTTTAGTATGTATTATTGGTAACCTTATGTGATCTGTGATATTACAACATTGGTTCCTTTGCCGGTAGTACATGTCTAAAATATATGCTCACATATGATACCAGAGCAGGAGATCAAGGACTGGTGGGACCGTAAAGTTGTGAACTACTTGCAAAATTACGCAAGAAGAAACAGATTAACAGTCGCTGAAGCTAAAGCAAGATTTTTCACAGAGACACATGGAAAATTCATCGAATCAGTGCCACAACTGTTGAAGCAGCTTCTAGATGAGAAACCCAGATGCAACTAAAGAACAGCAGTTGCTAGATAAACTGTTCCGAGGAGGACAAACAAATTTGTCGCAGTGGTTTGAGAAAATCACCGACGACTTCTGTGAGGAGCAAGCAGTCGAAGACTGAACGTCGGTGGAAACTGTCAAAGCGAAATTCTACACTGATTTCACTGAACAATTCTTGTGCTCCTTGCCAACCTTGTTGTTCAAGTTTTTGATAGAGAACGGAGTAGGCCACATCGTCGAACCTAGACCACCACTGTGCGAACAGCCAGCAAACACCAACTGGGTGGAGAAGCAGAGGAAATGGGAGAATTTCATTGCAGAAAGAGAGTGGGAATAATTCCTAAGCAAGTGATTCGAACTATCTTGGCATTCTAAAAGCGTCGGGTAGGCTATGGGGGGGTAGCTGGTCATGTGTCAGAGGTAGAGTATAGTGGATCCTAGTCGGCCTTAAAGAGAGGAGCCGTCACCAGTAATGAAAATTCGACCGTAGAGGACCTGAAGAAAGTAGTACTGTATGAAAGTATGTCAGACACACAGAGGATCGAAAGGGATGAAAGACAAAAGAGAAGGGAAGCTATACATGAATGAGCCGCAGGGCTGCACAATGAACAAAACCCTAAGGAGAACGACCATGAAGAGAATCCGCCAGAGTCAGGTCATGACTGACAGGAAGAGGGCGTAGAACAAGAGGTGTCCCCTACAAAGGAAGAAGTGTGGATAGAGCAGCCAGAAGCTCTCCAAATAAGAGCTCCCGATGACAAAATAACCCTTTCCCTAACAAATCCACATACTAGAATCCAGACTATTATCGAAGAGGATCTACGACTACGAGCTAGTGACTACAGCATATGGAGTTTACTAGGCGACGACACATACATGGGTCGACACCTTATCATACATCGACCGCTCAAGGGAAACTGGGTGACGTTTCAGGCAGCACCCTCCCTCCGAAGTATCCACTTTCTCTTACCGACACAAGAAGGAGCGCCGCCCCACCAAGTACAACTTTCGAAGAACTTGAACAAGCAGACCTACACACACAAAGTTGCAGTTGACCATCGACAGTAGAAATCCACAACAACCCACTGTACATCGAAGACGAATCGACCAACTACGGGAGCACAAGTTCTGTCGACCAAAACTCTGCAGGCCTGACTACATCAACCACCCCACCACTTTCACCACCACCCACACCTCCACCTCTGCTGACTTCTGAGAGCAGTGAAAGTGACTCAGACATGGGTCATGGATCAGCTCACATTCCTCTCTACGAGGGGGATGAAGACCTCAGACGACATTGGTTCGTCTGCAAGTCGACCTGGGAAGCAAACCAGGTGACGAATGAAGACTGATAGATGGCTCAGTTTGAAGGAGCCTTACGAAAAAGGGCCCTGACATGGTACATGACCTTTTTGAAAAGGAAACCCAGAGCGACGAAAGCTAAGATCAAGGCGCAGTTCTTATCATTCTTCAAGACCCCAAACGCTAAGCACCTGGCCGCCAAAAAGCTCAAAACAACACAACAAAATCCAGGGGAGACAGTCCGTGACTACGACAAACATTGGAAGGACCTATTAAGCCAATTAGATTATGTTATTGATGAGAAACTACTAATTCAATGGTTCCTTGCAGGATTATCACAGAAAGTACGACGACATATCAGTCTGGAAACGTTCAAGACATATGAAGATGCACTGACCAAAGCTCTGTAGGTGGACATGGACGAATATATACCTGCCTATCCGACAGACCACATACTAGAGGAACAGCTCAAGAATGTGAAAAATTATTTGAAAGAACTGACCCTCAAGAATCAAGAAATCTAGTGTACTAAATGTTCGACGACCGAACACATGAAAGATAATTGTCGAAATGAATACAGTCGACAAGGCGTCCGCTTTGTGCAAACTAGAGCATTTTGTGATATTTGCTAGGAGCACGAAGATCATTCTATGAAAGAATGTCCGTTTAACATGAAAAACGCAAAGGCTTCCTGGTGCGCCATCTGTGAGACAAAAAGTCACAACACGGTCGACTATCAATTAAACCTGAAAAATCGACAGAATTATCAGGCAGTCTACCAGATGAATGCAATAGTGCAAAACAATGAGAAAAATAATACCAATGACCAGAACGGGAAAAGATACGAAGGCCGATGATATGAGCGCTGGTATGACAATCGATGACAAGGGTTTGGAGGAATAGGTCGATTCGTCGGGAATCGCGACATACGACTGCGTCGATCTACCCAGTGATTTATATGTCATAAAGAAGGGCACCGATACGCTGACTGTCCATACAAGGACAGGACTGATCTGAAATTTTGTAACCATTGTGGAGTAGGCGATCACTCTCTGGAGGATTGTCCTACCATGTTAGAGAAAATCAATAATAAGAAAAATGTTAATGTCTTGTCTTGTGTACAAAAGCATGATGTGCTAACTACTAAGAATCTATATATCGTTACTCGATAAGGCACAAAAACAGGCCCTGATAATCCCCAAATTAGTAAAATTAAAAACACAAATGGCTATCTGGATCCTATGAAATAAAGACACACATATCAAGAAGCAACACACATATTTCAAGACATCACACAAAAAGAAGACCTCGTTAGCAGACGACCTAACACAGTACAGCAATTAATCTATCTCACTCAAACAGACAAATCTGTAGCCTAATTCATTGATTTATTGCATCAAATAAAAAGTACTAATCCCAAAAAACAAACTAAGAAAATTTGCAGCCTAAATCAAAAAGAAAAAAACGATATCGACCCACTTGTCGACCTGGAAATCGAAGGGTTCCACGTCCGACAAGTAGTGCTCGATTTCGGATCTCAGGTAAATATCATGACCCGGGATACATGGGAACAGATGGGCCGACCTCGACTCTATGATTCAGGCATCTACCTAAAACTCGCCAACCAAGGTCTCATTGAACACATTGGGGTTTGGAAAAATGTCGACACAACCATCAAAGGAATATCAACTAAGGTTGATTTCGAAATTATTGACCCAAAGGAAGGATCTAGCTCCTTTCCAGCGTTAGTTGGTTGACCTTGGGGACGGAAGATGAAAGCCTCCATATCCTTAGAAAAAGAGAGAATTAAGTTGAAAGGAAATGGTCACAAATTCATTGTACCCATTAATCCTTCCCAAGGAGCATCTTGGACTGAACCGATTGATGAGGAAGTCGATGTTAGACAACTGTATCAAATCCAAAACAATTCGGACTACATAGAGCCCAACATCCATGGAGAACTTCACTTAGGTGACCAAGACTCCATTGGTTATAATTCATATGTTGAACTATATGATTGGGAAATGGAAAATTATGAAACACAAGTAAGAGCGTGATGGACTATACCAAAAGTACAAAAAAAACCCACCCAACAATGCTTCATTGTATCAATTATCCCTAAAGTATTTGAAAGGAAAGTCAGGGAACGACCCACCTTACAACTAACCAGCTTACATACTACTCAACTACCCAGGTATAAGGAGAGAGAATCCCCAATCATGCATGTCGAACAAGTATCTAAAAATATTGGAGAACATGGCAGACTTCAAAGCTTAGTGGAAACATTTACAGGTCAAGCAGCTAGATGGTGGGATACCCATCAGTCAAAACTTCAGACCTGGACAACTGCTTCAACTTTCTTTTTCGAATGGTTTGGTGGGAAGAAGTTAACCCAGCAAGCCCAGATCCCTACTTTTACCCAAGGAGAAAACCCAGAAGAACACATTAAGACTTGTGAAAAGGAGTGGAGAAGACTTGGATATAAAGATGAGCGAGCCTGGCCACATTTGTTTCCTTCAACCCTAGCCGACTTATCTAATAAATGGTATAAGATGGAGGAAGCTAGAGGTGAAACCTTCTTTTGGCAGGAAATTAAATAAAATTTTATTAAGGACTTCCAGTTCATACCTCAAAACGAAAAATTGGCTAGGACAGCACACCAAATCAAACAGTTTCTCCAACCGACAGAAAAACAACCCTCCCAAGACCATCAACAAATCAAGGACTGTAACAAGATACAAACTGAATCAAAATCCTAGTCGACACGTTTACACTTAGAAAATGAACACACAGAAGGTAAGAGCTTCAGGTGGAAGACTGACCACATTGAAACAACCAAACCGATCTACTCAATCTTGAAAGTCGAGACCACCGACAAACCAGATCTTGACAGAATGACTGCAGCCGACTTCCCTGCCACATTCTCACAGTTCACAGAAGGAAATCAGCCGATCAATGAAGCTAAAGCACCAGAGTGGCTAGATGCCAAAGTGAAAACTAAGGAGGTCGACATTTCAAATGATGATCGATCAAAAATAGCCAAGATTGGTGACTACTGGAATGAACAACAGACCACTGAAATAGTGAACTTACTTAGAGAGTTCCAGGATGTCTTTGCAAGGGACTATAAAGACTTAAAAGGCTTAGTACAAGAGATGGGAGAAATGAAAATAGACACTAAACCTGATGTCCGACCTATCAAGAAAAGACCTTCTAAACTAGCTCATAAGTACATAGAAATAGTTAAAAAGGAAATAGACAACATGTTAGCAGCAGGGATCATTTACCCCATCGACCAGTCTGAATGGGCAAGTACCATGGTCATATAGCCAAAGAAACATGACCCAACAAGGTTGAGAATTTGTGTCAACTTTAGGGAGCTTAACAAAGTCACATTGATAGATCCATTTCCAACCCCCTATGCTGATTAAATCTTAAATGAAGTGGCAGGACATGAATGCTATTCATTTACGGATGGATTATCAGGGTATAACCAAGTACCCATAGCAAAAGAAGATCAAAAGAAGACAACATTTGTCTGTAAATTTGGCTCTTTTGCTTACGGAGTTATGCCTTTTGGGCTAAAGAATGCACCTACAGTGTTTCCCCGAATTGTTGTCAAGACCTTCCAAGAATATATCTATAAGACCATGGTAGTATACTTTGACGATTGGACTATCTACTCCACCTTAAAAGATCACTGCACATGGCTTCGACCTATGCTGGAGAGATGTCGACAGATTCGACTCTCCCTGAACATTAAGAAGTGTATCTTTATGACCCCTATAGGAATACTCTTAGGGCATATTGTCTGTAAAGATGGTATCAAAGTCGATTTTGCCAAGATTAAAATCATCCTTGACCTGAAACCCCCAATAAACCCTAAACAAGTTCAGGTTTTATTGGGCCATACAGGCTACTATAGGAAATTCATAAGACATTATTCAGACATGAACTACCCGTTAGAAGAATTATTAAAGGAAGACCAAGAATTTAAGTGGACAGAGGAATGCCATATCTCCTTCGACAAACTGAAAAGAAAATTGGTCGAAGCCCCTATACTCAAATTTCCAAACTGGTCGACCAAATTTCATGTGCATATCGATGCCTCAGGAATAGCAATCGGAGCAATCCTGACTCAACCAGGGGATGATGGGATGGATTACCCTATAGTGTACAGCAGTCAAAAATTAAATAAGTCTGAAAGAAACTATTCGACCACTGAAAGAGAAGCCCTAGGTATGGTCTTTGCCCTCCAAAAGTATCGACATTACCTATTGGCCAACCCCTTCACATTTTATACCGACCATCAAGATTTGAAGTAACTTGTTAATAAACCTCTTCATCATGGGAGAATTTGTCGATGGCTACTTCTTTTTCAAGAATTTGATTTTGAAGTAGTGGTCTGACCAGGAAAGTTAAATGTAGGGCCCGACCACCTATCCTGTATCGACATAGGGGAGGAACCGACCGGAGTCGATGACGACTTGCTAGATGCACATTTATTCCACATAGAAGCAGTACCCAAATAACTGGAAGAAATAACTCAATTCTTGGAGACAGGTCAGGCACCAGAAGGTCTGAACACAAAGAAAAAACAAATCTTAGCTATGAAGACTGCACCCTATAGCCTCATCAATGGATTTTTGTACAAAATGGGGTTAGACAACATTCTCAGAATATGTGTACTCAACCACGAGAGAGAAAAAATCATGAATGAAGCACACTATGGCCCTGCAGGAGGACATTTCCAAGCAGACACCACTGCAAATAAAATCCAACAGTCAAGATTATGGTGGCCGACAATCCACAAAATTGCAAAAACTTCGTTAGTCGATGTGACAGATGTCAACGACTTGGTCGACCTCTGCCGAGTACAGAGATGCCCTTGATATCTGTAAACCCTAGTCTCACATTCAAAATTTGGGCTATAGACTTCATAGGACCATTCCCTATCCCTGCCAAACGATCAGGTGTAAGATATATTATCACGGCAGTGGAATATGTCACCAAATGGGCAGAAGCTGAACCCGTCAATACATGTTCAAGTGAGGTAGCTGCTAAGTTTATCTATGAAAACATTATCACTAGATTTGGATGCCCACTCACATTGATCAGTGATCAAGGATCACACTTTATCAACAAAACCATCAAAAATTGACCGACCAGTTTCACATCGACCACCGACGAAGCACTACGTATCATCCTCAGTCGAACGAAGCGATTGAAGCTTTCAACAAAACATTGACAAAAGGGTTAACCAAAATATGCAGCACCGACAAAGACGACTGGGATGGGAAAATCCCTGCGGTTCTCTGGGCATATAGGACAGCATATAAACGGTCGACCGATCAAACCCCCTTTCGACTAGTCTACGGCCAAGAAGCAGTGGTTCCCCTACATTTCCGACAGCGGACACCTGTTGTTGCACAACTACTACATGTCGATGTCGAACAGGCAAGAATGGACCGACTATTCCAGCTCAGTAAGCTAGAAGAACATAGACTCATCGCTATCCAACACCAGAAAATTCAGAAACAACAACAGAAAGCATGGCACGACCGTAACATCAAAAACAAAAACTTGTCGGTCGGTGACCTTGATTTACTTTATAACAGCCGAGTCAAAGGAAAACCCAAGAAACTACATACAGAATGGATGGGACCTTACATTGTCGAAGAGATACACCCTAATGGCTCGGTACAACTAAAGACATTACAGGGCCTAGTATTTAGGAAGCTCGTTAATGGAGCCCGACTCAAATGTTACAGAAACTATAAAATAAAATAAAAATAAAATAACAACCTTAACCGTCAATCAAAAAAAAAAAAAAACCCATAAAAAGCTAAAAATTCCAAAAAAAAAAAAAAACCCATAAAAAGCTAAAAATTCCAAAACAAAACAATACACTCAAAACCCAACAAACATGACAGCAACTAACTACTTTGCTAACTGACATCATCATCTTCAACCATCTTCATCGACCCGACATCCGTCCGACCATTCTCAGCACCGACACCGATAGATGACCTCAAGAGTCCCATTACGCATTGATGGCCTCGAGCACCACACACATTCCACCATTAAGTCCCATTCGAGCATTACGGCCGGACTTTCCAGTCCGCCATTAATACGTCCATCCCCACACGTAAAAACAATCGCGCCTATAAATACAAGACAGTCGAAGGTTCATTCACCACACCATTTACCCACAGAGAAACCGCAACCTCAGTTGACTAAAGACCAAGAACCCTGTAACACCTTCGACCAACCCGACACAATGGCACCCAAACTGACCCGAGCAGCGGCTAAGGCGAGAGAGCTGTAGGCAGAGGACACACCCTTGGTCTGCCGATTAAAGAACATTAAAAACGCTAAAGTCCAAGACGGCCAATGGCAGAGACTCTGGACAGAAATCCAAGACTGGGCCTATGTCGACAAAAGGATGACCCAGGCCACCGAGAAAATCCAGCAGAGCACCATCTTCAACTACCCTAATGCACCACTGATGGCAAGCTTTGGTGGGACGAAAGAAGAAGTGGTCAAATTCATTATCAGTCGTTACCACAATGGCCGATTCTACTTCGACAGACCCATCGACATTACCGGGGATGTTATCTCACGACTTACTGGTCTGTCCAACCAAGGCAGCCCTGTACCAATTGGGATAAAAGAAGGGTTAGTCGAAGAGCTTACGGGCTCGCCGTCAGGAAAGAATTCCAAGTGGCTGATGATTGGCCACATTACGACACGGACGCCACAAATTGTGGCTAAAATCATTGCAATCACCCTTACATTAGCCGATCAAGGCAGCGACCTCAAACTGGAGATGTTGGAGGCTGTGGACATAATTGTGACCGACGGTCGGATCTACCGATGGGGCGACTATGTTGCCGACATGGTAAAAACCTCCTGTGAAAGATGCCAAGAGATAGGAGGTATAATCAAGTTTCCCTCTCTTATTCTCTGGATTGTCATGTATCATATCTGTCCCGAAGGAAATCCAGTATTTCGGGAGTTGACCAGGTTCGAAATGAACCGATTCAAACCCTTCTCACAAAAACGAACCCTACATGAGCTAGCACAGGGGAAAGTCTTCCTAAAAAACTAGTTTCAGTAGTTGAAGGTTCGCACGATGAGGTGGAGGTTGCCCCAAAACATCCGACAAAACCTACCTGCAGACTCCCATATACAGTTAGAGCTCGACCACACGTCGATCTGGTAGATGCAAGGTCAGGACCCCAAATCCCAGGACCTCGACTACTATCCGACGGTTGATCATATTTTCTGGGAATTGACCTGACAGGCTCAAAGAAAAATACAAATACCTAAGGCTGCCAAACAGGTCGAATTCTCCATCACAGAGCCACTTACCAACCAGGAAAAAGAGGAAGACTAGAAGCTGAACCTCTATATCAGCACATTTGTGTCGGAGGACACCCCGACCGTGCCCACCAGTCGGGTACACATCACTGTCAAACCTCCGACTGCAAAGGTAGTCGACCCACAGCTGACAGAACAACAACCAATAGTATAACCACAACAACAAACAACCCCTCCGGCTCCAGCAACTGTCGACCGAATTCAAATATCAACAGGTGAAGTCGAGGACGCCGACCTGGAATATGCTTTATCCAAAAGCATCATTAAGAAGCTGGCCAAGGAGATAGCTATCGCCAGAAAGAGAATAAAGGCCCAAAAACTACAACAAGGCAAGGGTAAGCGCAAGCTTCTCCTTGCTGACTCGTCTGACGATGAGGAGGAGCTAGTAGCCATGGCCATCGACATTGTCAAGGATGCCACTACAAATAAAGTATTAGTTGAAACTCAGTTTCAATGGTATCTGGATGCAGGAGCTCCGGAGGGTCGGCCAAAGAAAGAAAAAACAACACCGACACCTGAAAACGTTGTCGATCTTGTGTCGACCCCTCCACCTCCATCCCCGACACCTATGGTCAAGGAGAAAGCATCAGTACAACAGTCGGGTAGTCCCCAGAACGTATATCAAAGAGCAATCTCGAAGACAGTCAAATCCAAGGTCGACCAGGACGTTGAGCTTAAATATTTCTTCGCGACGTTTCCTACACTGTTTGAGTCGGCCCATAAAATAAAAACAACATCTCATCTCTATGCAAGCAAAAACCTTATGCAAACATTACGACGACATTCACCTGAGACCAACAAGGTGACGTAATTGGAGCATCATAGTCTATCATGGAGCCACTCAACACCGACGCCCAGGACGACCTACCCACTACACCTTCGAAAGCAGGTATCTCTTTCGACGGAAGTCCACCACACATTCCAGCCAAACCATCCTCCCCAATTCCTTCTCCGACCCCATTACCCCCACCACCACCATCACCACCCCCCCCACCACCACCAGACTCACAACCAGACCAAGCACAACCAACTACATCTTCCCAGCTAGACGTAGTCATACCAACCCCCCAACCAAAACATCCATTGACTTCCGTACCCCCGACCACAGACCCAACCTCAACTGCCGAAGGCACCCAGGAGCCGGAGGCTGACAAACACAAGAATAAGAAAGAACATCAGACCAAAACTTCCAACCTCCGGATGAGCTTAAGGGATGCAAGTTCCTTGACCGACACAGAGGTCGGCCAACTCCTTAAAACCGTGGCTAAAGAAGCAAAGCTAAGGACGGTTCGGAAAACTAAAGAGCTTACAGCCAAAAATGCAGAAGAAGTCGAGTTTCTCGGCAGATGCAGAGCTCTAGCACAGACCATGATACCAGGCCCTGTCGAAGTCGACACAGATCAACCACTTGAAAGAGCGTATCAACTCTTCAAGACTATGGTATCGACCGTCCAGGCCCAGATGCAAGAGACTAAGGAAGAACAAAAGGAGGAGACTGCTCGACTACTCCTCGCACATCACACTTCCTTCTCAGAGGCCTACAAGGTGCTCCAGGACCACATGGAGGTGTCTGTCGTCACAGAAGACGTTTTACGTGACTGGCCTACTCACTATGGGCAGGTCTACCAATAGACACAACAGACTTGCCAAGGCATTCAGGCCTTGGAGAGCAGGAAAACCACAGAAGCAGCACTCAGACAGACGATAGAAGATCAGATCGTGCTAGAGAACAACAAACTGCAGAAACTGGAACGGGAAGCACACCAATGGGTGCAACAGGCTCTGCCAAACCTAGAAAAGGTCGATGTCATCTGCCCGCAGATGAAATGACCTATCAACGCAGCAGAAGAGAAGAACCACTCCTTAGGCCCCAATATGGAGAAAATTGCAGAAATGCCCATTTCAGAAAAGATGTCGGTACTGTCAAGTTTAACGAAATTGACGGTCGACATCCAGAAAGCCTTGCAGAGTTGGATAGAATTTCAGCATCACCTTGCCATCACAGCTCCGGCCATCGTCGAAGTCTGCATCCAGAAGAGACCAACCATCCGTCTGCATAGTCCACAGCAGTAGCAATTTTCAACGGTTCGACAGAGCTTCATTTTTTGTACCTCCCTGTTTCTTCGGGACGAAGAAACGTTTTGTTCGTGGGGGAGATGTAGAAGGAGCAAGTCGATGAAGTCGACTTGAACAAAGACTGACTTAGTCGATCAGCCGACTAAGTCAATGGGCTAACTTAGTCGATCAGCCAACTAAGTCGGTCGGCCGACTAACTAGAAAGATTAGGTCGGCTAACTAAAATTCATGTCGGTTCACCGAACCGACAGATAGTTATTTTGTAACTATCTGTACATTGTATATATTAGGCTGTTGAGCCAAACGAGAACTCAGTTCAGTTCTCTATCTTGTATGAACTCATTGCAATAATATAATCTGTTTTCCTATCTGTTATTATCTCTTGTCTCTTATTTATAGTTATGTATGTTTACTATGTATTATTGGTAACCTTATGTGATCTGTGAGATTACAACAGTACGCTTGACACACAGGGTACCCATGGCGCAAGTCGAGGACTTGCCTGAGGCCATGCAGTGCTAGGTGGTTGGTGTACGACAGGCATGGGTTCGATTATTTCAATGGCTAGCTAGAGCTTTGGTTTTCTACCACGATCAGAACCCCCCTCATCCTCCTCAAGCTTAGAGACATGAGAGTATTTCTTTTTGTAATACCATGTATTATATTTTGGTGGCTCGAAAGCCCCAATTTTGTATTATGACACTTATGTATTATGATGTCACGTTTTGGATGTTTAATGAAAAACTTTTATGATGATCGATTTTATTTATTTATGTGTGTTTAAAAATGTATGTTTGTGATATGCTTATGGTCTATGAAACAAATTCCAATCTAACACATAGTTAGCATATGAGTCAAAAACTTGATTAAAAATTCTTGAAACATGTATGTAATGTTCTCAAATTTCCATTCTAGCAATCTCACAAGTAAGAATCTTTGTAATAATGTCGGATCACTAATACAATACAAGCCATTAAGCTGTGAAACAACTAACTGCGAATCAAGACGTACCTCAAGAGAGAGAACATGATGTGAAATGGAATCCCGCAATAACTCAATAACGGTACTATATTCAGCAACATTGTTCGAAGAAGGTCATAAACATACGCCTCCTGAAGACAATTTTTGACCCATAGGAGAATAAATCACCCAAGCAACTGAAGCTGAGTTTTGAGTGTGACGGCTAGCACCATCAGCGAATCCTATGTAAGAGGAAGACTCCATCGACATCTACCATAAGAAACAAAAGCTAATCAACAAACCTGATCACCATAAGAAAACCTAACTATGCAATTCAAAAACTGTACAATAATATAAAACAATCAGCCTTGGTTGAAGATCATGCATAGTATTTTTTAAGATAGAGCCCATTTCTAGGCTCCGCTAAGGGTGACCCTTCATAATCTACCAGCTAATAGGCACCCTTCTCTAGCACATGTTTGACTACGTAAGGACCATGCCACATGGGATTAAACTTCCCTGCCCCCAAGGGTTCTTTAGCTTGATCCCACAAAAGGACCAAATCACCTTCACTAAACTTCCTCGAACAGACAGACTTATCATATTGGACCTTAACACGATGCTTATTTACTTCTAGAGCCACTAAAGCATCTCGACGCCGCTCATCAAGCTACTCTAAGTGGACCAAACATTCCTCCAATGTGGAAGTGTCTGGTAAAATCTCTATAGCTAGCTTCAATGAAGGGATTTCACATTCAACCGGCAAGACAGACTCCACCCCATGTATGAGCTAATCTGGAGAGAAACTAGTGGCAGTTTTAACCGTGGTTCTATAGGCCCATAAAGCAGGATATAACATGATATGTCAATTCATCTTGCTTTGTGGGATGGTTCATTGGAGAATAGACTTGAGTGATGTATTCACTGCTTCAACCTGTCCATTTGCTTGAGGGTAATAAGAAGAGGAGTGCTTCTACTTATACCCTAACTTTGAAGCCAACTCTTCCATCATTTTATTTTGAAATTTCCTACCATTGTGAGTCAATGGTAGTCTTAACCGCGGTTCTATAGGCTCACAAAGCAGGATATAACATGATATGCCAATTTGTCTTGCTTTGTGGGATGGTTCATTGAAGAATATACTTAAGTGATTTATTCACTGCTTCAACCTGTCCATTCGCTTGAGGGTAATAAGAAGAGGAGTGCTTCTGCTTATACCCTAACTTTTAAGCCAACTCTTCCATCATTTTATTCTGAAAGTGCCTACCATGGTGAGTGACAAGCTCTTTCGAAATGCTGAACCGAGTGATAATTTGGTTGAAAACGAAATGCATGGTTGTCTCATCGTTGGATTTAATCATGGGCATAGCCTCTGCCCATTTCATGAAATAATCGAAAACCACTATAATGTGATGATGCCCCCCAGCTAAAGCTGGATTGAAATCCATGAAGTCAAGCCCCCACTTGGTGAAGGGACTGGCGATGATAATAGGATGTAATGGGGCGGGATGTGAGTGCATATTGCATGCAAACACCTAGCAAGGGTGACACTTCTTGACTCCATTAACACAATCTTTAAATATCGACGGCCAAAAATATCTTGCTCTCAAGATTTTTTGTGCTGTAGAAAGCCTAGATAAATGACCACGACACGCCCCTCCGTGGCAATCATTCAACACAACCTCAGCCACATCATGGGTTAAACAATGATGTAAAATGGAATCTACCCCATGGCAGTACAAAGTGTTAGCCACTATAAGGTAGTTCTTAGCTACTTGACGTAATCGTCGTCACTCATCCCGTGAAAGGTGAGTAGGGACCTTCAACATTTGCAAATATACGATGATATCCTCGTACCATGGGTCCAAAGTTGAGATCAGGAAAATATGCTCATAAACCTCCTCCTCCTCCACACTTGGAAAATCATATATGAGCTTCACAAAGATCAATGATTTCTTCAATTTCGCCGAAATGAATTCAAGATCGAACTCTTGCAAAATAAAAATCCACTTATTGTATTTTCCCCCGATCAGCCTTCTAGTGAGGACGAACTAAAATGGATTGACATGAGATACCACCAAGGTCTAGAAAAGGAGAATGTAATGTCTCAATCTCTGAACCGCATGAACGGTGGCCAAAGTAAGTTTCTCCAAATGGGAATAATGGATTTCCACATCAACAAGGTTTTGAATCAAATAATATATGACATGATCATGGAGCTCCTCATCCTCTTGGACCAAAACCATACCAACCGTCTCCATGGACGCAGCCACATAAATAAAAAAATCACGTTATAGTCAGGTGGACTAAGCACGGGGGCCGATACTAAGGCTTGCTTAAGAGCATCAAAGGACTTCTGAGCTCACTCATCCTAGCAAAAAGTAGTGTCCTTATTTAAAATACGCATAAATCCTTTAGTCAAACTGGAAAAATTGACCACGAATCTCCCCAATAAATTTTCCATGCCTTGCAAACACTGAAGATGTCTAATATTACATGGGGGAGACAATTGAAGTATTGCCTCAACCTTTAAGGGATCGAATCTTATACCCTCCTTGGATACAATGAACCCTAGAAAGCGACCAACAGTCACACAAAAGGTGCACTTATGAGGATTTAACCTAACCTGGTAATGGCGGCATCTTTCGAATACTAATCTCAAATGGTATGGATGATGCACTCTCAGACAATAATGAGCAGCAAGATCATCCAAATACACTTCTATAATCATTTTTAGATCATGAAAAATTAAGGTCATAGCCCGCTGAAATGTAGGTCCAGCGTTTTTAAGACCGAAAGGCATCTTCTGATATGCAAAAGTACCCCAAGGACAAATAAATGCAGTTTTATGTTGATCCTTAGGTTTGATCTGAATCTAATTATATCTAGAAAAACCATCCATGAAGGAGAATACCTTGCTTCCCACACACTCATCCAAAATCTGATCAATAAATGGTGTGGGAAAATTATCCTTAGGACAAGCACGATTTAAATCATGGAAATCAGTGTATATACAGATCACTCCCTGCTTCTTATCAAACGGAATGGGATTTGAAACCCATTTCGTCAAGGGAACAGGATAGATAAAACCATATTTTAACAACTTCTATATCTCATCCTTAATAGTGGGTGTTTTTCTAGGATTCACTACACGCAAACGTTGTCGAACCGGCTTCGCGTTCAAATAGGTATTAATATCATGTTCGACAATATGACGGTCAATACCTAGAATTTCTTCATATGATCAAGCAAAGATGTCACAAAACTCTTTAAATATCTTGGTATACTCCTTGATCTCATCAGGGGAATAATCCGCCCCAATGTAGATGTTCTCAACTTTTCTAGGATCACGAGAAATATTGATAGTAATAGTAGGTGGTAAATTTGTCATGTTCCCATTAGCCATTTGACCAGGAGAGCTCAATGGAACAACAGGACTACCAATCTTCTCACTAAGAATATCCCTAAAGTCTTCACGCTCCATACGGTCAAGCTCAGGAAGAAAATATGATCGATGATGTAGCTCTTCCCAAGGTGGCTCAACCCCAGACATGCCTTCAATAATGGCTTCATCTGATGGAAAAACATCAATGAGGCAGTCATGTGCGTGAGAGGACTCAACTGCCCATGCAAGAAGCACATACAGATCTTCCTCCTCTATCTATGAATAGGAAGGACTAGGCTTTACAACACAATCAAGATTCTCTTGATATGCTATCATTGTTGCAAGCAATGGCACATTTGTTTTGATACATCCATTCGAAGGACTCGGTGAAGGAAAAATCCAAGGATCTTCCATATGGGTAGTGAGAAAAGACACCAACTTCAATGAGGACAAAGCCCCACAAAAACTAGATCCGATCATAAGAACGGGTTCATGATAGCTAAAGGTTCCCATGAGAGACGGATACATACCCACACCCACACTCCCAGTTGTCGGCTGAGAATGATCCATAATCAGGATAGAAGCTCCCAATGATGCACTAACACTCGGACTACGGAATGATGTCTGATCAATCGTAACGATCTTCCCATTAAATGGAAATCATACCACTCGAAAGAGAAAAGAGTCTATGGCTTTCATACTATACATCCAATTTCGGCCCAGTGAAATATTGTAGTCAAGGGGCGCATCAACCACCTCGACCTCGATCGCGACGGTCTTCCCTCCCAATTGGACCTTAAGACAAGGAATGATTAGAGTAAATTTGGGGTCTAAAATGGGCCTTATAAGAAAACACACAAACAATAATTTTTGTGATTTGGAATTCACAAACCAATAGAATTTCAATAAAATGAGTCAACCATAATGGTTGAATTGACATATTTGTCATAAAAGAAAACTAATTTTTTTGTTTGTATTTTCAAAAAATATCCTTGTCTTTTTACTCAAATTTCAAGTGGGGAGCTCATTGGAGTACCCACAACGCATACTTTTGATAGACNGCTACCCCAAAAACAAGAAATGCCTGAAAAAACGTGATGATGACATCATCATCACATTTTTTCAGGCATTTCTTGTTTTTGGGGTAGCGGGGTCTATCAAAAGTATGTAGTGTGGATAGTCGTTGGATGTGGAATTAAATTCCGCATCCAACGATCTATCTCACTCAGAATTTGAGTAAAAACACGGGGAGATATGTTGAAAATACGAACAAAAAAGTAGTTTTTTTCATTCTTCCTCCAAATTTAATAACTATTATTTTATTATTTTAACTATTATTTCATTATTTTAACCATTATTTTATCATTTTCCGTAGGAGGCCCATTTTAGACCTCAAATTTCCTCTAATGAATCCCATGCGGCCGAAATGATCTACCATCAAAAGAAGTCAACATAGTAACGGACTAAGACAACTCGAGAGAACCCAAATCCTTCTAACATGACAAAGACATCACAGAAGCAGCAGTGCCTTCATCAATCACAGTGAGTTTGATGGTCATATTAAGACACTCTACATGAATCAAAAGAGACATGTAGTAAGGCAAGAGAGGTTGCAGTCCCATGGTTTCAAATTTGATAACGGAAGAAGAGTTATCATCATTAACCCCAAGAGCAGAAAGCAAGGCTTTCCTTTGCGGAGGACAACTCTCAAGTACTTCAAGTGTGGACATCACACAACGAGTTTGGCCCAAATCCTTGACAAAAGAATAGTTCTGTGCTGCTCAAGCATTAGGATTGTGCCCCGAATGCTTTAGGACTCCCTTAGAAATGCGAGGTGCAACTTCAAGTTTATCCATAGGGTTTTCAATATGCAAAGGGCTCTCGGGTGGAGCGGGTTCTTTTCCAAGGTCCGGTTGTGACGAATCATAATCCTTTGCACAAGTCACAACCTTAGTAGCACTTACCATGTTGATGCAACCATGACCAGTATTGGCTTTTGGCAGATTTTGATCTCCATCCAATGCACAATGAGGATCAATGGTCCTCGAGTTCATATTATGATTATGGGGTAAAGGATTAGTTAGTACAGCTGGGCCCTATGCTATGAATCTCAAGGCATATTCCATATGAGGGAACAAGTGAGTGAGGTGGTCCTCCTTACACAACTTTCAAGAAAACTTTATCTTACATTTAGATTGCTTGTCCCCCCCCAACATTATGAGTGTTCTTGTCATTAGCATTTTTGTTCTTGTTCCCACCCTTACAATTATTTTTACCCTTTTTCTTATTCCTTCCGGGCTATTGGTTGCCCTTCTGGTTCGACGATTGCACAAAAAGTACACTCACCATTTGGGTGGGTTGAGACAAATTTGTGGCTTGTCTCGACGCAGATTGATTAATAGACAATTGGATCACTTGTTTCACAACCAAATCCACAGGTTTGGTGCTTGTACAACCCACAATGCCATTAGCATGTGGTCTAGGATTGAACTTGGGATCGAAACTAGATCATGAAGCGTTATGTATAATCTCATACAAAAGTCTAGATTGAGCGTAGATCAAATCCAACTCTTGTGCCATAAATATTGCTTGTTCCTTGTTTTGGACTCCGGATGTAGAAACATCCGTCGCAATGTGAGGTAATAATGACTTGAGGAACCAGTCAAGGAGAAATTCCAGTGGTATAAAGGCTATAATCAACCGCTTCCATCTATGCCACTCTTGAATATGATCTGAGATATGTGTGGCTTTGTCTTGTCGAAATATCGACAAGAGTTCTGTACTAACGTCGTAACACACAGGTAGCTGAAAGTGATTGAGAAAAGTGATGGCAAGGTCATTGAATAAAATGAATAACCCCCGTGGTAACTCTATATACAATTCTGTTGCAGGCCCAGTGAGGGTGCGTTGAAATAGCCTCAAACAGATTGAATCATCGTGTAAGGAATTGGAAGAGCACCAAAGGTGAAAAGTAGTAACATGCTCACTAGGATCTTCTCCAGCTTTTCCTTCAAATTTGGGAATGTCCAAAGGAAGCTTGTTAGGGACGGTCAGTCGAGCCGGGTCATGAGATACCGGATCGTTCATAAGTCTCGATAAGTCAGGTAAGTTCAACATTGTGAGGAAAGGGAGCCTAGGCTGAGTCGATCTATGCCACACTCCCTGACAGTTCTAGTTCATGTAAGGCTAATTGCTATCAATACCATGTCCTTGGCCATAATATCCTCCTCCCATTTGACCCATATAGAGCTGCATGGAAGCATTATGATGTGGTGTACCTTGACTATGCGATGCTACAAATCCATAATTGGAAGAGTAAGCAGGTTTTTGATACTCGTAACCATAGGGTTGATAGTTCTGTCTATACTGCAATCCATAAGGGTGTCCATGAGAAGCTCCATAAGGTCTCCCATGGGATGTCCCATGAGAAGCTCCATAGTTAGGGATATGGGGAACTCCTTGTGATGGACCATTAGACGATCCAAAAACAGGAATATGACCTCCTAAGACAACAGGAGGTACTTGACTCTGAGATCCTACCGTGCAAGTAGTCGCAGTATGAACGTGGCTAGTAGCGATATTCTAGCCCGAAGGACCACGTGAATGAGGAGGAGGAAGGGTTGTAAAAAATGCATTCGAAGGAGTAGGTTTCAAGGACGAAGGGACATGTGAAGGGATGTAAGTGGTGTTCTCTATGGTCACTCATCTTGGTTCTGGTACCCACATATGAGTACTAACACTAGGTCTAGGATGGACATGTGAGGTAGCTTCCACCACTGGGATGGAAGGTGCAATGTGACTAGTGCTCCCAAATCTCTCCACATGTAAAGGAATAGGAGTGCCCCCAGGCGTAGTGCTAGGTTCAATTTCTGACTCGGCATGATGTGTCAGATCAGGTGCAAGGATATCAGGTATGCCATAACGAACATGACTAGTCCTTGTGGGTTCATGATGAGTCTCGTTGCCTGGAAACCAATACCAGTGACCTGTGAATGAGGGATCATAACTATAATGTGAAGGTATTTCTGGTGAAGGATCATATACAAGATTAGAATCTACCTCCCCAACCTCATGAGGTGGAGAAGACATCTCAGGAATATCATCCTTGTGATCTCCCATTGTGTGTGAATCAAAGTGAGAAGTAGTCCACCCGGACTGTCTGTTTCTCTCTCCTAGAGGAGGAGGAGATGTGGAAGGAAGAAGTCTTGCTAAACAACAAAAACGGCGAAGTGTCGTGTCTGAATCCACAATGACTCAAAAAATGAAAAAGAATCAATCTAATTATGCAAACCCTAGGTAAACTAGTGTGCACGCAGCATACACCTACAAAATGTAAAGAAAAATCAAAAGAAAAAAAGGCTAGGATATGTGAGCTCCCAAATGAAGGATGTATGTCTCGCCTAGGAGATGCTTGAGACTCCCATACACAACAAGCAGAGGTTCATAACTAATTATAGTGGCCCTTGGCTTCAACACATATAGCGACTGTTTTTTCTGACCCCTACCTAGCCAGGACACCTACAGAATAACCTCTGTCAAGTACCCCCTCAATAACCTAGGTAAGGTAACTAAGGTCATGTCAATATAATCAATTCTCAGGCGGACAATCGTAGGCGGGATTGACTGTATGGGAAAGGTAACAAAGCTCAAAACTCTCGAAATAGCCCCCATATACGAATACAATCTTGGAAATATCTCTGGTGCTACTCAGTTATCACCAGGGGTCATCCCAATCAATAACCGCTCAGCTGCCTCGTGCTTAACTCCCTTGTAAGAGGAGGATCCTGAGAAACACTAATTATATAAAGGAATTTCACACTCTCAACTGGACAGACACATAAATGTTTCATTTAGTGGTCTTGGAGAATTTACTAATAATGAACTATTCCAAGACTCTAAAACCTAATCTTGTTGGTGCACCCTATAAAAGAAAAGAGTGTAATTCATTTTATTATGCATTGATTTTAATTTGCTTATTACTCAAAAGGGAAAATGGTCTTGCAATTAATGATGTTATGATGCAACAAGAAGTAAAATGCACACCTAACAATCAATGCAAATGCACTGTGTCAAATGAAAAATAGGGTATGCTACTACGTGAAGTGCAAAATTTTCCTTCAAATGAATATGCAATCATTCCTATATGAAAATCTGACTAATACTCTCCAAGCAAACCTAATGTAAGTACCATGCAAAATGCAACAATGCATAATGATGCAAAAAGCAAATGTTTTTGTATTTTTTTAATTAAAATAAGATAAAAAGCAACAGTGTGAGTCTACAACCCCCAAACTCTGCAAGCAATATTAGAAAACACCCAAGCAAAGCAATAAGGTAAAAGAGACCTAATGCACTAATCCCAAAACAAAAAAATAGAAAATGGAATGACAAGAACATTTTCAAAAATTTAAACTAAAAAGCGTCTTTGGTCAGAAAAAGAGGTGTATACAAACTCTAGAAGCATCCAAGAAGACTCAACAATCATCCAAACTCACCCATCAACACTTAATATTCCCCAAAAAGGAAAAACTTAGGGCATACGCGACTGTGTGTAGAAAATTCGCTTATATACATGGCTATTCCAGGAAAAACCGCATGTACACATGACTGTAAAGACAAAAATCGCGTATAGGAAGAAAAAGAGATAAAAAAAACAGGTAAATAAACAAGCTAAGACAAAATTTAATCCTATCAGACACTACTAGGAAAACATGCCCCCAGACCCGACTCATTAAATAGAGAAATCATAGCAATTCAAGAACATTGAATGCTGATAAAACCCCCAAAGGAAATGACTAGGACCGTCCCCAGTATGGTCACCAATTCTATTATGGAGAAAACTTCCTATGGCTTGGGGTACCACAACAGATAGAGTAACCATAGAAATCAATCCCTTCCTAATATTCAAGAGAAATAAACATCTAACACTAAAGGATCTCGAAACATACCTTATTCTGGATGGTTGATGTAGATCCCCATTGAGCTTTTCCAATCTCGCTTGTGTTAGCAATTTTCTCTCTCAACAATCAGTAAACAAGACAAGCATGCTATATAATTGTGTTAGACCTACTCTAGAATATATAATCAATAACATATAAGCATTTAAAAGCATCCGTGAATTCAATATTCATTTAAATACACATTATTGGAGAGGAAAAGATATTTCTATTATTATAAGTTAGAGATTACAAGAATTACAACCTCTGTTGGCACGTCTGTGAACCAGATAAACTGAGTCCTCCACCTGGGCCTCCACCACTTCAATCCTCCATCTCTCTATAGCAATCTCACAAGAAAAGGCAAGCTTGGGAAGAACACAAAGTTCTCCAAGGGACAAAGGGATGCAGACTCAAGTATAAGCTCCGGCAACAATGGACTATAGTTTTCTTGCTCTTCAATTCCTCCTCCCTTTCCATGTATCCAAAGGGTTCCTTATATAGTGCCTCAATCGGGTAATGGAAGGTTGAATCTGAGCGATATCAAGACATATGGAAGGCCAAGAGACAAGTGACTCAGCTCCACATCAAGGAAAACTCCAAAACTATTTGGCCTTTTGCACACATCCCGATGTATGCGGGTTTAAGGGTCATATCCGTGTATATACGTGAGAATAGGTTTAAAAGTCGGGTATGGAAAATAATTCATATTTTTAGGGATGATATTGGAAACATCAAAGGTACAAATATGGTTCATGGGATCCAAAGAGTTTGCAAAGGGACAGGGAAGGCCATAAATGTGTGATCCACCATGTGTGGTAAAATCAGTTGTAATAGTTGTCCTTGGAAAAAAAATTCTTTCAGCCTCGCTATATGAGGTTATAGTCTATACTGCAAACTCAGTAATATACCCTTGCAAAATACTGTTGACCCATAAATCAATAGCTCTAGAGATGGTGTTACTTACAGTGGTTATCTCGCAAACCAACTGATCACTCCACTCAACCGCTTCTCTTCTTTGCAAATTTGTATGCCTAGTCACCAATGTTGACAACCACTCATGGAACACAACAGGGAAATCTGCAAAGAATTTCTTGTGAATATCACTTTAGATGTATCGGTCTAACCATTTTTCTGTGCTCAACCATGATCTTGTGATCTCCTCTTACGCAAATGCTAGTGTCTTAGACTCGACAAGTATTTAAACATTCATTCATTCACTGATTGGTAGTGTTGTGACATGAATTCAATAGTAACTATAACAATACAAAGTAAGCAAACATTCACATAAGCCTTCAATATTCAACATTGGCAGCTAAACATTCAACATACATCAACAGAGGAAATAACGTGGAAACCCATTTAGGAAAAACCACCAAGGTGCTCTTCATCTAGCATGAGAAATATAGGTATCACCTTATAGTCTGTGACTTACAGACTGTTCTTAAGATATGTCTTTTGCTCAACTCTTTGTTGCTCTTATGCTCTCTAGTTTATTTCTTCTATCTACTCCTACTAATCTGCACATAGCCTGGATCGAATCTTCTACTCTACTGTCTGCACAATCAACTGCAAATTACTCCTACAAAATGATATGCACACTCAACTACAGATACGCAACTCAACATCCATCTACTATCATATTCCCCTCTGATCTTTTACAATACTTATACTCTTACCAACTCTTAATGAATCTAACCAAAGCTATTTCTTGAAGCTACCTCTTCAAGCTAACCCTTATACAGAATACCGACTAAGTATAGCTTAGTTATTACAAACACAATTAGCTACAAAATATTTTCTATTACATTAATTTCGGCCCATACCTAGCTGCAAACGTCCTGCACTACATCAATGGCATCCTTAACTAGCCACGGAAACATCTTTCATCCTACCTGTTCAAGTCATCAATAACCGCAAAATTGTCCTTTAGTCTTCTGTTGATTTGTCCTTCTGTAGTCTTCCTTGACTTGCACTTGTTCCTCTTTAACTCTTTTACCTGCCTCTTCCATCGAATTGGATCTGTCTTTCCTTGTCACGGCGATCCTTGTCACAACTTCCTCTACTCTACGCTTGCGCTTCTTCCTTTACCTGCTTTTCCTCCATCGCGCCTGCTTTTCCTCTTTTGCACTTGCACATCGGATTCTTCCTTATGCACTTTTCCTGGCCCAACACTTACACCAAGTTTATCATTAAAGAACTTGTATTTTTGCATTCAATATTCTTGTTGTCAGCATAGAATTCTACCATCCGCAATCATACTCACCTTGAACCACAAAATATACATGGAAAATAAGCCCACACTTAACTCTATAATCTTACTTTTGGAAAAATATTATGGGGTTTAGTAGCAAGCATGTATCGCTTGCTAATGAATTTAGGAAAGAGTAATGGAATTATTTAAGTAGGAAGAGGGTTGTGCACTTAAGAATAGGTCAAAGATGATTATGAAAGTTATTCATGTAGCTTTTGGATTGAAGAAGGAAATCTTATATGGGAAAATGAAGTGTTTCAGCAATATAGGTTTCTCTAAAAAATAAATTTCAAAGTTACTGAGACAAAGCTTGTCAACTCTATGGTACCTTAGGACTAGTGTGTAAGGCCTGGTACCACATATAAGGCCCACTATGAAAATATTAGGCATTGTGAAGTTGGACCTCCCAACTCAATGGTTGAATATGTTAGTTGCACAGTCACTAGTAAAGAGATGCATTCCAACATTTCCTCAAGTACTTCCATGGCTCACCCACATCTAACAAGAATAACTACCTTGATTAAAGCTTCAAACCCATCTTGGAATCCATGGGATATTAAGTCTATATTCATGATGACAACTAAGGTATACGATAAAAATACGAAAATCATAATTGATGCTCAAAAGGACGAACTAGAAAATCGTTTATCTTTGGAGCAAAACTTCTAAGCCTTAAGGAAGTAAGAAATTAGGGAATTATGTATGATATTAGGCATAAATATTATATAAAGTTTGTATATGAGGTTTCCTATTATGGTTCTTCTCTTAGGCTGGTCACAAGAGATCATACTGTATGCACTAATTTTAGTACAACAACTTCCCATCTCAATTTTAGAATTCAATGGAAACTAGTCGATCATTCGAACAATGAAAATTGTAGGAAGCCCAGATAATACCTACAGTGTGAGGATTTCTCCACCTATATGAATACGTGACTAGGTTGTTCCACGAGTTCTGGTGTTTAACTTATATGGCCAGAATATCTCTTTCACTAACGATTTGAGAGAAGTGAGTTTTATAAAGGGAAAACACCTTACTCCCCATCCAGTGATAGCCTTCTTTAAGTCGTGTTCTAACCCACGAGAAACTCTAGGTGAAATACGTAAGATGCGTGAGTACATTTTTATTAAATGTAAGGAATCATGTGGAAATGTTTCCCGGTTTGTAGAAAATGGTTCCTACAGAGGGAAAACAAATAGTCTGTGATGTACCGATGAGCTAGGAATTCAGCGCATTTACCTACTTTGACAATCAAACACTCCAGATTATGGATTGGATTGAAGGTCCGAGTGGGATGGAATGATAACCTAGCTTTACTAATTAATTATCTTAGATACTATGATAAAATTTCACCTTAGAAAAATATTAATTTGTATCATTTGTAAAAGTGATATGATATATGTATGAAGCTATCCTTGCATAAGGAAGATCATATTTCCTATCTCTTATCATATCGGTAGTTCAACAATATGTGAAAAATATCGGAGATAACTTTGTTGATGTGGTGCTATGGACTTATTGTAATTTGATGCCATATGCCAAATATTTGGAAAAACATCACTCTAACTTTCTGTTGTGTGTTGATAATATATTGGCACCACGTTAGTTTAGATAATCTAATTTGAAATATGTTTATCAAAAATTAATTTGATGTATCAGGAAAGCATGTGTTGAAGTTTATAGAGATTGATTCTTACTGGATAACATCCTCGAACACTATTGCAACCACATATCATTTCTTAGAGGATAAAATTGCAAGATAAGTGGCAAAGTATTGTCCTATTATAGTTGGACAACAATTGTTAAAATTATAAGGTCGTATTAGCATTCCTCCAAAGAAATGTTCAACTTCTCCAAGGCCAAACTATCAACCTTGATTCTTTACTATGGTATTGTTTTTTCAATTTGATGTTGCCAATCTCCAATTAAGAAATAAATGGTGTATTACGCTTGTAATCTTAGTTTCTTGTGTAAGGCCCAAATGCCTTACTCCACCTCTTTTTTTTAATTTTTGGGTTTCAATTGTTCGAAGTATTCCCCATGGTTCCATATTTAGAACGTGGGATATGATACCATATGTAAGTTATATTGGTCATATATCCTTAATTCAATATCATAAATACACTAACTAATAACACAAGCATGCTTATAAACATGGCAATAATAACTAAGAAAACTATAACATGAAATTAAACATTAACATACTGAAAAATACCTCTTTTTAGTGTTGAATTTGTTCAATATTATAGGTTTCCTTCCTCATCAAAAAGCCTCCACCCTCCTTGATTCTTGTATTCAATACACTCACTGAATAATTAACCATTCATTTAGTAATTAATACAACAATTAATTATACTAGTATACATGCACAATGTATGCATGAGTAGCTAGTGTATACATACCTGTGTGTGTACTAATTATAAACAAACATTTATCTAATGCATAGTTCATGTATGCTCTCATTTTCATCCAAGTATGCAGGATAACAAAAAGAAATCTTAACATTTAACAATCACACTAGTTTACAATTATTAAATTTAAATGACACAACGTACTCATATCATCACACATGAGTAAAGCAAGATCCTTAGTACAAAAACCTAACGAAGTTGTTAAATAACTAACTCACAACATCATTCTAAATTACTTCAACCCATCCTTCCTCCTGAATCTACTTCCATCTTCCACATATTATCCTTTCCTTTGTTGGACTTTGTTGGAGCGTCAACTAGATTAACCCAACCTTGGATAGAACTTGTAAATGGAACTTTTGAATATATCGACCAAGATTCCCCAAAAATAAATTGGCAGACATTGTCATGCAAATTGGAGAACGCGTCTCAACATGACACTCCCATGACTCCAGGTTTCAGAGGTTACATGATGGGAAATGCCTCCACCCCTCCTGGTATAACTAGGTTCAAGACTCTATACTAAGCCATACTATGGAGTTATTGTTCTTGAAGTCACATCATTGAAAAAACATTATGGGAAAGCGGTGCATCATGTTAAAACCACACTTACACACATATCATATTAGTGTTTGAAATCATAATAAAAACTTATATTACACATTATATTCATGATATCTACGATATCCAATGCACCTCGTCACTACTATCATTTATTTATCGCATAGATCATCACCATATATTTTAAATCAACAATAGCTCATATCCATGTATTATAAAACAATTTTCCATGTGATAAGCCATATTATGTACTAAGGTTCAAATAAGAAACGTATGTTTATTTAAAACATGCCTCGCATTTGTTATATTTGTAAGCAATATAAATTTGACCTAGTATCCACGTATCCAAATTTAATAGTGCAATTACATAATTATCGTCATCATAAGAATATAATGGTAAAATCATATACCGTCAACAAATAAATTGGTTTAAGTGTCCGCATAATTTTTTTATCAATCTAGTGGGATTGAAATGGATCTTAGTCAATAAATTTCTAGGATGAGAAAAAAAAATCTCTAGAAACTTGGTTCAAAATGTGGGCATCACACAAAAATATAGAGAACTTGAATTTCAAAGAAGCTCTGCAAAGATTACATGTCTAAACAATTGTTGAAACAGTAACTATCACCAATCTATATAAAATGATAGTGACAGTTAGTCAAGAAGGTAGGCATATGTTCAAACCCTAGAACTTGAATTTTAAAGAAGATACAAAATATTACATGTATGAAATAATAGCTATCATCAACACATATAAAAGGATAGAGTGACAATTATGAGGGATGGCACATGCACAAACCCTCCCTCAAAGTCGAAGGTTCACCATATGTCTACAAAAATATAAATTGTATTACCAAATCAAATTAAAGAGTGACAAGAGTCAAACAAAATAGTTGAGACACAAAATGGGTACACCTAAGCCTCAACTTGGGTGTGATCCCAAAAATGGGAAAATCCTTAATGTAAGTAGGAAGACTCCATCTGAAGCCACCGAGATATTCCACCTTTATTGTCTATATACAATTGTTCGGTTCTTCAGTAATAATTACTCCTTCATCCATCACTCGTTGAAACACCACATCCACATTATTCAACTTGAAGTGGATTTTCAATGAACATTCCTTCGAAGCCATCAACGATTTTACTGTGCCATACACAAATCACTATAATATTAGTACAAAATCCCTAAATTAAAAAAGAGCTTAATGACAACGCTTTCTATGTTCAAAGAATTTATGTAAAACTATAAATAAACACAAACCCCTGGAATGTGGATTTTACAATTTAAGATAAACTTGAAATGCAAGTTTGATAAATTATTATGGCTTTGATTAAAAGGAAATGTTTAATGATTTCAAGTGGAACATAAAAGAAAAAAATTAAATCTACGTTTTACAATTTAAGATAAACCCAAAATGAAAGTTTGAAAGAGGCTTATAGCTTCGATTAATTTGAAATGTTTAACAGTGGTGTATGAAACATTAAAGAAATAAAAAAATAAAAGGGTGATCAAGTTGATAGCTTACTCTACACCATTCCCCTTTCCTACATCATAGACCATAGCCTATGCAGAATCAAACTTCAAATGGACATTAAGGAAGAGAATTTGAACAATGAGAATATGAATACAAATAGTTATGCACCCGTTCATTTGAATCATGGCTCCAACTGAATATAGTCATCCCACTTTAGCCTCTTTGCAACTAAAATAATTGTCAATGAGTTCAAGTTTAGTCCCACAACCTCTATACAAAAATGAAACCATTAGACAATATTACATGGAATTCAAGGACATTGATAGAAAATCTACTTGAATGAAAGACTAAAGTGAATAAGATGATGGCCATCAACCAAACTCCCTTAGAAATGCGACCATGCAAGAAAATTGTTCTTAGTGGGATAATTTTGTATGGAGTGAAGCCCAAAAATTTATCTTTATAGCCCATATCAAAGTGCACAAAATATGTTTAATCAAGATGTGGAAATTGAACCTAGGTGTTAGAACAATTACACTCACAAAAATTGCCAATTACACATGCAAATTTCACACAAAGGAGACTGAATATGGAGCAGAACACTAATCTATATTAAATAAGTGTACAATAACCAACCCTATGAAGTCATAGGCTGCCACAATAAATAATTACAAGAGATATTCGAATGCATAAGGATTCCATTCGTATTTGGTCAAAAGCAGGCTTACTAAATCTAAGCAAATCCCCCATAGGTGCATAAAGCAGTTTCCAAATCTATCTAGGAGCTCACGAATTGGAAAAATCAATTAGGAAAACTAATAGATGATGGAAGAACAACTCATACATGATTTTCTTAGGAGAAAAGGGTGGAGGATGATGAGGACAAAAAACAAGTTAACTTCACCTAGTCAAACTTTCCCAATTGCCTTAAAACTCAGAAAAAGAAGGCAATAAAGCAGAAAAAGCAGACATGGGCTAGGAAGGCCAGGAATAAAGTAGATTTGACTCAAATTTAGCAAGTTTGACCACTTTGGATGTGTGGAGGACAACTTGCATAAGGTGGAATATGGAAACTAGGCAAATAAGACAAAAATTGGATTAATTAATGTCTAAGGTAGCTAACTATGGGTTGATTATTCTAACACCCCCCCTTAAGCATAACTTATGAGTAATATATCAGAAAATTATAGGGCCTACCAACAAGTCTTAGTCACCCTTTACATACTGCATGTGCATTTAACCAAGGAAAGAGGGAAAAACCCAATGGGAAAAATCCTCCCTTAAACAAGGACAGTAAAACAAAATTTGAAAATCTTGTCATCACTCATGATTCATAGTATGATCAGCAATCCCTAGTAGTGATTTGAGATTGTTGAATTTCTTCTCACAAAAAACTTTGGTGAAGATATCTGCTACTTGTTCTGAAGATGAACAGAAGAGTAGGTGAATGGTGCCATCATGCATAAGTTGTCTGATGTAGTGCATATGGATCTCAATGTGTTTGGTTCTCTGTCTCTGAACTGGATCATTGCATATTCGAATGGTACTCTGATTATCACAATAGATAGTATTTGAGTATTCTGATTTGAAGCCACACTCACCAAGTAACCCCTGCAACCATAAACATTGAGTTGTTGCATTTACAACTCCTCTGTACTCTGCTTCTGTAGATGACAGTGCAATGGCACTCTATTTCTTTCTTGACCAGCTGATTGGTCCTTCAGCAAGCATGAACACATATCCTGATGTTGATTTTCAATCTGTGTTGTCACCTTCCCAATCACTGTCAATAAACCCAATCAAATCAAGACCATATTTAGCTTTGTAGAAGATCCCATGAGTTCTTGTTCCCTGAACAAAGTTAAGGATCCTTTTGGCTGCTCTCCAATGGATCTCATGAGGCTGATCCATGTATCTTGAAGCCACACTTACTGCATAAGAAATATCAGGTTGAGTATGTGTAAGATACAGCAAACATCCAATCAGTTGCCTATACAGTGTATTGTTTACCATAGGTGAAGAATCGACTTCTTCAAACTTAACTCCTGAAAGAAAGGGAGTCTTGCTTGGCTTGCAATCCTTCATGTTGAATTTGTTCAGTGAATCCAAGGAATAGTTGGACTGATGTAATTTTATTCCTTGTTTGGTTTGAGCAATCTCGAGCCCCAAGAATTGGCTCAATAAGCCCAAATCAGTCATTGAGAATGCATGGTTCATTGCATCCTTCAAGGAGGCAATTTCATCCTTTGAGCTTCCTGTAATGAGAAGGTCATCAACATACAAAACAATAATCATTAATGAACCATGAATCAGCTTCAAATAGACATTTTTATCTGACTTGCATCGAACAAAATTCAATGATAGCAGAAAGCTATCAATCTTGGCATACCAAGCCCTGGGGGCTTGCTTAAGCCCATACAATGACTTCTTTATCCTGCACACAAGAGATGGATTAGTAGAAAATCCTTGAGGCTGCTGAATTTAAATCTCTTCAGTGATATCTCCATTCAAGAAATCACACTTCACATCCATGTGGTGTACCTCCCACTGCTTTGAAGCTGCAATGGCTAAGGCTATCCTGATGGAATCCATCTTTGCCACTGGTGCAAAGGTCTCATTGTAGTCTATGCCATGTACCTGTGAGTAGCCCTTGGCTACCAATTTGGAATTTTATTTTATAGGTGAACCATCAACAGCAAATTTGGTTTTGTAAACCCACTTACACTGAACTAGCTTCCTCCCTGGGGGGGATCAACCAGCTCCCAAGTGTTTCTTGTCTGGAGTGAGTTGAACTCTTCTTTCATGGCTGTTTGCCATCTTGGATAATTTGCTACATATTCATATGTATGTGGGTCTGATTCAACCATCAGATAGCATTTCTCTGCAAACATAGGATCTTTCATGCACAAAGCACTCTCAAACTGAGATCTAGTCCTCCTAGGATCATTAGGATTTCCAGCTGCATGAATGGTCTTTGCTTCCCATTTTGGTGTTGTAGGAATATTAGGATCTGCAATTAAATCATCATTATCAGGCTTATCAGAATCAGCAAATTCAACTATCTCTTCACTTACATTTAATGGTTCTGGTGGTGAAGAGGATTCTCCAACTTACACTGCTGCTAAAGGCTCTTCTTGGAACTGAACACTCCTTTCAATGAAGGCTTTGTTTGTGCTCAAATTGATCAGCTTGTACCCTTTTTCAATCTTCAGAGTACCCAACAAATAGACACTCTTGGCTTTGAGGCTGCAAAGCCTTCCTCTTTTCTGTTGGAATTCTAGCCCAAGCCCTTGAGCCAAAAATCCTGAAATGGGTCACATCTGGCTTGTGCCCACTCCATGCTTCAAAAGGAGTCATACCATAAACATTAGAGGAATTTTGGGGTCTAAAATGGGCCTCCTAAGGAAAATAATAAAATAATAGTTAAAATAATAAAATAATAGTTAAAATAATAAAATAATATTGATTAATTTTGGAGGAAGAAGGAAAAAAACTACTTTTTGTGTTCGTATTTTCGACATATCTCCCTGTGTTTTTACTCAAATTTCGATCGGGAGAGCTCGTTGGATGGGGAATCAAATTCCGCATCCAACGAGCTATCCCGATTGAAATTTGAGTAAAAACACAATGAGATATGTCGAAAATACGAACAAAAAAAGTAGCTTTTTTTAATGACAAATATGTCAATTCAACCATTATGGTTGACTTATTTTATTGAAATTCTATTGGTTCTTGAATTCCAACTCACAAAAACTTATTTTGGCACATTTTCTTATAAGGCCCATTTTAGACCCCAAATTTCCTCTAATGGATTTTTATGAGGCACCCTATTCTGGATATAGGCTATACATTTTATAGCTTCAGCCCAAAACTTTGGTGGCAAAGTCTTAGCCGCCATCATGCATGTTGCCATCTATTTTAGTGATCTGTTCTTCCTCTCAGCAACACCATTTTGTTGTGGTGTGTAAGGGATAGAATGATGCATCTGAATACCTACATCTACACAATATTGAATGAACTCAAAATTGACATACTCACCACCATTTTCAGATCTGAGGACCTTGAGTTTCCTCCTAGACTAGTTTTCAACCAAAGCCTTAAAGACTTTGAAGAGGCCAAAAACTTCAGACTTGTGTTTCAGGAAGTAAACCCAGCAATACCTGGAAAAGTCATCTATGAATTTCAATGTGTATTTGGCCTAAATCATTGAAATATGAGGAAATGGGCCAGAAACATCACTGTGGATCAACTCAAGAGGTGCAGAGGTTATCTCATGACTAGCTTTCTCAAATTTATGCTCTAGGTGTTTTCCTAAGATGCAACCTTGACAGACTCCTTTGGAAAAATTAATCTTTGGTAACCCTATGACCATTTATTTTTCACTAAGATCAGAAAGATACTTGTAATTTAGGTGGCCAAATATTTCATGCCAAAGCTTGCTTTCCTCATTAGCCTGAATCAGAAGGGCAGAGGGGTTTGAGTAGGGTAGGAAGTGTGAGAACATGTATACCTTCGAAGTGTGATTTGCAACTCCTTTTGCAATGAATTTACCACTTGATATCTCTGTGATCTCAACTTCATCAGGGGAGAATATGACCTTCTTTGGAGACCCTATGTGGGTCATCTGATACACTGATAAGAGGTTAGAGGCAAGACCTGGAACATACAATACATTGCTGAACTTACGATGGTCAAGATCAATCCTCCCTTTGCCCAAACTTTTAGTGAGAGAGTCATCTCCCAGTACAATTGGTGGACCTTTCGACATGTCAAGTGAGGTGAATGCCTCCTTGGTCGAAACCATATGTCTTGAAGCTCCAGAATCAATGATGAAACTAGGTGAGCTTGATGTGCCAGCAACCAATGCATGAACTCTCTCTCTGTCTTCTGAATTTGATCCTCCTTCCCTCTTCTTTGAGCTATCTGGAAAGGAGATTCCATTCTTCTCCAGGATTTGGGTCAGCATGTCAAATTTCTTCTTCATGCAGGAGCTTTCAGGATGATTTCCCTTACTGCAGTATGCGCACTTGCTCATTTCTCCTTTGTTCTTCTTCTTCTGGGGGTTCTTCTTGGAACCTTAAGGCTCCTCTGGAGACTTGTTCTTGTCTCTATTTTTCTCAGGTGGCTTCTTAGCTTTCTTCTTGCCTTTTAAATCCACCCTCGAATCTCCAGCAACCAGAGCTTGGTCTTCGGAAGGTTTGATGGTGCCCATCATCACCAATTTATCTTGTAATTCTTGTGTGAGAGATTCTATGAAATCTACAAGGCTAGGCATTTTCCAGGCTCGAGCTGTCAAATTTGTGGCATAGAAGGTAGAAACAAACACTAAATAGTCAGGGCCAAGCTTCGAGAGTATGGAAAAAACCAGTTGCTCATCCTTCTTTTCGATCCCACATTGTTTTAGCTTCAAAACAAGAGCTTTGAACTTGGAAAAATAGAGTTGCAGGGATTCAAAGCTATTGGGACTCAGGGAGATCAATTCATTTTCAATTTGATGTCCCCTCATCTGATCTATCTTACCAAAAATATCAACAAGCTTCTCCCATACTTCATTTGGTGATTTCAATCCATCAAGATGGAAAAGGAGGTCTCTGGATATGCTCAAACACAGTAGACCATAGGCCTCATCCCTCTTGTTGTGCCATTTAATTTTCTCTGCAACTGCATTGTGCTATGCTTCTGTTTCCATAGTCACTCTATAGAGGCCTTTTTCTCTCAATAGTATCTCCATCTCTAATTTGCATTCAAATAAGTTAAATGGAGTAAAGATGATCTTCTGAGATTGATCCATAGCTCAGAAATTGTCCCTTCAGTCAGCAGAATGCTCCTAGTCAATGATGTCGAACCTGCAATACAAATTGGAAGGAGAGAAATCAATCTACAAAGGCTCTAATACCATGTGGAAATTGAACCCAGGTGTTAGAACAATTACACTCACAAAAATTGCCAATTACACATGCAAATTTCACACAAAGGAGACTGAATATGGAGAAGAACACTAATCTATATTGAATAAGTGTACAATAGCCAACCCTGTTAAGTCATAGGATGCCACAACAAATAATTACATGAGAGATTCTAATGCATAAGGATTCCATTCAAATTTGGTCAAAAGCAGGCTTACTAAATCTAAGCAAATCCCCCATAGGTGCATAAAGCAGTTTCCAAATCTGTCTAGGAGCTCAAGAATTGGAAAAATCAATTAGGAAAGCTAATAGATGATGGAAGGAAAAATCATACATGCTTTTAATAGGAGAAAAGGGTGGAGTATGATGAAGACAAAAAACAAGTTAACTTCACCTAGTCAAACTTTCCTAACTGCCTTAAAACTCAGAAAAAGCAGGCAATAAAGCAGAAAAAGTAGACATGCGCTAGGAAGGCCAGGAATAAAGAAAATTTGATTCCAAGTGGTTTCCCAAGTGCTCCATGACTCAAATTTAGCAAGTTTGACCACTTTGGATGTGTGGAGGGCAACTTGCATAAGGTGGAATATGGAAACTAGGCAAATAAGACAAAAATTAGATTAATTAATGTCTAAGGTAGCTAACTATGGGTTGATTATTCTAACACAAGATTCAAGTTGTTAAAATAAATATCCATGTGTTGTGTTGGGCCAGGAAAAGCACGCAAGGAAGAATAAAACACGCAAGGAAAGAAGGAAAAGTGTGCGCACGACAGCAGAAAGGCAAGTCAAGAAGGAAGCAAAGGGACCGACGCAGAAAGATAAAACATGCATGCAGTGGAGAAAGGAAGCATAGAGCAGAGAAAGTTTTGAAAGGATAGTTGCGAGGAGGAAAGCATATCTGAGTCGAGGGAAGAGGTGGGTATAAGAGTTAATGTTGGACAGGAGGAATTCAAGGAAGACTGCAGAAGGACATTTTTGCGGCTAGTTATGACTGGTACAAGCGAGCTGAAGGACGTTTTCATGGCTAGTTAAAGATGTGGTTATTGTATTTCAAAATTTTGCAGCTAAGTATGGGCTTCCATTTAATGTAATATAGATATTTTGTATCCACTTGAGTCTGTAATAGCTGAGTAGTACTCAGTCGACCCTGGGCGGTCTTGTAGATAGTATAATTATAAGGAACCCATTATGTATAAGGGTTAGCTTTAGCATTACTATTGTTAGCTTGAAGAGGTAGTTTCAGTAGTTGGCTCAGAGAGGAGTCCGGTAGAAGGAAAGGGTTGTTGAGTCGTGACTCTTACAGCTATGTGCGATGAGTGCTAGTCAAGTAGAAGAGTCGATTTGGGCTGTGTGCGGATCAGTAGGAGTAAATAGAAGCAATAAACCAGAGAGCATGAGAGAAAGGAGATTGAGTCAGAAAGACATATCTTAAGAATAGTCTACAAATTGTAGTCTGCAAGGTGATACATATATTTCTAATGCCAGATGAAGAGCACCTTGGTGGCTTTTCCCAAATCGGTTTCCATGTTAATTTCCTATGTTGAATGATTGTTTGATGATGAATGTTTATGTGAATGTGGAATAATTGCTTACTATGTATTGATACAAGTTACTATTGAATGTGTGTTGTGATATCTTTACTGAGTGGATGAATGTTAAGGAATTATTAGCATGTTATGTATGACTTCATGGTTAAAGTTGATATGTTAAATTACAAGTTGTGCATTGTCTGTCAAGTATAAGGAACACTTGCACCTCACTGTTGTGCCAGCTGTTAGTGGTTAAGAATGAGACTGTGTCGCACATAGTTCGCAATACATAGTTTCACCTAGGTCGTAGAGTAGAAGACTCCATCCCATAATATTTTTTGAGCACCTTGGTCACGTGCCAAGGGACTATAATCCATTGCCAATTGCAAAAACATGGTTCTAGAAATTACACATTAATATATATCAGGTGAGATTGCGCCTACTTCGTGGGTGTTTCCGACTGAGATTGCTTGTCGAGCCGATGTATTTGGTGTTTTGTTGGTATTGTGTTGTTGTGAACCACAGGTCGAGACCAAATGGTAGATTAGGCCAACAAATAGTTATGTTGCTCGGACCGTTAGCCATTTGAGTCGAGGGAAATGTTGTGGCACCTGATGAAGAACGAGATAGAGGACTGGATGGAGTCTAAGATGCTAGCATTAGCATAGGAGGAGAGCACAAGATCTCAGTTAAGCATAGAAAACTGGGTGGATGAGTACATATATTTTGATATTCATGAAGTATTCTTTACAGCGTTTCCCATTGTACTGCACGAGTGGTTGTTAATATTGGATAGAAGGCAAACAAATTTACAGAGAAGAGAAGCAGTTGATTGGAGTGATCAGTTGATGCGTGAAGTAACCAGTGTAAGTAACACCATATCTAGAGTTGTTGATTTCTGGTTTGACAGTATTTTGCAAGGATATATTACTGAGTTTGCAGTAGAGGCTATAACCTCATATAGTGAGGTTGAAATAATTTTTTTCCAAGGACCCGAAAGAAGATATTTGTTATCTATCGGTACATGGATCAAGATGCTCGTTTATGAGAAGGGTATCTTGCAGTTTCATAGTGGAGTCGCATACCCCAGAGAAAGGCTATGTCGCAGACAACCTATCAAGAAAATGGGAAATTGTGAGTTGAGATGTTCCTGGGAAGTATAGAACCTGAACTAGAAGTTGGATTCCTAAGGAATGGAAGGAGATTCAGATCAGGGAAAAGAAGAAAGACAGAGGAAGGTCGACGAGCTCCTAGTTTGTTCAAGGAGAGTGAGCATGAGCTTCAGTCATAGATAGACAAAGGGTCTTGGGATGAAGAGGAGGAATATAGCCCGATATCGAAAGGACCAGAAGACTCTGAATATACTGTCGAGTCACCAAGGTCAGCACACAACTACATCAAAATAGGAGTATCTCTAGAAATAAGGTTTAGAGCCTCATCTCCTAAAAGAGTTGTCAATACTGATAGTTCTAGTACTGCGACTAGCACGCAGGACAATACACCTTTGTTAGATCAATTACCAAACAACCTTGATTCCAAATCAATGGGTGGGGTGGATATTCAGTTACCCACATTCAATGGTAATGGAGCAGAAGATCCAGAGCAGCATTGGTTCATCTATGAATTTGTTGGGATGGTTCGCTTAGTTTAGAACGCAAACTTAAAGAAAGCACAGATGATCACGACTCTAAGGGGTCGTGCGCTTGACTAGTTTATTAAGTTCTGCGTAGTACCACCAGGAACACCACAAAATACCCTTAAAGAAATACGAGCCACAATGATCTATGATTTCAGAAAACCAAAATTAGAGTCGCAGTGTATTACCAAGATCAAGGAAATCAAACAAGCACTGGCAAAGTCAATATGGGAATTTGACTAACGGTTTAATACTCTGATGGCCAAGGTAATTTTCCAGTTGTCGAATGTACAACATAAATAGTGGTTTAATGTTGCGCTACTCCCAAACATTCGAGGCCCATTGATGCATTAAAATATCAAGTAGCAGATGAAAGCTCTAGAGTTAGAAATGAAGTTAGAGGCCTCCCCCATTAGCGATGGTGCTGCAGGAATGGTGCAGATTCAGTCACAATTGGATAACCTGACGATATTACAACAGGACATCAAGAAGGGTAAGGAGGCACATCAATATTTATGGTGCACAAAATGCAGAATGGATGGACACACTAAGGATAATTGTCCAACCTTCATGAATTACGTCTCATCCAGTGCGCCAAACCCCCTAAGTGCCCATGGACTACCCCGGTGTCACATATGCCAGACAAGAGGACATCATGAAGAGGATTTTATATACTTACAAAAGATTGTAACCACCCCCATGAACCTATTCTATAAGTTATGCAAGTCAGTAGGGAATGAAGATAAAGATTGCAAAGCATACCATCTCCTAAAGGAAAAGATGGTCGACACATACTTGATCAAGAATGAGGGGCAGACTCAAGCTAAACTGGAGCAAGCATCATATCATCCTGCGCATTTCCTACCTAATCAATATCAGAACCACTATCAATCTCAGTATCCACCACAACAACCATATGCGTAGCAGAATCACTATCAGTCGCAATATCAGCAGAATCAGTACCCCCCACAACAACCATACCCTCAAGGGAGGCGTGGTGGAAAATTTAGAGGCAGAGGAGGAGGAGGATTTGGTAGAGGAAGAGGTCAGGTTATATGCTATAATTGTGGACAACCAGGTCATTATTCCAGAGATTTCCTAGAACCTACAAAGACATGTTCATACTGTAAAGGAAAAGACCATAATGTGGAGAAATGATCTCAAAGTGGCAGGCTAGAACCATCACAATTCCTAACCCTGCGCAAAATCTGAATCCTAACCTGAACGTTCATACGATTGTTGCTGAACCAAGAGATTCAAAACCCACTATCGTAACACAAGCAGGTGCTGGGACCATAGCTGATAAAGAAACCTTGTCGGAACAATTGCAGCCACAGGTACGAATCACAACGCGGACGAAGGAACTATTCGACATCTAGAAATAGAAGCAAGTATTCATGGATGTGTGATGCGAGTTTGTGGATCCAGAAGAACCGATGAAATTAGAAAAAATTAGGGAGGTACTTGAACGATTTCAGTAGATATTTTAGAAGAAAAATCCACAAAAGCTTAATAATCTCAAGTCATTTATGTCAAGTTGCTTAGCGTTAATACAAGATAAATAAGTTGTAGTAGAACTGCAAGTAATGATAGAATAAACACCAAGAGGCATAGCCTAAAAAGAAGGTTAACTAGGTTAGCAAGAAATTCAAAACTGGGTGCAAGTTAAGAATGACTCCGTAGATACAGGATTATGACATGTATTATATCATTTTAGACCTAGGATCTCATGTCAATATTTTGACGCGACAAACTTGGGAAAGTATGGGCAAGCCGTGCCTGGAATGGTCTCCTGACCAACTGCAACTTGCAAATAAAGAAAAGGTCCTACTAATTGGTAGATTGATTCAAGTCCCTATCGACATTGAATGGTTGTGCACATTTGTGGACTTTGAAGTCATTAATATTGTTTATGACAAGAACCCATATCCCATGCTGCTAGAGATAGATTGGGCCATATACAGTCAAACATTATCAATTTCAAGAAAAGGATCCTCTCATTCGAGAATAATGAGATGCAAGTAGTATCTCCCATTAATCCATTAGAAGGACAAAGATATGTTGAACCTATCTACAATGAGGGACAGGGTGACTATCTCAACCAGATCTATAATGTCACTGCCATGCAAGAAGACTACATCAATCCGACATCGGATGGAAACCTGAGCTGGAAGAGTGCTAGTTCTTGCACATCTAAATCAGGGGATGCCTTAGAGAACTGGAAAAATAGCCTACATGAGGTCTCTATGAGAAGGTGCACCAGAGTTACAAGGTCTTTGCGATGAGTGGAGAACGAGTTGTGAGAACTGACCACCTATGAGGTTCTACCTAACCTTAGGACCTTCTTAAGTGAGTTTGAAGGACTTATAACATAGTTGTAGTGCTTGTCTACACTAGACCATGTACTAAATGCTGCACCTGCTAGATTGTGGGGTACACACAAATAGTTCATAACAAACTGGCCACAATGCATAAGGTTGATGGAAGTTAGATTCGACTAAGAAGTCACCACCATGAGCCACAAATATATAGGACTGCCCAGCCCTTTCAAGCACATAAATCAGTTTTGCACCATATTTTCAGAATTTCCACGACATGAATGGGTCCATCATTTCATTCATACATTGGAAATGTCACCTAGAACATGGTATGCATCTATGGAGTTACGGAAAGGAACCCAAGAATGGGAAGGGATTCCTATGCAGTTTAGAAAAACGTTTGAATTTTTTGATGAGCAACCTATAGTTGATGTTGTGCTTCAAACAATAAAGGAGAACATATTTGTTGAAATCCCTGTCGAAGAGGCCAATGCCCACCAATGCAATGCAACCATTCAGCAATGGATGGCTTACTACAATCTAGCTGGATATCTAGATGATGATCCGACTAACATAAGCATACTGGAATTAGAGGGTGCACACATAGTAGAATGAAGTGGTATTTCAAGTGACCAGTTCCTTAAGCCATTGAAAATCAAGAAAGTAAACATTGGATTGCAAGAGAACCTAAAGTTCCCCAATGTCAGAGATTATTGGGATGAAGAGACAGTTGCAAAGATCACAAACTTACTACATGAGTATCAAGATCTATTCCCTACCAAATTTTCAGAGATGAAGGGGATAGTCGGTGACCTAGGGGAAATGAAAATACCCCTGCAACTAGATGCTAGACCCAGTAAAAAATGCCCATATAGATTGAATGCAAGATTTAAAGAAAAGCTAAAAGCAGAGTTGGATCGCATGCTCGACGCATGAATCATTGAACCTATTGAGGAATTGGAGTGGATCATCCATATAGTAATCCAGGATAAGAAAACAATAGGTGAAGTGGAGATCTGTGTCGACCTAAGAAAGATGAATGATGCATGCCTGCATGATCCATTCCCAACACCATTTACATATGAAGTACTTGAAAGCATCGGAGGACAAGAGATGTATTCATTCACCAATGGATTCTCTAGCTATCATCAAGTAAGTATCGTGAAGGAGGATCACCACAAAACAACCTTCACTACAGAATGGGGATGCTACCAGTATACGATAATTCCCTTTGGACTCAAGAATGCACCTGCTATTTTTTCTAGAATAGTAGTCTCTACTTTTAAATATTTTATTCATAAATTTCTTGAGGTCTACTTTGATGATTGGACTGTGTTTGGTCTACTAAGTGACCATAATGAGAGTCTACGCATGATGCTGGCCCGCTGTCGCTAGTATCAGATCACGCTCAATTCTTATAAATATATATTATGCACACCGTTTGGTGTGTTGTTGGGTCACATCGTATGTCATGATGGTATTTTGGTTGACCCAACAAAAGTTGTGATTATTCTTGACTTACCACCACCTACATCAGTCACACAACTCAGATCAGTGATAGTACATACAGGCTACTACAAGAAGTTCATTAGAGGGTATGCAGAGATCACTACACCCATGGAAAAACTGCTGAAGAAAGATGCAAAGTTTCTATGGATACCAGCTTACCAGGAAAGCTTGGAAAAATTAAAGAACAAGATGGCCACTATGCCAATACTCGTATTACCTGACTGGAAGAAGGAGTTCCATGTTCATGTCGATGCATCGTCTATTGTGCTCGGCATAGTTTTGACACAGCCAGGAGAGGGTGTGTTTAACCACCCTATTGCTTTTGCTGGGAGAAAACTGTCAATGGAAAAAAAGAACTACACGATGACATAAAGAAAAGGCCTTGCTATGGTCTATGCGCTACAGAAGTTTCCACACTATTTGTTGGGTGGACATTTTTAGATGTATACTGATCATTCAACGCTAAAATACCTAGTCAACAAGCCAGTGTTGGGGGGGGAGATCTATAGATGGCTTCTCCTATTCCAAGAATTCAATTTTGAGGTCATTATTAAACTTGGTTGACTAAATGTTGGGCCATACCACCTGCCAAGGATCAAAAATGGTGAAGAGCCAACCAGCCTCAAAGATAATTTTCTTGATGCGCAACCATTTGCGATCCACATGATGCATGATCAGAACCATGAGTTTAATGCAATCATCCACTTTTTGAGTATAGGATATGCACCTCCAAGAACCTCCATTAATCAGAAGAAACATTTGGTTTTCAAAGATGTCGATTACACATTAATTATGGGACACCTGTATAACTTGGGCACAGATGAAATACCGCACCACTATGTTTTTTATTATGAGCGACCTTGGGTTATGAGTGAAGCACATGTGGGTATCGCAAGAGGACACTATGCAGGAGAAGAAATTGTACACAAGATACTACAAGCAGGATTATGGTGGAAAACCATACATATGGATATTAAGGACTTCTGTAGATGTTGTGATATCTACCAGACAATAGGAAAACTGTCATGCCACGATGAAATGTCGCTTGCACTGCAGATAACTCTTCAAGCATTCAACAAATAGGCTATTGATTTTGTGGGACTGATCAATCCACCAGGGAAACAGACTGGCACGTGCTACATCATCATTTCGACAGACTTCTTAACCAGATGATCTGAAGTTGTGCCAGTTAAAGATTGCACCACTACGACTACGGTGAATTTCTTATTTGAAGATGTGGTGACTAGATTTAGCTGTCCAAAAATTCTACTCAGTGACCAAGGTATGCATTTTGTTAACAAAATGATTACTAATCTTACTGCGGAGTTTCAAATCCAGCACAAGAATACAACACCCTATCATCCTCAAGAAAATGGAACAGTCGAAGCTTTCAATAGGATTCTGGAGAATGCATTGACCAAGGTATGCAATGTCCACCAAGATGACTAGATTCAGAAAGTATCAGCTATGTTATGGGAATGTCGCACAACTTGCAAGTGATTGAGAAGGCACACCCCATTCATACTAGTGTATGGATAGGAAGCTATTGTGCCAATGTAGTATATCATGTCGATTCTATGGATTATTGCGCTAGCGGAGACAACCGATGGAGATGTTGTCGAACAAAGGTTGTTGCAGGTCATTAAGATGGAAGAGGAATGATTCGTCATGGGATTTCATCATACTATCGAGAAGTAGAGACAGAAAGCATGGCATAATCGCCATATCCAAGTTAAACCATTCAAAGTTGAAGGACTTTTGTTTCTTTATAACAGAAAATTTTCCAAACACCCAGGCAAGTTAAAGACACATTGGCTAGGTCCATATATGATCGTGCACATCACTGATGTGTGCACAGTAAAACTACAAAGAAAACATGGAACTTATGGCGCAGGTATGGTGAATGGTAGTCGCATGAAACCATACTATGATGGACATTACATCCCTAGTTAAAATTGTGTTTCCCATGAAAAAAAAGATGTAAATGGTTATGTCGCACATCTGCGGCGGAACCAGCTAAAATGGCAGGAAAAAGCGGACAGTGCAAGAAAAGAAAGAATTCACAGGTTGACTGACTTTAAAAGTGTGAATATCCAACAAAGATTGGGGTGGCTATGATAGATAAGAGACATTAATTTGATAAGATACAAGGAGAATTATGGCGTTCTTTATGGTCACATTAGTTGGTTCTGCCATAACTTCCCTGATAAGTACAATGTCGGACTCAAGTACACAACTTAATGAGAAAATGAGTCTAATTGAGGATCCCATGTGAATAACAAGACCTCAGCTTCCCACTGCATGATGATCACATGACACGAAGGCACCTATAAAGTGGAGATTCATCGTCAAGTTTCATTTTACTTGCATCTAGTGAGCACGAGAAACTAGAGCTGAAGAGTTTCAAGAGCTAAAACCTGTCACAAAGTGAGCCAACACCCATGGTAATAGAGATATCTAGTGCAGTGAGTTATCCGACATGACTGTCAATATGGGCTATCCAATTCAGGAAGAGATTCAATCACCCTAAGTACAAAAACCTGACTGAAAACTCGAACTTGACCCAATGGCATGAACGAGAAATCATCACGTGCCTACTCTGGGCCTTATTCGACCCCCTGGTTTAGCTCCTATTCGAACCCCTAGTTCACACCCTATGCTGAACCCTGTTCAGAACCCATCCATTGCACTGGCACGGCCTATCATGGATCCAAGACAGGCTAGGGAGAGAGCGGCTGGAGGGCCATCCTGGCCACCACTTACAAAGAAACGCAAGGCTAAGGTCGTGGTGGACAACCCTGAAAAAGCGTCGATGGAAGATTACATCCTAGAAGAAGACCTGATGAAAGAGGAATCCCCAACTTGCAGAGACCACAATGTGGAGGAAAGTGAAGAAAAAATCCCCCACTATGTATGTCTGAGGAGATTCGAGGCAGAGCCAGTGATGCTTCCTACAAAAGTGCGCACATATTTAGTAGGACCACGGATCCCTCGGTGCATAGCCCTACTGAAGGACATAATTCCAAATCTCACTAAGTTGGGGTTTGAAGATTATGACACCCACTTGTAGGTGGGTTTAGAAAGAAATAACTGCATGGTCACGGTTCAAGTTGGACCGAGAGATCTCGAGGTTCTGAAGCCAATGGAGTGGTTTTTTAGCTTCAATCAAGAAGGATTGACAAACTTGCTGTTTATGCCACATTTTGGCCATAGCATATACGTCAACACATATGTGAAGGAGCTTCTGGTATATTTCCACATAGGGTTTTTATGGCTCGATTCACCATACTCGATCGACGTCCAACTTATTTCATTGATCACGAGACTCCCCAAGACAGGAAATGACCCTGCGTCGTATTTGCGCCAAGGCAGGGATACCACCAAAATGAAGCAAAAGTATAGTCTGTAGTTTGTGGGAAGGGTATTATGCATTCCCCATATCAAAGAAGACAATGTGTGGTTCCCCACAAGGATCCTATTGTGTAATATGTTGCATAATATGACGTCGAATGAATGCACCCCTCGAGTGGTAGAGTTGGCAGAGCTATGCTCACAAGGTGTGATTTTTAACCGATCATAGTTCTTGCTAAATGAACTAATTGATGATGCAGAGCAGGCACAGAAGGACCCAAAATACAAGTTTCACTACTCTTGGCTACTCATCCTGATATCATTCACCTTGTGGGATAACCCACCAGATTATGAGCCAATGGACGTCCCACTACCTTGCCTAGGTGTAAATCACCAGAACCTATGGGAGGAAAAGAAAAACAAGATTCGCTAGATGGATAATAACATCAAGTTTTTTCTGCATGCCGAGGTGCTGGGCAATGTTATCAGGTGGTGTAACAGAGTCCGGACTGTGACAATGCACAGGTATGTGGCCTTCATAAATTTTTCAAGCGGGTGTGCATAACATGATCTTGGAGCCCAGGAAAGATTCATCCAAGCATGTGCACCAGGTAGGGTTCATGATTGATGATGATGAAGTGGACGCCATTGTTAAGGAGTGGCATGAAGAATTGTGTGGTCCACTGGCAGAGCCCCTGTTTGCAGGATGGAACCAAGAAGACCCACTAGCTAACTTATGTGGAAATGTTGGCGCGAGCAACAATGGAAATGGCCAAGATGATGGCTAAGGAAATAATGAAAGTGACGATCAAGGCAATTATTTGCAAGAAGAGGAAAAAGGTGATGAAAGCAGTGATGGCGGATCCCATCAAAGTGATGAAGAGCAGACACCTACTAATGAGGAGACTCAAAATATCCAGAAGGAACAACAACAACAGCTCGGGCCATTGCACAACAAAAGAAAATCTAACAAAATGGTTAATACGAACATATTGACTGAGGATGATGTTCAAGAACTCACAAACTTCGTAGCCAAGGTCAACAAAAAAACCCTTGAATCCCTCACAACATAGCAGTTAAATATGGTTGAACAAGTGCCGGGGCACCTTAACAAGCTCATAGATTCCATTAACGATGTCAAAACCACTGTTGAGGCCGAGACATATGGTGTGGATCCCAGTGTTCCACTTGTAACACTAGAACTCGTGCCTCCCATCAAATTACAGATCCATGGGGCCGCACTGGAGATAGGAACAACAACATGTGCATTTGATGATGTGGTCAAAGATTTTACCACATTATAGATTGACTTCTCCAAGATTTCATTGGGTGAAGTCTATGAGATACAGCAGGAAGCTATGACGGAAATATGGCTGCAGGAGAATTCTATTGCCTATTAAGCAACAAAATAGCAAAGGAAGGCCAAGTAGCACAAGCCTGCCCTCCTAAAGGAGAAAGAGCAAGAAATTGTGGCACATGAGAAAACCCACATTACACTAGCTGAAGTAATCAAAGGTGCGATCACAGAGTTCCAAACTGACACAGTCCAGGAAGATGAAGACTTAGCTGCTTAGGCTTCCCAACTATCATGAAGTTCAACAGAGCTGAAGAAGCAGGTTGAGGAGTTGCAAGCAAGGAAGATATCAAGTACACCTCCTAAGGTGCTCAAAGAGAGAAGAAGAGTAGCATCTGAGGCTGCTAGGAAGATCAACGAAGGAGAACAATTCTATTCTAAGGAAGTAGAAGTTGTTTCCATGATTTGGGAAGCGCTTCTAGAAGATGCGGCTACAAAAAATATCAGGGAAATCACGAGGCAACCTGATGAGAAAATCAGCGCGACGAAGGTAGAGATGAAGAAGCTACAATTTGAAGAGAAGGTTACAAAGATGGTAGAAATCAAACAACTATAGCAAGAATTCCAGGCTCTTTGTGACTAGGAGTGGACTAGGGAAGCCGAGGTGGAGGCACACCAATCGGAGGAAATGCGGATCACAGTCCTTATTCATCCCGTACAGTAGAAAATTCAAACCATAACGCAGTCACTAGAGGCAGGCCCATTGAAACATATCAGTTTCGACCTCGTGGAGAAATTGGCCACACAAGCAAAAGAAGTCACAGCGGAAGTTGCTAGAGTGCAGCAGATGGTGAAGGAACTTTAGGACAAGGTTGGTCCTCTCGCGCAACCTAGAGTAGAGCCCAAGCTAGAAGCTTAAGTAGGAAGCATTCACATTTTTGTGGTAATGTCCATTTTTTCTTAGTGGCTCGGGACGAGCCACATGTAAGTGTTGGGGGCCTGTTGGGCCAGGAAAAGCGCGGAAGGAAGAATGAAATGTGCAAGCAAATAAGGAAAAGTGTGTGTGCAACAAGGGAAAGGAAGGTCAAGAAGGAAGCAAAGGGACTAGCGCAGAAAGATAAAACATGTGTGTGACAGAGAAAGGAAGTGCAAAGCAGAGAAAGCTGTATGACGAGGAAAGCATATCCGAGTCAGTGGAAGAGGCAGGTAGAAGAGTTAATGTTGGATAGGAAGAAGTCAAGGAAGACTGCAGAAGGACATTTTGTGGCTAGTTATGATTGGTACAAGTGAGTTGAAGGACGTTTTCATGACTAATTAAAGCTATAGTTAATGTGTGCAGGACTTTTGTGACTAAGTATGGGCTTCCATTTAATGTTACAGAGATATTTTGTATCCACTTGAGTCTATAATAACTGAGTAGTACTCAATCAACCCTGCACGATCTTGTAGATAGTATAAGTATAAGGAACCCATTCTGTATAAAGGTTAGCTTCAACATTATTATTGTTAGCTTGAAGAAGTACTTTTAGTAGTTGAATTAGAGAGGAGTACAGTAGAAGGAAAGGGTATTTGAGCCACGGATCTTGCAGTTGTGTGCACAGACCGCTAGTCAAGTAGAAGAGTCAATCCAGGCTGTGTGTCGATCGCTAGGAGTAGATAGAAGCAATAAAATAGAGAGCATGATAGCAACGAGAGTGCATCAAAAAGACATATATTAAGAACAGTCTGCAAATTACAGGCTGCAAGGTGCTAACATATATTTCTCATGCCATATGAAGAGCACCTTGGTGGTTTTTCCTAGATGGGTTTCCACGTTAATTTCTTGTGTTGAATGATTGTTTGATGATGAATGTTTATGTGAATGTGGAATAATTGCTTAATATGTATTGATACAAGCTATTGTTCAATGTGTGTTGTAATATCTTTACTGAATGGATGCATGTTAAGGAATTATTGGCATGTTATGTATGGCTTCATGGTTAAAGATGTTATGTTAAATTGCAAGTTTCCCATTGTCTATCAAGTATAAGGAACAATTGTACCACACTGTTGCGCCAGCTATTAGTGGTTAAGAACGACACTGTGTCACGCATAGTTCGTGGTACACAGTTGCACCTTGGTCGTAGAGTAAAACACTCCATCCCATCATATTTTTTAAGTGCCTTGGTCACACGCCAAGGGACTATAATCCCTCTCCCACTATGGAAACATGGTTCTAGTAGTTACACATTAAGATATCTCGGCTAAGACTGTGCCTACTTCATGGGTGTTGTCGACTGAGCTTGCTCTGTCGGGTCGATGTCTTTGGTGTTTTGTTGGTATTGTGTTGTTGTGAGCCATGGGTCGACACCAGAAGGTAAATCAGGCCAACATGTTGACATTTAATTTCTAAATTGATAGAATAATTCTTTAAAACATTGTTAGAATATATTGAATAATTGTTAGATCTACCGTATATTGTTGTAAGTGATTTAAATGATTTGATTACACTAAGAAAAAATAACATTATTTTTTGAAGAGTGGATGTAGTTGGAGAGCATCTCTAGGAGGCAATAGATCAACACCACAAGGTGGATCCTCTCCCAAAAATGGTTTGTATATTAACAATAACTTTTGGGGTGGTTCCCACTAGATTGCTCATTGATTTAACCATTTTTAGTGATTTCCCATTTCTTATATAACCCACAACTCTCTAATATATATGCATATCTCCCTCGCTTCCTTTAGACCATAGTCCCATCCTTCTCTATATTGTCAATTTCAGGTCACAAAACAATCCCTTTTCTTTGAAATGGTGTAGACCTCCTTTCCACACCTTAGGGATACCAATTTTCAATAATGAGTAGATCACTTTATGTGATTTCACAACTCTACGATGCATGTTTTTCAACAAAATTCAAAGTATATTTACATTGACATCAAGCTCTAGAATAAGATAATATTGTGTTAGAAGGACATATATATGGAGATATCACAACTGCACACTTACCAATTAAAAAGGAATCATTGAGTCCTATAAGTAAAAATGAGATATAAGTTATTCATCAGGTGGAGAGTTAGGAGGAGAGAAATGATTTTTTTCTACAGTCAAAATTTCCACATAAGATAGAGCAAAGCAAATAGAAATACAATTTTACTCTTCCAAAAAACCATGAAAATTTAGAATTGTGCTAGAACTCCGTTCTTTTGAAGCGAACATTTTAAAATCAAACCAAAAGATTGCAAAATGAGTTAACATCATACTTCAAGAAAAGACAAAAAACATAAAAAACTTTAATTGAACCACCATTAGGCCACTCAAAGAAAAGCACAAGACAAGCTCTTCCTGAAATTTTTTTTACTACGCTCTTTCTCCCTTCATCACATTTAATTTATTTCACATTTTTTTACCTTGTGACGTCCCTTTACACATTATAAGGAAATTTCTAGTAACAAAAAATTCATAAATTTTGATTGGTCGAATAGAATAAAACCAAAGTATATGTTATTCCAGGATGCAATATAACCATTGGATGCAATATATCACTCTCAAGTCAATGCTTAAGGCTCAACACATGAGCTATGTAAGTCAAAACCTCACAAGGAGATGAAATCAACTTTGTATTTTGAACTATTAATTGCATACATAGAAGTAATGATGATAAGCGGAGGGGAGGGGCACAATCATGATAGAATTAAGTCAATGTGTAAAGCTCCATTCTCAACAGTAACAAATGTCAAATATTTCTTGAGCCTCGGTAGTAATGAGTCTAAATTTTTTTTGTAATGTGTATATATAGGAGTGATTGGAGGATCCAGGTTCTAGAGGATTAAACTATGATTACATGTATACAAGCAAAACAAAAATTTCCAAAGGGAAATGATTTACAATTGAGGGGAAGTGATATTTTCATCCTCATTGTTTGTCATAAACTAGAGTGAGCATGCACATTAGGGAAATTACCTTTTAATTTTTCAATACTTAACAATTTTCAAATAGATGGATCACCTCATCGAAATTGACACCAACATAAATTACCATAAAAAATATCTAAAACTTAGTTATTTAAATATCCATAACAACAACAACAACAATCTATTTTGAAGGTCGCAACCTGAGACCCCCTCCGCACAACAATTTGACTGCTAAAGTCTACATAGGTGAACATACTTGACCCCCTCTTGATTTCAACTTATGACCTCATAAGAGGAAACTCGTGTTCTTACCCATATACCCACTTAGGTTGTTCTTACCACATATTGTCATTGTTATGTCATTCCAAGATGCATGTAATAGTTTGTAGCAAAATAAAACTCTCAAGACAATACTTAAGGCTCGATGCTTTAGTTAAAACCTTACAAGGAGATAAAAACATTACTTTGTATTTCAAACTATCAATTTACTACATAGAATTATGATTCCAATCAAAGGGGAAAGGGATAAAATCATGATAGAATGAATTCAACATGTAAAGTTTGAGACTTGGCAATAACAAATCTCAAATGTTTCTTAAGCCTTGGAAGGAATGAGTGTCAATTTTTTTTTGTGATGCATAGATATATGAGTGATCGAAGGAATTAGGTGAGCATGCACATTAGGTCGAAGACCTTTTAATTTTTCCCTTCTTATCAATTTCTGCATAGATGGATCAGACACCTAATCATATATTGGTGTTTTCACCAACACAACTTGAATATTTGTTTTCCATCCAAGAGGAAATCACATTATTACTTATACAATATGGTCAAGAAAGTCGTACCAGATAGCCTCTTTATAATATATTATATTTAGGGAAAGTGATTATTTCAATCTCATAAACATAGTCAACCTTGTATCCCTCCTATTGTCTTGGTAAGGCTCCACGAAATTCATTCCAATCCTAAATGACCAAAGCAAAATATCTAAATCTTAGTTATCTAAATATCCATTGCTACTACAATACATTGTTGACTCTTAAATAAAAATGGAAGCTTCCTAATGCACTATTTTATCAAAGGTTTATATCAGTGGTTGCATTCAAAATACAATGGCTTTGACCTTGGTAAGAGCTAGCAAGCTGGTCCTTTTACTTGTTGTAGTTAGCATAGATAATGACCAACTCCCTATTTTTCAGTCCATCACAAAAGTGAAATATTCGAGGATGGACTAACACCAATTCCTAGAGTTAGATTCGTGATTATTTCATTTTCATTGAATGAATAAATTCAAAATATCATTTAGGTTTTATTAATATGAGGGAATCGTCCACATTTATTGCACGCTCTACTCTTCTCAACTATGAGAAATTACTTGGGCATGTTTTTCTCTGCTTCAACCTTGGCTTTGCTATGCTTCAACTAAGTAGCGATGAATTAGCAATTTATTTTAAGATTGTGAATTGTATCCAAGCTTTCCTATGGTAGTGGTACCAACAAGAAAATTTGCATTAAGGTATCCAACACAATAAATTGATCGAAGGCTACAACAAAATTCCATTGTACTTTTCCTATCATTGTCGTAAATGTTTCTCAAGTGTTGTAACATTTCATTGAAATACACAGAGTAAAAAATGACCCTTCCTCTGGAAGAAAACTTTCAAATGTTTTCATCGATTATGCAGAAGAGTGATATATTTTGGGATTTTCGAATGATCTATTCTACATGAATGATCACTCCCTCTCATTGTTTGGACGAAGATGTTGCTTGATATTTAATATGGTAATATTACATTATAACGTTCCATTTCCATTCATTTTAAGTATTTTAGAAAATGGTGTATAAGACAAAGTGTGGTGGGTCCATGTCCTTTTTCAAGTTGTCATTATTAATCTCATGTCTATAAGTCTAGTGCATCCACACACATTGCAAATGCATTTGTAAATAAATAATGCATATATTGGACAATAAAAGTGCAAGTAGAGGGTTGCAAGAATGCATTTTTTGTACCAATATTACATTTGTTTTACATAATTTGAAGTTATAAGTGAGTGACAAGTATATTTCTATATCTAGAGCATGAATTTGAGCCAACAGCAAAGAATTTATTATTCTTTTATGAAAAATTCAACACCAAGGCATTCACAATCTTGTTTACGGCTTTGATCATTGGAGCCAATTCATACTTTAAAATTGCTTCTAAGGAGTTGATAATTTTGCATAATTTTGAAATGTCAGCATCAAGGCATTCACAATCTTCTTTTCTAAATCCGCGATCTTTTTTTAACTTTAGTTAATAAAGATAACATGGCTTCAATTGAAGACTACTGCTGGTAAAAATGGATGTAAATTTTTTTAAATCTCATATCGAGAGATTGTACATTGTTCTTTTATGTGAAAACCTTCTTGTATTGTACGAAGGACATGCATTGAAAGTATATGGAACTAAGAATAAAGCTTCTCATACCGAAATAAACTTCCTATGAGGCTCAACTCTCTGTATCTACTGACTTTCTTTATTATATAAAAGAAATGCAAAATACTGGTGCAGAAGATTAGAATTTGGTCATTATGGTATGAGTCAAAGGAAAAACTTGGAAACAATCACCACCCATAGATTCATATTTATAGATTGTCACACCAAGTTCAAGTGAGCATGGTCTTGTCTTTAAAATCCCCACTCATTCCTTTAGACATGATTTTATGTCAAAATATCCAAAATGATAAAGATAATTACAAATATATAATTTCATCTCACCGAGACCATAAATAATATAATCTTCAAATCATGAGAGAGGAGAATCAATGTTGTATTTTGGAACCTTATATGTTTGGCAATACCATGGACATTCATATCAGATTTCTTGCATATTATACAATGTTTAAATTGAAAATTTATTATATCAATTTAGATTTTAATTGAAAATTGGATCCAGAAGTTTTGATGAAAATCAAATTCCCCACGTTCGAAATAATTTTTTCAAGTATTTATTCTATAAAAAAATTTGTATACTCAACTCTTGATAAACAAAGGATTATGATATATCTCATGCCTGTCAATCCTTCTCCTAAAAATTAAAGATGCCAAAATATGGCATTACATTTATTAATTAAAATTAAAGATGCCAAGATGTGATATTATATTTATTTATTGCTTAATATTTCTATGGAACCTAGTTTAAAAAGTGGGTTAGAAAATATTGCTCCTTCCATATGGAGATCCTAACTTGCAATTTTATTTTATTTTATTAAATTTTTTGCCATCAACAAACTTAATTATGGTTAAGAAGTTGTACAAAGTTTAGATTAATTTTGTTATTATTATTATCAATTTATGATTATGTATTTAATTAAAATTGATATAATTTATAAAATCAAGAGTATTTTTACTATATATAGTTTATAAAAGAAAAATGAAATTGTTAAAATAAAATTAGAAATTCTCATGATTTTTTATAGTGAAAATGGATATTGGAGAAAACATTAGAACATCATGACAACAAATAATATGTAATATTTGCAGTACTAAGAAAATGGGCAAAAGAAACATTTACAACTTTTAATTTTAAAGGTTTGGCACAAGCTATTTCCAATTGCAAAACCAACTCTAGATGATCTTGTCACAACAAATAGAAATGTCGAGGACAATGTGTTGGTGTTTCTCCTTGCGACCCAGGTCTAGTCCCTATTTTTTCCATCAACAAAGCCCAAGATATTGTCCCAACAGAGTAGGGCTCAGTCGGCAGCACCTGCGACACAGATGTAGTCTCACCAGAGATATCTCTTAATGGGTAACTATCAGAACCATGTTTCTGCACTTGTGTGGGGATTGGCACCTTACTATCTTGCTCGAACGAATCTGATGGTTATAGTACTTATTCATATGGCATGCATTCAAGATATGACTCTATTTGTCCATCGACAGAGATTACCACATTTAATCTAGTTCCTTATTAGTGATTCCAACTAACAACGGTGCGACAAATGAATACAATAACTCAATCATAAACAAATACACATACATTCATTCGACATAAGCACATTCATCAAATATACACATAGACAACATTTAACATGGAAACCCATTCGGGAAAAACCATAAAGGCACTCTTCACCTAGAATGAGAAATATATGGCACCTTTCATCTATGCACTCATCTTGTAGACTCTATTCTATATCATCTTATACAATTTATATAAACTTCTCTCTCCTCTCATGCTCTCCGGTATGAGGTCTCTGAAGCTTTCTCTCCTTCAGTCTCCTGTCAATTCGCACACATCCTAGATTGAATACCTCTTCTTTATAGCCCTACAACTCTTCAAATCTACAAACAGGCACAAACATCCAGGACTAACACTGACCAACCATAAAGTAAGAAACCAACTGACTAACCAGGAAGTAACCCACACACAATTTGGGTTATTTCTTTTTTAGACCCTTACATGTCATAATCAATTGAATTCATTATGTCAGTCGATAGGATGTCATTCGTATTCTCATAAATTTCCATTACAACTGTTAACTTAGGCACTATTGACCCAAATTACAAAGATGTTTTATTCCCTAAAGCATGCGTGGCTAGTCGACTTCTTACCCACGATCTATCGAGTTATCCTTTTCAACTACTACACACCTTCTATCATGGTTACTTTCACCGCATCTAATCTCGTCTCATCTTCCCTTCTATCATAGAATTCTTTCCTTGTTGTTGCTTTTGCCGCAACTTTCCTTCTATCACTACATCTTCTGTCTTATATCTTCTTCGAGTGTTGATCCCTCTATCGCGCGACCAAACTCTTCATCTTTTCGAATAGAATTCTAACTAAATTATGCCTATCTTTTCCTAATGCCAACAATCCCCCAACATTCACTTGTGGCTTGTACTGAGCCACGCTATGCTATCCAAATATTTTTCTCTTGTTACGACCTTACTTTGGAAATCTTGGAATAATTTCACTATCTCCTTTATTTCCCATGGCACATCTTCTTCTACCTTCTGCAAATTTTCAACAAGGTCGAAACTGATGTGTTTTGATGTTGTAAGTATCATGGACTCTACTGCTTTTCGTACTTTTTTATGTACAGGATGAATAATGCATGTAACTCTTTATGTTTTGGCCTGTGATTCAGTGACTTTATCAGTCCTCTATTGCTGTTGAGTTTGCAACACTGTGAATTATTGTTTTATATTTTTAATTTTCAAAGCCTTATCCATTTTCTAGATGATTCACCTCAATCTCAACAATTTGCAACTGCTCTGTGACTTTTTCTAACTCAGCATCGTCAATCAACACTTTCCATGTCCGAGAAACTTGTTTGACTGCCTTGTTGCATAGTGCATGTAATTCTTCTATTTTCTTCGTAGTTTCTATTTTTTTCATCCTTATTTCTTCCAACACCTCTACACTGTACTGGGTCTCACCTGCACTTCCAAATCTGCGGCCTTTTTGCAAAGGTCCTCTGTTAGTTTTCCAAGTCGAATGACCTTAGCATATACAAACATTTCCTCTATTGTTCCTTCATCTATAAAATTTTTGCAAGAAAGTGTTACATAATTTTGGATCCTGTGCCTGTCCTCATCCCAGCTATTGGATTTATGTTCAATTTCCTTGATTGTTTTCTTCATTTCACTAACAGTCTTATTCAATATGCGCACTTGCTTGATCAATGTGCCTTCCCTAACCTTCATTTCTACGGCTGTGACATTTTGTATTGCATACACTTCATATAGAAACATCTATGAAAAGTAAATAGTAACATGGCCCAAGTTCTTGGCCTTGGTATTTAATTTTTCCTTTCCCAGGTTGATTGCTTCTCCCACTAGTTGAGTTTTTATTGGTGGAATAATTATCAACACCTCAGTCAGTCTCTCTTCTGATGGGGCATCTAATTCCAATGACCCTATCACTTGTGGTATGTAGGAAACCACGACTCGTACTTATTTTACCACTGTATAGAGAGTCTGGAGAAAGTTAGTAATACCTCTTGTGATCTATATTTGTTGCTCATCTACTTTATAAAGGCTTTGTGTAGCGACCTCCGTCATTACTTCCGTCGGTATGGCAACTTCATCGTTGTCAAGGCCAATAGTTCTTGTTATTTGTTTTACCTTCCTTTTCATATGCCTTCCATCAGGCTTCTTAGTTTTCTTCCTGTTATCACCCACCACTGGGTCCGTTTGGGTTGCGCTTGAATCATTCTTGGTAGGATTGGGAGAATTCTGCGGATCTTGTGCTGGTGGTGGTGGGTCCCCTCCATCTTCTCCATACTTCAGTGTTTGTGGATCGTTTTGTCATAGGTATTATTCGATAGATAATAGGTCATCTGCGACAATAAATCATCATTATTCCAGCCAATATTGGGTAATGGCCTTGACTTCTTCTTCATGAAACAAGAATTGGGTCACCAACCATTGGTGTTGTGTATCTTATCGCGGATGCAACAATATGTGATGGGGACCAATTATAAATTTGATAATGTTTTGAAACCATTAAATGGTTTTGTCTATGATTTTTACTCGATGCTTCACCTGATATCGCAGGGCCTCTCCATGCATAAAAAATTGAACATTATTGTCCCTTTTGTCTCTCCTTTTTATCTTTCTCAAACCATATATTCTGGTATCAAGATCCTCGACAACGCACTAGTATATCTACCCCTTGGGAGTTCGTTGGTTATGACAATGCGACAAACAAAATCAAGATAAGCAACCATGAATAATGGAATGTGGTACCTTTTTCATGTGACTCTTACGCATCTTCTAGTAACTAGTTCAGTAGATAATGTGATCAGTTCATTTGAACTCCCTTCACACAGATTTCAGTCATTGCGATTGTACCAAGAGTACATTGGTTCAATCGCATCTTCCATAACAATTTGGTAGCTAACACCTTAGTTGTGAACCGAACAATATGGCCATTGATGGAGGTTATTAGGAAGCCTTTGGTATATTTGGACAATTCATACTTATCCTTCATCTTGTTCATCAGCATAGTGTGCTGTTATTTTTTGATAAATGACGTTGGGTCTATGCCAGCAAGTGGTAGTCCTGTAATTGCTACTATCAGCTTGACATCCACGAAAATTTTTCTGTCGAGCCATAGGAAGCCACTATGAAATAATACCAATAATTGTTTGACACATGCATTCACTTCTACGCTTCGAAAAAAATGCAGCAAATACAACAACAACATTAGACCTTCCTGGTCTAGTCCTCTTTCCCATTCCATTGGATCAAGGTGCTTTGGACTATCTGGTTTATCTTGTAGAACAACCATGTAGTTCTTCATGTCTAGATATGGATATTTCCTTGTGTCATGATCAACAAAGTTCATCTTCTTAAGGATTGGTAGAATGTTCTGTGACACCTAAACTATTTTTGGCACAGCTGGTGCTACCATGCATTTTTTCGAACTCTAATTCTTGGTGCATAAGATCTTCTTGGTGGAACATATGGTGGAAACATAGTCACAGAACCCAATTCTTACTCCTCCTCCTCTAGTGGTGGTGATACTGGTGCTTTCTTCTTTTGGTTTCCAGAACGTTTCCCCGTTGTTGTACCACACGATCCTGGTGGGTCTAGTCTTAACCTGACTGTAGGGATAAATGGAACCTGTTTAGCTTCTTTAGCAGCCACAGCCTATAGTGGGGTGTATCCATTAGTGTCTTCTAAGATTAGTGTGGGTGATGCAATCGTGAACTCATATTCTGTAGTTGTTCTTGTGCTAGAAATCGAAATAACCATGCTGCGCAAAAAACTCAGTTTGGCTCTTGTAGTTGCAAACAACAATATCTCTCTTGAATGTAGCAAAATAACTGAATAACTGGGCGTGAATGGTGATAATTTCTAGTCGTTTGTATGTTAGTCCTTCACATGAGTGGGAAATAAATGGAAAGGTAGTTGTCCTTTCTATCACATGGGTTGATTGTATGAATGATTATTCGGAAACTTCTATGCATGTCACCATTCTCCTGTCACATCAGTGGTAGTTATTGTACAATAAACATGAAAGCGACAAAAAATCATTCTGCTAAAATCTCTTAGGCCTTTAAATTAATTATAGTAGCCTTTGAATCAATTACGACCAGCTGTCATTTTTGCAAATTGATTTTAACTTGTGACAACATCACTCTTCTTGCGACTAGTCTTCACCCTTCGACACATTTCCTTCCAATCCGATAGATGGATTGTCTTTTCCCTTCTTTCTCCTTTTGCGATAGACAGAGATTCTACAAAAATCCTCCTCTCTACAACTTACTAGTAGTCTACAATAGTCTTTGCTTATTATTTGTGACAGCTCATTCCCTGTGATTAAAAAAAATAGAGGGATTTGTTTTTGTTTTTATTTATTTTCTCTCTTTTATTTCATTCAACCGAGTCATGGTTATCCTGATAAGGCTTTAGCCGACTTTCGTTTACCAGTCCTTTGACAAGTGTTCCATTCAACTTCTGTAATTGCACTGCACCTCCATCAATGATATACGTTACAATATATGGTCCTAACTAATGTGTTTTTAGCTTACCCGGATGCTTGAAGAATTTGTTGTCATACATAAGAATAAGTACAACAACCCAAAATTTCTTGTTCTTGATGTGGAAATCATGCCATACTTTCTATCGTTCTTTCTTAGCATTTTGATGGTATCCTGTAACAAAAGGATATTCTTCCAACTGTATCAGCTGCGACAATATTTCCTCAACAACACCAAATTATTTCATCTCCATTATCACAGCAATCCTTAGGATAGGTACATTGTACTCCATTGGAATCATATCTTCTTGTCCATATACCAATAGAAATGGAGTTCGTCCCATCAAATTCTTACAAATCGTTCAATATACCCACAGTACTACAAAAATTTTCTGATCCTAGTCATCTCTTTGGACATTGCAAATCTTTGTCAATGCAACCTTTGGTATTTTGTTAAATGTTTTGACAACACCTTTCGCTTGAGGGTGATATGAAGTTGTCTTTCTATGCTGGATTTGGAATTCTTCTATTAATTCCTTAATCAACTAGCTGACAAAGTGTGTGCCTTGGTCACTTATCAAAAAATTTGGCAATCAGAATCTCATCACAACATTTTCAAACAAAAACTTAGCAGAGCAGCACTCACAACAGTACAATCTTTTACTGGTGCTGCTTCGGCCCATATAGTCAGGTAGTCGGATGTGGTAACTATATATCTTGCACCTGTGTGCCTCTTTGTTGGACTAATAGAGCCCAAAAAATCAACAACCCATTTATCAAATGCCTACAGAGTTATTTGGGGTAATAATGACATTTCATCTCGTTGTGGCATCGTTTTTCGTTCTTTGACAAATATCAGAGGTGCTACAGTATTCTTAGGCATCCACACACATGGTGGGCCACCACAATCCTGCTTGCAATATCTTCTGTATTATATATTTTCCAACAAAATGGCCTCCTGCGACAGCAACATGTGCTTCATTTATTATCATCGGTCGGTCGTGTTCCAAGATGCATCGACGAAGAATCTCATCAAGGCCCATTTTATATAACTATCCAACAATCAACTAGAAGTCTACAGCTCACACAACTAATTATTTCTTCTATGCAATAGTAAATTCAGTTGGTACATAACCCATACTAAAAAATTGTATGTTATCTCTGTAATGATCATTAAACATTATTATTTCCAATAGTTTCGCATCAGGGAGGCTATTGTTGAGGTTACCAGTTTTGTTGCCACTTTCGATCCTCTACAGATGGTCCGGTCTTGAATTCAATCAACCCTGTTTAACAATGACTTCAAAGTCAAATTCCTGAAAAAATATAAGCCACCGGCAAATCTCCCCTCCCCCCCTCAATATTGGCTTGTTGACCAGGTATTTCAATGTTGAATGATCTGTTTACGTTTTGAAATGTCCACCCAACAAGTAGTGTTTGAATTTCTGCATAGTGTATACCATAGCTAGTCCTTCTCTTTCCATCGTGGTATAGTTCTTCTCTGGTGTTGAAAATTTTCTGCTAGTGAAGGAAATAGGATGATAAATTGACCATTTTCCAGGCTATGCTAGTACCACACCAAGCGCGATAGATGACACATCAACATGTACATGAAATTCCTTTTTCCAATCTAGAAATACAAGTATGGGAATTGTAATCATCTTGTTCTTTAAAGTGTCTAGAATCTCTTGGAAAACTTTCATCCAATGGAACTTAACATCTTTCTTTAATAGCTTCTCCATTGGAGCAATCAACTCTGCATATCCTTTGATAAATTTTTGGCAGTATCCTATACGTCCCAATGTTGTTATTAATTGGTTCACTATAGTAGGTGTTGGTAGGTCAACGATAATCACAATTTTGGCAAGGTCGACCAAGATTCCATCATGAAAAACTACAATTGGCGAAGCCCACCAACAAAGCTTCGTCGACAGGGGTTCCCACTCTATCGAAGCCCTGCAACACAATCTCCCTAAGCACCAGCCCAGACAGGTTTTACCCTACCCAGCAACATCCGCTAAGCAGAAGAGGTCTCAGCCGAGGATTTCAAGGGAGATTTGTCAGAACCGAGTTTCCGACAATGGAAGAGGACGACATGGGGATCTAATGGAGGGAGATCATAACTTATGCAACCATCATATAGTATCAAAATATCGCAGCATTATTCATGGAACATCATAGCGCATCAAACAGTTAAAGAAACATAGATTGCATCAACTTAAAACCAACAAATCGCATTGATATAGCAGGAATAAACTGAATCATATCTATATCATGTCATTGTAACAAAATAGAGTCATAGCATCATAACAAATCTATAACAACAGAAAAGAATTGAGCCATACTCATCGCATCATATATATTAATCTTGCGCAAATATGCCACATTACACAATCCTTCTCTAAAAATCGGAGACTGCATACATCAGAAAGAAGCCCAGATAAAATCACAGTCAGGATAGAATAGTCTCCATAAAACAGATCGCACCAGATCTTATCCCTTACAATTGTGCATGCAATCACATACAATTGTTCACAACTACTCTCATACAAATCTAATATGACCTCCTTTTTACTCTTCAAAATAGATCTATAAATAAGCTTAAGCCTTTACATCAAGGGTCCACTACTAACTTACTTCTAACCGCTATTGACCTATTGCAACAAATCTTGGTCAAAATATACATAAAATATTCAAAAAGTGGTTATTTTCCCTCTTATCACACCAATATTCCCTTCCACAGTACCACATGAGCTTGTGTAGCTGCCACGACACTGCGCAACTCACTTTCCCCAAACCCCTTTCCAACAAGCCCCCAACAAAGTTTTGTGGCTCGCCCTCGAGCCATGTCAAGTTGACAGGGTGTGCACCGATGTTCTGTCCTTAAAATCTTCAAATTGTTGTGCAATTTCATGAACCTACAGTTGGACTTTACTGGTGATACTCTGACAATTAGTGAAATTATGTTGGATGGGGTGCTCCTCCCTAGCCTTGTTGTTGACCATTTGTTGATTCTCTTGAATGACTTGGAGTGTGGCGATGGCCTTAACAGACAACTGGCCACTGATTTCTTGGAATTAGTCAAGCCACTCACTACACTTTCGTTGGTGTTCTTGTGCCTAGGAGGCTCACTACTACATATCCTTCAGTTCTGTGGCTCGGGTGATCTGCACCATCAGCGGCATGGTCTTCAGCGACTTCTTCAAGATTGTCAGTTGGCCCTCTGCCTCTTGCACCTGCGCAGTCAATTGATCCAATTGCTCATCTTGAACAATACTTTGCCAAAACTGCATGGTTGCCTCCATAGCAGTTTTAACCTCTTGCTCCATGGTGTCGAACTGAGTGGTAATTTCTTCAATGGAGGTCTTGCGCTCCACAACCTGCAATGATAGTGTTGTGGGTTGCACTTGGGCCTGAAGCAGCAAGTTATTGTCCTGAAGCTGAACCAAATTTTTCCCCAATCTCTTGGCCTTTTCAACTAGGGTGAGCCTCATGTTCTTGTCAAAAATGTTCTGGCACGCATCAGAAATAGCCTGCTCAACTTTGATGCACCTTGCACACAATTTCTCCTGTTCAACAATCAGGCGGTCTTGCACCTTCTTACGGTCGGTAATCTCTTCAGCAGCCTTTCGCTGCAACTCAGCCTGTGTCGCCTTCAACTGGTTGATTTCTTGTAACTTCTCCTCTGCCAACTGCACGTATACCTGGTGCAGCTCCTCTTCTTCCTTCTGCAGCTTTGCAGCGGTATTTCAGGAATCGACATAGCCCTTAGCCGAATATTTTTTCTGTGCCGCCAACTCCAGTGCAGCGCCATGCTACAACTCAACCAACACTGCGGATGACAGTTTGTTCAGGTCCAAAGTCATGTTCTGGATTGGGTACAACTATTGGTGAACTTCTTCACTATCGGCGTCAATCGCAGTCGAGGGAACTTGCACGTTCCTAGCCTGGGGCTCAGTGTTGATTGATGGGCTATCTTGCAACAGAGGTCTTGCCGATGGTTTCTTGGAAACAATATAAAAAATGGACTCTATTTTATTTCTTACCACACCAAATTCTTCATGATTGGATTCATGGATCATCGTAGTCATAGTTTTAGATGAATCAGTGACAGCTTTGATAAGCCACTACAGCTGGTCCTCCATCCTTGTTTTGGTACCATTTCTTGCCTCATACTCCTGAAGTGATTTGGTGTGAGTCTCCTCCCGCATATGATGTTCTATGTCTTCAGGATCTGTCGATGACTCATTGTCAGAGTCATGGGTTCTCAATTCCTACAGGGAAGGGTCTTTAAGGGCCTCTAGGGGTAGCTCCTTGTCTAACTCCTCTTGACTCACTGGGATGCGCGAGTCCCCTGGCCAATATTGCACAATGGAATCCAACTCTTCCGTGGTGAATTTATAAGGCAATGGTAGCCACTGCCTATCAGGGTCCCACCTGTTCTGAATATGAATGGAGTGGGGCCCAATATAAAACCGAAGGATCTGCTGATACTTGGTCATGGCGTAGGGAGAAACTCTGGGACAACAACGGTAGCCGCCTACAGCACTTCCCAATAGATCCAAAAATGAATAGCATAGTTTGTTTGGTGACTGGGTTCTTCGACCCACCATAGGTTCTGATAGCGGGCACCATAGCAAACCTTGACTGCCTCAACCACCATTGGTTGGTAGTCCTCTAGTTCCATCCAAGCAACAAGAGCGATAAGAATCAACAACCAACTATAAGAAAGGGTCGCCTGGTCTGAGCAACAAGCGCATCTTCAAGCAATTGATTCAACAGAAATAAAGACCAATTCATTTGCACCCCCTCGCGGTTATTGTTACATACCCTGGTCAACGTTGTCTCCAAAATTTTGTGGAAGGTCTCAATAGTACCATTTACCTGCGGGTGGTATGGTGTACTCCTCTTATGTTATATCTGGAGCTCCTCAGTTAGCGCTTTTATCGTCTAGTTGACAAAGTGACTGCCCTGGTCACTCATCAGGATTCTAGGACACCCAAATTGCGTCACAATGTTCTCAAAAACAAACTGTGCTACTGTCGCAGTGGTACAGTCAACGACTGGTGCAGCTTCTGCCCATCGAGTCAGGTAGTCAGTTACAGTAATAATATAGCGAGCTCCAGTGTGCTTACCTGGTGAATTGATAGGACCCACAAAGTCTACAGCCCATTTATCAAATGGTTGCAGAGTCACCTACGGCACCAGCGGCATCTCATCCCTCTGCGATGGTTTACCAACTTGTTGGTGGACATCACAGCTCCTTGCATAGTCTGTGGCATCATTATGCAATGTGGGCCACCATATCCCAGCATGCAACACTTTTCATGTAGTAGCACGGCCTCCATAGTGACCTCCCGTGATCTCTGCATGTGCTTCATCTAGAATGGGACCCTTCTCATGTGGTAAGACACACCGTCGCAATATTTCATCTAGTCCAATTTTATCTAATTGTCCAGCAATTAGTTGAAAATCGGAGGCTTTTACGACCAGCTGCTTCTTTTGGCTAATTGACATTTCTGTTGGGACGACACCAGTAGACAGAAACTAAACAATTGGTGCATAGTGATCATCTACAACTTTAACTCAGAACAATTGTGCATCTGAAAAGCCATCATCAATATTGGTTGGTTCTTCACCATTCTCAACACATGACAAATGATCTGGGCCAGCATTCAACCGTCCCGGCTTTACCACTATCTCAAAATCAAACTCTTGGAACAAAAGCAACCACCTACAGATTCTCCCCCCCAACATAGGCTTATTGACTAGCTATTTCAAAGAAGAATGATCAGTGAACATCTTGAAATGTCCTTCCAACAAATAGTGCCTAAACTTTTGCAGAGCATAAACCATTCCCAGGCCTTCTCTTTCGGTCGTGGTATAATTTTGTTCAGCAAATGATAACTTTCTACTAGCATATGCTATTGGATGATCCAAGTTGCCTTCACCTGGATGCGCAAGAACAACCCCTAGCGCAGTAGAAGAAGAATCAACATGCACATGGAATTCTTTATTCAAATCAGGAAAAACTAGTATTGGTGCATAGGCCATCTTGGCCTTCAGGGTATCGGAGCTTCCTTGAAATTCCGGAGTCCATTCAAAAGTAGCATCTTTCTTTAAGAACTTTTCCATGGGAGCGATAATCACAATGTATCCTATAATAAACTTGCGATAGTAGCCTACATGCCCCATTGTTTCCTGGAGCATCTTTACATTCGTTGGTGGTGGTAAACTAATGATCAGTGCAATCTTCGTCAGATTGACCAACAGACCTTCTTTGCATACAATGTTCCCAAGTAGCATGCCAAAATGTGCACAGAAAATACATTTTTTTTTAATTCAATGCAATCTGATATTGTCTACACCGTTGCAGCATCAATCACAGATTGTCTAGATGGTCTTTAACCAAGCCATAGACGGTCCAGTCATCCATATATACCTGCAAGAATTTTTGAATAAAATATTTAAATACAGTGACAACTACGTGGGACAATACAGCGGGTGCATTCTTCATCCCAAATGGCATGATGGTATATTGGAAAAAGCCCCACTCGATGATGAATGTAGTTTTATGGCGATCCTCCTTTGCAATCCGGATCTGGTGGTATCCAGAAAACCCATCTATGAAGGAATATACCTTGTGGATGCCTACACCTTCTATGACTTCATCTATGAAATGTGTTAGGAACAGATCGTGTACACATGCATCATTCAACTTTCTCAAATAGACATAAATGCGGATTTCACCAGTCTTCTTATCTTAGACCAGCATTGGTCTTATCCACTCTGATTCTTATACAGGCTCAATGATCCCAGCATCAAGCATTCTATCAATCTCAACTTTCATGTGATCCTTGTATCGTGGGTTTAGTCTATACGGCCTCTGGCGTACTAGTTTTCTATCTGGCTTGAGTGGAATCTTCATTTCCCCCAAGTTGTCGAGTATCCCCTTCATCTTTGAAAATAGCATGGGGAAAAGGTCCTAGAATTCATGCGGTAGATCTGTGATTTTTTCCATAGTCTCTTCACCCCAATAGTTTCAGACATTATCAAATTTAGGATTCTCTGCCATCCTAATGTCAACTTTCTGAATCCTCCGCGACTAGTTCATTGAGTCCATCGGTATGTCAGAAGCTGTGACACCACGACTTTCTTTAGACTCTGGAATATTAACATTCTGCAACTCATCATCATCTTCAGGTTCCCTAGAAAAGTTGTAGCATGTCATCATGGATTAGATGGAGAAATTTGCATGAGGATCAACGGGGTATGTAGCAAGGATTTCTCCCTGCTACAGGGGCAGGAATGGCTCCCTTATGCCTGTAGGGCACAAGGGTAGGTTCCTGCTAATGGAAATGTAGAAAAACAAAATGGAAATAACAGAAGCAGAACAGTAAACTAAGCTAAGCTAATCTAAACAAGAAGAAGAAGTGAATGGCAAGAACAGTAAACTAAATATAATGGCAAAAATAAGAAAACAAGGCTATGGTGAACCCCTCTGCAAAAAATGGGTTAAGGTTCCACCTCCTTAAAACCTGCAAAAAATTGTTAAATAAAATATGCAAATGGAATAAGAGTTAGAAAACAAAGCATGTTAAACAACTAAGAAGCAAAAATAACACATGGATATACCTTCTCTTGGGTGGAAATGGGCCACCATGCCCTAGCTCATGGGAGCACCTCTCTTGGTTGGGGAGCAATGGCTCAAATGGAAATGGAGATGGAGGGAGTGTGGGTGGCTTGAGAGGCAAATGTGTCTCAAGGCATCCACAAGCAGCATAACAATATGCAAGGAAGAAGTGTTTTGAGAGTGACCCCCCACCCTCCTTTTATAGCTTTTCCTAGGGGTTTTAGGGTTTTAAGCCCTTGGTCAAGGCTTTAGCCCCTTTTTGGGGATTTTAGCCCCTTCCACCCTAACTTTACTTCTTTTATGGTTTTAACCCCTTTTTGAGGGCTTTAGCCCCTAGGAGGCTATTTTGGGCTCTTTTTGGGGGTTTTTAAGCCCTTTTCTTCATCCTTAGGCTATTTTGAGGGTGTGGGGGTCTAATGGAGGGATATGAGGGTCGTGAGATGGTGTCCTTGGGTGGTGTAGGCCATTGAGAGCTTAGTGGGGGATTTTTGGGTTAAAAAGGTAGGAAACAGGGATGACTTTTAGTACTACATCGCAGATAATGTGCAAAGTGTTACATACCTCGGGGTTGGTGTCTTGGAAGCTAAACGTTTGCACAAAGAAAACTGACAACTCCTCCCAAGTGGTAATGGTTCTGCGCAATTCCACTGCCACATACCAGGATCTTGGCATCTCTTTTAGAGTATGAACAAAAGCGTGAACCCACTCATCTCTGGGTCGCGATGTCCATAACGTCTAACACTCGGTAAAATGACTAGCAGGGTCATTTCATCCATCATATCTCCCAGCATGATAGACCTCTATGTCACCAAAGTGGAACATCATCAACTTGCGACACTACTCCCAGTCATGGATCGTCTATTTGTGTGTCACCCACCATCGAGCTAGAGTAGCATTCAGTGCTATATCAAGAGCCAGTATCCTTTACAGTTCAAACACCTTCTCTTAAAATTCTTGAAAGAACTCAGATAGTCTCGGCAGTCCTTCATAAATGGGAAACTCGACAGTCTCAGTTGCAACATGTCAGAGAGACTATGTAATCAACCCGCACTTTCTAAATGAGACCTCATGCAACCGATGCTGCCAGTTTTCTAGAGCATCTTTAGAATCAAATGACACAGAACTTGCACTTTTCCATCCAAGTTCGCCATCAATAGTAGGATGGATATAGTCCATAGAGATGTTATAAGCATGATCCCAACTTCTCCCGACTTCATCCTTTACTGGTTCAATATATCATTGTCCTTCCTGAGGGTCCATAGGAGCAATGACTCTAACATCCTGGTTTTCAAATGTCATAACACATTTTTTGAAGTTGATAACTGCCATGTTATCATTAGCCCATCCAATTCCTAGCAGCGTGGGATAGGAACCACTATCTCCTACTACTTCTATCACGTCAAAGTCAGCACGTGTTTTCATACCTTCAACGTCAACAACCAAGTTTGAAACACAACCAATGGGATGAACCTTCACTTGGTTTGCTAAACACAGTTGTACTGATGACTATCCCAATGTTGGATTTCCAATCAACTGCCATGTTTTCTTTATCAGGATGTTTATATCTGATGCAAGGTCCAAAATGACCGAGTCAACCTCATAATCTCTAATCTATAAATTCATCCTCATCTCCTTGCTGGTCTTCCTTTTTTGCAAGGAATTCACAATGGAATCCTTCACTGTCTTATCCGGGAGGTGCAATAATGCCTCAAGCTCGACAAGGGAATCCAAGTCCCTCTCCAATGATAGAAAACTCTCAAATAACTTACGTAGGGTACCATACTGTCACGATGGTCCTGCCTCTATAGATGGATCGAAAGCAAATGGCATATCAACAATTTGTAACTTACCTGGATTTCTCTTGATTTCGTTCTTTGCATCAAAGAAGTTATATTTCTCTATCACAATACAAAATGCAACCTTCTTCTTACCAGCAAGTCAAACTTGTATTCATGGTCCATAATCTCCAGTAGTCACACCAGTGCAAGTGACAATCCCAACGTCGACATCCTTCATCCGTGGCTCGGCCTGAATAGTGGAAACTGTCGATCCCTGGTTCAAAGGTGGGTTCTGATTCAATGGTTGATTCATCAGTTGCTTCTGTTTCTGAGGCTATTTCTGAGTCTGAGTCTATGGTGGAACTTGGTTTTGCATTATCGACTGATTCTGTACTTGGAATGCAGGCTGATTCTGATTTTGCGCAATCTATAACTGAGGAATTTGTCCTGCCTACCATTTTGCAATCAACAGAGGGAAAACTTCAACGTTATGATCGTTGGGTGCACATTATGTGTGCTATGCATGAGTTCACTCCCTCTAGTAATGCCCAAATACCCCACAGGTGTTGCACTGGACTGACTCATGACCTCGTCCTCCTCCGCGGCCAAATCCTCCTCCTCGACCTTTGAACCCTCCATGGAATCCTCCTCGGGCTCCTCCTTTCTGAAACTGCAGTTGGGAAATTTGTTGTTGTAGTGGGTTATGTTTCTGCTGGACATATTTCATGGCTTGAACATATTGTGGCTGATTATACTGGAGCCGTGGTGCTTGTTTATACTGTGGCTGTACCACCATTTGCGGCTGTGGTGCAAACTGCGGCTACGCCATAAACTGTTGTTGTGGTTATGCAAGGACAAACTAAAATGGAGGCAGTGGTGTATATGGTACCTGTGCTTCTATTTTTTTGGAAATTGAACCCAAGAGATAGAACAATTACACTCACAAAATTGCCAATTAAACATGCAAAATTCACACCAAAGGAGACTAAAATTAGAGCATAACACTAATCTACATTTAATAAGTGTACAATATCCAACCTTGTGAATTAATAGGCTGTTAAAATATATCATTACATGAGAGAATCGAATGCATAAATATGCCATTTGAAATAGTCAAAAAGTAGGCTTACTAAATCTAGTCAAATCCCCCATAGGTGCATAAAGCAGTTTCCAAATCTATGAAGATGCTCACAAATTTGATAAGTCAAGTGGGAAAGATAAATAGGGATGGAAATACAACTCATACATGATTTTATTTGGAGAAAAGAAAGGAGAATGATGTGGGAAAAAAACAAGTCAACTACACCTAGTCTAGCTTTTCCTTTTTCCTTAAATGAGAATAAAATAAGGAAGCTTTTTAGAAAAAGAAGATATATGCTTTGGAGGATCTAGATTAAAGAAGACATGCTAAATTGGGTTTCTAGGATATTTCCCAAGCACTCCATGACTCAATTTTATCATGTGTTGACTTCTAGGACATGTAGAAGGAAACTAGCATAGAATGGAATCTAGGAAACTAGGTAATAAGAAAAAATTAATTAAAATTAATGTATAAGGTAGGTAACTATGGGTTGATTATTCTAAGAGTTTGTACTACTTGCGACTGTGCTTGCACTGTATGGGGTCCTCTCCTTTCACAAAGTAGGAATCATATGTCCTTTCTTGGATTAAATAATAACCATGACAGTTTTTGTCATCATGTCTGACTGACCGACAAGATGTATAGTACAAAATTTCTGCTTTGGTAACCATCTTTAGCATGTAATCAAATTTCTTGTGTCGATGCCCATAGACCTAGCAGATGTGGCACCATGGTGCACCAGCACCACTCAATGGGTTAGGGGCTCTTGACAGCAAATAGTTCTGAAATGTCGGAAAGGTATCCTTGGTATGTTCGCTTGCATGGCAATGGGTGCACCAAATATCATTGCGATATTCCTTAGTCATTTTGATGTCTTTCAATTGCAGCGTTAAATTGGCCAACCGCGCCTGAATTTGATTCATTCCAACGGTGGTTTCCCTTACTGGCAATGCCTCCAATTTCATCACAGTCTCCAGAGCCTCGCTCTGTCTCATGATATTTTTCTACATTAATGGTTGTCAAATGTGCAGGACAAGCGCTGTGATAAACCATTCTTTATGTTGAACATCGCTCATCTGAAAACTACCCCAAGCCATCAATGTCTTAAATCGATGATCAAAATCCCAAATTGTTTCATTGGGGAACTGTTTGATCTCTTTTAATTCAGTAATGTACTGAGCTTCAGACTTTGGCTTCTTAAATTCCTCAAATAGCCCTGTTCTGATATCGTCTAATGCTTTTGCAGTACCTCCCTGAGGCACCTGTGTGAATCTCATAAACCATTCCAATGCACGGCCCCTCAGAGTAGTGGCTAGCTGAATTTTCTTGACATCATCATTGATATTTTATTGAGCCATCCAAATCACTTCACATAAGAACCAGTACTGCTCTGGATCGTTGATTCCATTTCCATTGAATATCAACAACTTCATTTCATCTCCTGCCATTCTAGACCTTCTTCCTCCTGCTAGTGCTCTATTACTAGACTATTGCTGACACGTTGGGCAAGTCGACGTATAATGCGCATTCCTTCCTTGTGGCGGAGTAGTGCACGGAGGAGTAGACACGTCACTGCTAGGGTTTTATCCTGTCATTCTTTTGGGTGTATCCTAGGCTTGTATGTCCTCTTCATCACAAAAAGTTCGCTTCGTCCCGTGTGGCTTATATTCATGGTATCGCACTTTGACTTCAGCAGGACCTTCTCCCATCCTCTACCTCTTTTCTCGAAACCTTTCTCCTCCCCTCATACAACCACTTGTTTCTTCAACGACCTTTACATTCTCACCAGAACTCATGCCCATCTACTCCTTATTTCCTTATTCATTTCCCCCCTTTATGTCGCAGCGCCTACATCCCCCGCACACCAGAGTTCCACTACTCTTGGTCCATCTTTAGGATACCCTTTTCACAAACTAGTTTCTTAATCGACAGTTGTAGCGACAATAAGAACCTTCCACAAGGTCCACTGAAAAACTCCCTTTCCGCTTCGCTGAAAGATTTATTAGTATCAACAACAAACTCAGTGATGTATCCTTCTAATATACTATCCAACCATAACTCGACTGCCCACGATGCCTTGTTTTTGGTTTCTTGCAGTGCCTGGATCAATTCTGGGGTCCAAGACATCAGCTCTCCTCCTTGAAATTTTGTCTTCCGCTTAGGGAACTTTGACAACCATTCATGCAAGAGCACAGGGAATTCATAAAAGAACCATTCATGAGGACCGTCGGGGATATATCTATCCAACCAGTGGCCCATCGACAACTTAGGATTCTAGTTTTTAGCTTCAGCAAACCCCCACAACTTCAGATCAAACCATCCCTTGATCTCTGATCGAGTTGGACGCTAGAAAATATCTCTGTCCTATTTGCAACTCAGTACCAACAATGGAACCATTTGTTCGCTAAGCCCACCAACAAAGCTTTGTCAATAGGGGTTCCCACTCTATCGACACCCTACAGTGCAATCTCCCTGAGCACCGACCTAGAAAGGTTTTACCTTACCCAGAAACGTCCGCGAAGTAGACGAGGTCTCACCCGAGGAGTTAAAGGGAGAGCTGTCAGAACCGAGTTTCTGACAGTGGGAGAGGATGATATGGGGATCCGATGGAGGGAGATCATAACTTATGCGACCATCATATAGTATCAAAATATCACAGCACTATTCATGGAACATCATAGCGCATCAAACAATTACAGAAACATAGATTGCATAAACTTAAAACCAACATATCGCATTGATATAGCTGGAAGAAACTGAATCATATCGCTATCATGTCATTGTAACAAACAGAGTCGCAGCATCATAACATATCTATAACAACAGACAAGAATTGAGACATACTCATCACATCATATATTAATCTTGCGCAAATATGACACATTACACAATCCTTCTCCAAAAATCGGAGACTACATACATCAGGAAGAAGCCTAGATAAATTCACAATCAATACAGAATAGTCTCTGTAAAATAGATCGCACCATATCTTATCCCTTACAATCGTGCATGCAAAATCACATACAATTGTTCACAACTTCTCTCATACGACTCTGATATGACCTCCTTCCGACTCTTCAAAATAGATCTATAAATTGGCTTAAGCCTTTACATCAAGGGTCCACTACTAACTGACTTCTAACAGCTACTGACCTATTGCAACAAAACTTGGTCAAAATATACATAAAATATTCAAAAAATGGTTATTTTCCCGCTTATCGCGCCAATCTTCCGTTGCGCAGTACCGCGTGAGCTTGCGTGTCTGCTGCGACGCTATGCAACTCACTTGCCCTAAACCCCTTGCCAACAACTACGTGACCCAACATAATTCCAAACGGGGCACAAAATATACATTTCTTTAAGTTCAGTGAAATTTGATACTGGCGACACTGTTCCAACATCATCCCAAGGCTCTCAATATGATCCTTAATGAGCCCATATAATGTCCAATTTTCAAAGTAGACCTCAAGAAATTTATGAATAAAATATTTAAAGGAAGCCACTATTAAAGTCTATTATTCTAGAAAAAATAGCTAGAGAATTCTTAAGTCCAAAGGGCATTACCGTATATTGGAAACAACCCCACTCCATTGCAAATGTTTTCTTGTGTCGCTCTTCCTTTGCAATTCTAATATGATGGTAGCTAGAGAAACCATTAGTGAATGAGTAAATTTCTTGACACCCGACACTCTCCAGTACCTAATCTGTAAATGGAGTCGAAAATGGGTAATGTAAACAAGCATCATTCAACTTTATTAGATTGACTCAAATCCACACTTCACCAATAGCCTTTTTATCTTGCACAACTATCAGACTAATCCATTTTGATTCTTCTACATGTTCTATGATACCTTCATCCAACATTCGGTTCATTTTTCCTTGGCTCTTTCTTTATACCAAAGATTCAATCGGTATGGTTGTTGCTTGACAAGTTTTGTGTTGGGATTTAAAGGTATCTTCTTTTCTCAAAGGTATCCAACAATCCCTTTCATTTCTAATAATTTTCTAGGGAAAAAATATTGAAAATAATGCAATAGATCCGTGATCTTCCCAATAGTCTCATCATCCCAATTATCTCCAATATTGACAAATTTTGGAATCTCTGGGTAGCCAATATTTCTTTCTTGAGTTTTAGTGGATTTAGAAATTGGTCACTAGAAATACCAAATCCTTCCACTGCACGTGTACCTTTAAACTTAGGCATGTTTATGTCAAGTGGATCATCATCGTCAGGTTTTCTCGTCACATTATAGCACTCCATCCATTGTTGGATTGTTGCACAGTGTTGATTGAAGTTTGTGATTGTGACAGGGATATCTTCAAATATATTTGTATTGATTACTTGCAACGTGATGTCAATTAACGAATGGTCATCAACAAATTAAAATGTGTGTATGAATCTAGTAGCTAATTGATCCCATTCACTAGTGCCTTACCTCAGTTCAACTACTATATACCAGCTCCTTGCTATCATGTCTAACATGTGTATGAACTGATGAACCCATTCCTGTTGCGAACATGCCTCCCATGTCACACGAAAATACTCTATATGTTCGACATGATTAGTTAATCTTGTATACTTTGGACCACTATAGCTTATTTCTTCTCTGAACCTTATCTCCAACATCCTTCGACATCATGGCCATTTCGAGATAAATTCTTTGTGTGCAACCCACCATATGACAGTTGTAACTTACAACACAAAGTAAAGGGCAGACAAGTGTTGGTGTTCTGTGACTTTTTCTTCAAACTTTATCAGAAAAGATGCAAGGTTAGGTAGCTCACTTTCCTTAGTTCCTACTTGTCGCACAGACCATGTAATTCTTGCTTAATTTCTCATGGATACTTCATGCATCTGATTCTGCCAACTTTCTAATGCTTCGGTAGAATCTGATGTAAGGAGCTAATACTTCGCCAACTAAGCTTTACTGTCAGTTATTGGATTTACATAATTTTCCCTTGTATACGTGAAGTTATAAACATGGTCAAGATAGTTTCCTTGTCCTTCACTATTTACAGTCTCAACATCTCTCTAACCTTCTAGAGGATTAATTGGTGCAACCACCATTAGCTTTGAATCTTCAAATTTTAATATTATTTTCTTAAAATTGATGATGGTTTGATTATCGATCACCCGATTGATCCCCAAAAGTGCAGGATATGGGTTTGTGTCACCAATAATCTCGATTACTTCAAAGTCAACATACGTTCTTATGCCTTCTACCTCGACAGACACTTGAATTAGTTGAACAATAGGTAGGACTTTTGATTTCCCATGATTTCCCATGTTTGTCTTGTCAGAATGTTGACATCAGAGCCCATGTATAGGATAATATAGTCCATATCGTAATCTCCTATCTAAGCAAACATTCTTAACTTGTGACTGGTCTTTAATCTTTTTCCCACATGGTTTATTCTTATGTCTAGTCGCACGTCTTCTTGAGGTTCTTCTATTAGAGCTATCAATTCTGTGATAGCATCTTTATATTGTATTAGTGATAAGCAACTTTTAAAAATCTCTTTAATCTTATTAACATTTCCTATTAGTTGCTTTCATAACAGTTGAGCAAACCTTTTAGGCATCTCCATTATTGGTATTCTTGGCAGTGTAGAAGCAGACATCGACAGTTGATTCTTATAGACGAATTTTAGTCATGCGTCCAAGTATACTTCCTTTTCTATTTGTACGTCAAACAACACTTTCTTTTGTGTTGTTGATCGCACCTGTGGTTGGTCATGTTGTGGATCTTGGTCTTCTCTAGTCGTAGCACCTCCCCTTGTCACAGTAGCAATATTTGGTTCCCTTGGCTCAACAGAAATCATCTAGATATTCTGGTTGGGATTCAGATTGGGATTCTGCAAAGGGTTTGGATTTCCCATATTTCTATCTTGCCACTTTGCAATAAACTACAGACACTATTCGACAGTACGATCAAAGGCTTTAAAATAAAAACATGTCTTTTTAGGGTTTGCACAGTCCCTGGAAAATGTCCTGGTTGTCCACAATTATAACATATGATTCGGCCTCTTCCATGACCAAATCCTTCCCCTTGTCCTCGACATTGAAAATTTGCACCCCCTCTTGGTTGAGGGTATTGTTGTTGTGGGTATTTATTTTTTGGATATTAGGGCTGAGGATACTGAGCTTGAGCTCGCTCATCTTGCATCTACTCTTCATTGTATCAAAAAAGTGTTGACTGTTTTCTCCTGCATCAACTGGAATGCTCCGTAGTCTTTCTCATCAGGGCCTATTGATTTACAAAATTTGCCATATAAACTAGCTAGTGCATTTACAATATTATATAAGTAAGAACACTCTTCCAGCTAATGGATTCTATTCATACATACTCTACACCAAGGCATCCCTTATGTATTTATTAGGTTCGGCACTCCTACTGCAACATAGTTCATGAACACCAGGCAATTTTCCCTATGGTGTCCTTCAGTTCTGTATCTAGTAAACCAGATTTCTTCTTGGACTTCCTTCCCTTTTTTAATGTCTTGGAGTTGGAGTGTAAGGTTAGCTAGTTGTGAGTGAATTTGCACCATTCCCATTAGTTTCTCCTACATGTGAGGATTCTAGCTTCATGACCAGCTCCAACACTTCAGTTTGCGACACAATATTTTGTTGAATCAAGGGAATATGGATGTGCGATAACAATGCTGCGTTGAACCACTATTTGTATTGTTAATCCTTTTGTTGTTGGTGGTGATGTCACAGGATATATCAGTATGCAAACATCCACATGTATTTACTTTTGGAAATGCACAATTGTAGTACATGAGTGGCACTACTCAAATTGCAACCAAGGTTTAAAGCAAAGTTTTGGAAGAGAAGAATTTTATTCAAAATACATGCTTGAAATTTATTGAGGACAAGAAATCTTCGGTGGGGATGACTATCATGTCCCCAATTAAATAATTTCCAAATAAGAGTACTTGCAAATAATGTTTCACTAACCTACTAGTTCCCTCGGTTGAGATGGAGACATAAATTTAGTGATAAGGGGCTATGGGACCCAAAATGACTTTATTTTACCATAGTCACATTGAAATGGTTCACATAAATGATAACTAATAAGAAAATAATGTGGCATTGGTTCATGAGGACAGTTGGAAGCTTGTGCAGCCATTGGGTGACTAGACTCTCCACACACTTGGCATGATACTCATCCAAATTTGAAAACATCGGTAATGTAACAATATTGGAGGGTTATGTGGTGTCAAATAGCATATAATTAGCCAATGAAATATAATTATTAAAGGAGAGTAACTCCCATGGAAGAGGAAGAGACTAGAAGACAATGTATGCCACTTGGAAGGAGATTCCATGCACTCTATGACAACAAATGATGAAAGATTCTATGACAAGTATGAAAAATTCAGACCTGATTGCAGACATATGATAAATATGACATGTTAGGTATAAAATTAGCCACCAATAGGTCTAATTTGGTATTTATAGGCAACCATTCGAATTGGGGAAAGAATTGGAGCATGAAGAGGAAGACAAGTGTCATGAGAGTTACTAAACTACTAAGATGAGTTGGAGGAATCCCATGGAGGGAAATTTGACCTTAGGAGGCATCATGAAGTTAATAAAAGGATTTAATGAGGAATGAGAATGTATTTTTATCATTTGTTAATTGGGATTTGGAATTTTGGAGAGATTTTTCTTGTCCATTGCACAGTGAGTGTTCACTCTCCCTGCTTGTGAACCAATTTTGAGGGAGTTGGATTCCTTCCCAAGTTGGTTGATGGAGAGGCCACTTAGAAATATCATTGTAGCTTAATGAAGAATTTTTGGTTTCAGGTTGAAGGTCCATATAGTCAAATTATCATCTATCTCCCTGTTCTCTCATTCCTTCTTCTCCATTCCCCCACACTCTCATGTTGACGGCGCACTTGTTGGAGTGGTGCTTGCACTTTGCTAAGGATACTTGATGCCCAAGATTGGGATGTGATGTATGGCTCTGTAATATCATTTCCATATTCTTTGTAAGTCTAAATATCATAAATACATGTATGAAATTCTTGCATTCCCCATGCTCTTGAATAACTAGTTTTCATGGATTTGGCTTCAATCTTGAAGTAGTGTTATATCAGATTTGTAAGAGGAATTTTTTCTGATTTTGATGATGTTGGGGAAGATATATATTATGTAATAATATATACTTTTATTCCCATATTCTATTCAACTCAAAATATAAGGAACTCCTGTGTGAAAAGCTTGCATTCCCATGTCATTGAATCACTAATTTCCATGACTTTGGCTTCGATCTTGAAGGAGTCTTGTATCAGATTTGTATGAGGGATGTTCTCTGAGTTTGATGATGTTGTGACAGCCATATATTATGTGTTACTCTGTAATTACATGTCTCTATTCTCTGTGGGTTGAAATCCAAGAAATCCATATGTGACACTCTTGGAATTCCATGTTACTAATCCACTAGTTTTCATGTATTTGACTCCTATATTGAATGAGTTGTATACAAGAATTGTATGAGGGAATTTATATGGTGTTTAATAATATTGGGATAGAAATTTTTATGTTGTATATGGTATATATATGTCACAACTTTATCTGAGCCTTTAACTCGACCTTTCATATGTCAAAATCGAGCTAGTTATGCAATTTCCCCATTAGCAATTTCATTGAAAGTTATCAAACGAAGGTGGAACTCTATAACCAGTTTTCATAACTAGTAACCATGTGTAATGATAGTTCATGAGGTCTTATATCAGCCCCCATACTCTACTTACAAATTTGGTAGGTTTGTACATGAGTTGGGAAGCCCAATTGGCCTACACCCTACGGGGGATTTCATCACAATTTCCTAGTAATTTTGGCCTTTTTGGCATTTTTTTCAAATAAAAAGCTTTCATGAACCACATCGATATGTTTTAAAACTCACCATACCATTTTATTTCAAATTTGGGACCATTGGGTGAAAGTTGGAATCCTCTAGAGTCATGACTAATCAAGCTTGAAAATGCCCAAATTGTAATTTCTCCAAAACTCCTAAAAGGGACATTACAAAAAAAAAACTATTTATTTGAATCATGATTGGCCTAGGTTTTGTTCACGTTAATCTCATAATTTCGGTCCCTGGCATTTTGCAACGGAGTAGACATCATGGTATCTGGTATCCTGCTGCAACAACCTCTTTGTCATGTGTGAACCGCTCTAGGGGGTTATCATGCATTTGGTCAGTAGTTAACGTACTACAAATCCATGACGCAAAAAGATTACATCCATATTCCAACTATAAAAAACAAATCAATGTGGGCAGAGTTGAGCTGCATGTCTTTATTTGTCCGTGTTGTTTGTATGTGCCATCAATTCATCATTGCACTCCCTGTCCGATGAATGTAGCAATTTCAAAATTCTCACATTAATAATATAACCAGCGGAAGAACGATGCCTATGGTTGTGTAGTCTTGGAGTTCCTGTATGTGTTCTATTTATGATTCATCTTGCTTTTGCTTTTGTTTCAATATTATAATTAATTGTTGACAATTATATGGGCCAACACTAATTTCGTGGGATTTTTTTTCTTTTCTCTTACAATTTTGTGGCAAAATTGTCATATTTCTATATAGTTTTTGTCTTATAGCAATAGTTTTTAGCAACTGCGGTGACGTTTCCACCTTGTGGCTCTTGTTATTTATAATTACTATTATTATTATTATAACAATCAAATAATTAATTTTGGTGTCTCAATTTAACATGACAGAGTGATGTCATTTGCACAATCACAAATATTGATTAAATAACCAAAATTATAAGTGAAAGAAATGCCAAAAATGAATGAGATATTTGACCTTGCTCCATCAAATCCTTATGTCCCACCACTTCCATGGAAACTGAGACCACTTCTAACAAATCATCCCTTGTAAAATGATTTTGATATGAAATGAAGATTTGTGAGTTACTATGTAGATTTGTCATGTCAATGTCACATGGAGATCTGGATACCACGTAAGTCTATGACCTTTTGTGGTGTTTTAGATTCATCATAAAGTAAATGTGTTGGCATTTCTTTGAGTTTTATGCCAGGTTAGGTGTATGTCTTTTGTAGTCTTATTTCCCGTGTAGCTGGTTTTTCAACTGTTACATAGGCCTTGGGCTTGGCATTAACTCAAATCATAGCTTGAAGGGCTATATTGTATATGCATGTCTTAGTGTGTTTCAATTAATTTATGAATTTGGTTTAGTGGTCACGATGAAGGTTGTTTGTTGTATACATTTCCATGAAGTCTTTGATAATGAAAAAGGATGCTTAGCACACATTTTGCATCTTTTTGAACTATCTTTGTTTCGATGAAACATTTATAAATCGATTTGATGGCTAAGTAATGAAATTGATTCGAAGGCTAAATAATCTTGTGACAAAATAATATATAATCATATTACAATTTTATGTCAAAAATATCATACTCTTACAACTTTTGTATTGGGGCAATCTCTTATAACAATTAAAGAGACATTGCCACCTCATCTTTCTTATTTCGTTTTCATTGAATGAAGAAATTCAAACTCTCTTTTAAGTTCAATGAATATAAGCAAACCGTTCACATTACCTACATGCTCTGCTCTCCTCAACTTTAAGAAATTATTATACCTGCCTCAGGTAGGTATATTGTAATCATTCACAAGTCAAACTCCTTTGACTTGGTGTTTTTTGAGGCAATTTTAAAAAATCAAAACCTGTTTTGCAAAGTATGACTTAGGGGTTTGTAAAATAATTTTTTTAATTTTGTAAAAAAACTATTTTGTAAACAGCTGATTGGTGGATAGAAGATGATGTCAGCTTTGGGATTTGGTATCTGGATTTGATTTGGCATGTGGAAAGATGACGTCATAATAATAGAATTAAAAAAATGAAAATTATATCCACCATCTGTTATTCTTGTTATTCTTGGAAAACCGGCAGGGTCGACAATCGGCGTGGTATATGCAGTCGGTCTAGCAGAACACTGGGAAGCTTGGAGAAACCAGGATCGTCTCTCGCATAATTATTCAATTTGGTGGCCGAAAGTTTAAATATGTGGAGCTGGCGACCATTATAGCGGCTTCCTGTTTATCAATTTTGGCGGAGCTGTTCATTGGGCCGGAGAGGCACCAACCCTTGGCAGACGATTGGAGCATCCCGCCCGAGCACCTTAACAACTTTGAGCACTCCTCGATATCGTTGTTCTTCATCATCTACGCTTCCGTGGCCCTATACATGGAACTCAGTAAGCTCACGGTTCCTCCGGGGGCACTGCATGTGATTGCGGCGCTTGCCTTTAGCCAGGAGCTGTTGATCTTCCACCTTCACTCAGCCGAACACATGGGGGCAGAGGGGCACTACCACTAGCTCCTCCATCTCATCCTCGTCGTCACTTTGTCCGCCACGCTGCTCGAGGTTCTATTCCCGCAGAGCTTTATGGTGGCAACGGTGCGTTCCACGTTGTTGGTGTTTCAGGGGGGCGTGGTTCATTCACATGGGGTTCATGCTCTGGATCCCGGCCTTCATCCCCAAGGGTTGCCAGATGGAACGCACCGAGGGCCACGATGTGGTCAAGTGCACCAGCCAAGTAGCAACTATGCGTGCCAAGGCGCTCGCTAACCTGTAATTCAACTGGTATCTGGCCTCGATTCTTGTATGCACGGTCATCTTCTATGCAAGAATAGTCAATAGAAAATATACCGAGAAAGTTGTCGCGTATGAGCCAGTGGAGCAGAAGCGTGACTGCGAGGGCAACAAAAAGGCCAACGCCACCGTAGAGAAGGGCAGCCATGGAGCCGAGAGGCTGTACTTTAGTGACGGTTCTCAAACATCGATCGATCTGGAGAGCTTGCACGAAGCAGTGGCGTTGATTGAAAGATGAAGAAACACATCTAAAACTGTTCTCAGAGGTCGATCGATCTGGAAGCAGTGGTTCTGATTGAAAGATGAAGGAACAGGTCTAAAATTGTTCAACTGGTCGACTTCTGCTTCAAGATTTTGTAGGCGCCTCCGGAACATAACTCGGACTGTTTCTCTTACATGACTAATGAGTGATAGAATTCGTATACGCAAAGTGTATAATTATAATTATTGTATATTATAAGCATTGCGAAAACTGTAATAGCTACATGGAAAGTGAAATCCGCTTCTTTCTATATTTGTAAAATTCTTGCAGTCATAAACTGTGTTGTAATGCCTGAATTAACAGGCTAATCACGTTGTCCTGTACATGTAATACGAATTCAGAATATGCATACAACTACTTTCGGAATGTGTACGGATCAATTTCCCGTTTCAAGGACTTATGAGTTGAATAGATTTCCATGCTTGGAAAATTATTACTAAGATTGAAATTCCACTTTGTAATTGGAATTAAAATTCACTTTTATAACATATTTACAATTAAGAAATCAATTAAAAATAATAATAAAATGAAAAAATGTTACTTAACTTTTTTAATTAATTAATCATATCATTATTTTCAAATTTTTAAAAAAATTAAATAATCATTGCATTATTTTGAAAAAAATTTAGATTTTTTAATAAAATTAATTAAATATTATTATTTTCAGATATTTTAATGTAATTAATTAAAACTCTTTGCAAACCAATGATGGGAAACCTCTAAGTTGATTAACACCTATCATGAAGACACATAAGTCATTGACATAAACGACTCAGCTTTAAAAACAATTTAACTTATGATGTTCACTAACTACAATTTAAGTTATTATCTTAATTTAATAATTAGAAGAAAAAAGAACTTAATATAAGTCATTGATATAAACAACTCAGCTTTTAAAAGCAATTTAACTTATAATGTTCACTAAGTATGGATATGCAACAAAGATTATGGAACAGAATCAAAGGGCCGACACTGAGTCTAATGCATGCGATCTTATTGAAATCTGACATCTTATTCAAAGCTTTTGTTAAAGTGATTGGCTTTGAAGGGCATATATTTTTAGTTTGCAAGTGTTTATGGAAACTTAATGCAGAAGACGAGAAATGGTCCCAAGCATTCGGAGATATGTACCGGAAATTTGGTACTTGCGAGAGTTCCATTGCAGTCAATGAGAATGGTTGTGCTTTAAGGTTTGACACAACGAATCACAACATCACAGTTCAGAGTGGGGAAGGAAAATTGGTGCACGACATACAGTTATGGGAGATAATTGATTTGTTGTTATCTAAGTATAGTGAGTCTCAATTTTCCGTGCGCGCCTTTCAAGTAAACAATATTTGGTGGCCTTAGAATGCATAGCTCCTACATATTTTTTCCATGTTTTAGCTTTCACATGTTCCCTCTCTATGATATTTTGGAATGTGGGAGCCTGGGTTTGTCGGAATTACTATATTTGTTCTACTTTTGTTTAGATTTTGAACTCTATATGATATTTTGGAATGTGGAAGGTTTGTCGGAATTACTATATTTGTTCTACTTTTGTTTAGATTCTTGAAACCGATTCTGAAGAGATGAGAGAGACCATTTTGTTCGAGTGTCGTTTTTTAATGGCAGTGTATGAAAGTTGCATTTCGGTAAACATAAATATATTGAATATATAGTCTATTGGGTTCTATGGGCACAGGTCTATCCAATTCCATGAGTGTGTTATTTAGTCTATGAAAATAGAAATCTATAACTCTAATACTTGCCATGAGGGTTAGTGGACACAATTACAATCTGACATGGTATTTTGTATTTAAACCAAATTTTGACCCTGAAATGTTAGCCATATTTGACTGGTAAATTGGCAATATATTTGACTGGTAAATTGGCAACCGTCAAATTTCAGCACTGCTTGGGAGCACTTTGTTCAATAGAGCTTTTTCATTGATTTCTTAGATGGATTTTGTTTTCAAACTCTCTTATTATTAATTTAGGTTATGAATTTTCTTTAATTTATTTAAAAAAAGTGTATTTAGATTATGATGTATCTTCAATTATTTTTGTTTTCAAATTCTTAGAATATATTTTTGATATTTTAAATAAAAAGTTGTGTTTAAATTATAATTAACTTTTATTTTTTACAAAATTATGTTTTAATAAGTTCATTTATGTTATCAATTTATGGACACCTTCCGCTCATGGTGGATAAGCGAATAATTATTAAAAATATACAAGGTAAAGTAATTAAAAAACTATTATAAGAAAGTATTTGTATTACATGTATGTTTTATTTGTTTAATTATTTAAATCAAATAAATAAATTGATAATAAACTAAATGGATATTATTAGTGTCTCTAATTAATAAAATTGTAAGCAAATATCAAAATACAAAATGAATATGAAATATTTAACATAGTTTGTTTTTTGAATAAAAAAATATGATTTTACAAAAAGAGTTGTATTTATACAAAATGAGTGAACATAAACCTGTGTTTCATAATGCAAACGCTGAAAACATGATCCCACAAACTGAATACAAACAAACTTCTACAACTATATTAGAATAAAGATACGCATCTACAAAAAAACCATGAACTAAATAACATATATGTACTTTGTTCTTGGAATAAAAAAGTTTGTATTACAAATAGAAAGAGTAATTACTCTCATAATAAAAAACCCAATGAAAATAAACCCAATAGCACATACAGGCTTAATATAGGCATGCTAATAAATGCAATTTCTTAAACATGCTCCCCCAAATTAAATAAAAAAGAAAATGCTACAACTCAACTAGAATAAGTGTATGCATCTAAAAAAGTTACCATGAACTAAATAACCAATATGCTTTACAGTTTAAACCGTACCTGCTAAATAGGATTGAGACCACATAAAGATAGCTGGTATAAAGACAATTTACTCATTTATATTGATACATAAATATTGCATTATGAAATGAAGATAATAAAACTAAATTCCCTATTTAGTTCTCAATTTTAAAGATAATAAAAACTAAAACTAATTCTTAACAAGATACAATGCAAAGACTCTTCAAATAACTATTCTCACAACAATGACGTTAATTTATAGTCTTATAAGCTATTATTTCTCATTTCCTATTTATGCTAGTCTATAAAGAAACTTGCATATTTTTATAACATAAATCAAGAATATTACTAGAAGTATGTAAGGAAGCTTGAATATGCTTGTTTTATGCTACATTGCAATAACCTATATCGTATTTAAATGGACATTTTTTAATTCATTTTTGTTTTAATTTATTTCAAATTGTAATTATCTTTGTTTTATCATATATTTTTATAGCAAAATTATTGCTATATATTTTCAATCTCTTCTTAGGAGGCAGGTACTAAGCAACTTTGTTGCTTATTCCACTTGTTTAGATATACTTTGTTATGCTTCAACCTCAACACACTATAGGCATGATTTTACTCAACTTTGATGTGTTATGCTCAAATTAACCCAGGTGGTGGCTAGTAGTTAGTAACAGGTAGTGGTTAGTAGTTAGTAAATGAAAATTGAAGAAGGTTGGTACTTGGTTCAATCCTCCTCTATGAAAAATAGGGTTAAAATAAATTCAAGTCATGTCACAATATTACGTACACATGTCAAATCAAATAAAATAAAATTATTTTATTTTAAATTTTACGTACACTTGTCACCGTTAATTGAACTTGTCACTCCCTCCCTAGTTTGCATGTGACAGATACACCACCTTTCACCGTCATACAACACATCGCGAGTTTGTCTGTAGTTTTTTCAAATGCATTTTCAGGGAGTTTTCTCTGATAAGGTTGTAATTTGTGGTTAACCTGCTCCGATGCGGTCTCTACCGGAGTCTACTCTGATAACAAGAAAAGCATACTGCTAAGAAAAGCTAAAGCTAACAGAAAAGCAATGCTATTAAGAAAATCACGGTGGCTTTCCCGGAAAGTTCAGAAAAAGCGGCCTGGACAGAAATTAGAAAATCACGGTGGCTTTCCCAGAAAAAGCGGACTGGACAGAAATTAGATAAAATGCGGAGAAGAAGAGAGTTCCTGTGACCGTTTGAGATCCTGACCTATATATATGTGTGTGTGTGTGTGTGTGTGTGTGTGTCAATTGGGACATACAGAATGGAAGAGTGAAGTGCAAGTTTCAATGACCTGTCACCCTGTATGTCTCTGTTATTTGCTTGTGTTATTTGTTTCGTCGGCATGGCCATGCATTCCCGTTTTTTGTTTTGCCTCTGCTTTCTTTTCTTCGGTGCTTGATGTTTCCATTGTTTGTCGGGTCGGCCTTTTCTTCTTTTCTTTTTTGGATGATCAGTAGACAGAGAGATATGGGGAATTATCACAAGGAACTGGCTATGCATACACTTAAACTCGGCAGAAGACAATATGGGTACCCTTCTGCTACGCTAATTGTTGTTTCATGCTCAGCTATGGTGTCCCTGAGAAAGGTAAATTTAATGCTTATTTCTTCAAACTATCTTACTTCATTTTAAGTTTGCTTCAGTTCTTGATAAATTACAGGATGGTCTAATGTTACATTGAAGAGAACACATTTGCACAATACAGAAGATTAGCTTATTTTAAGTTTCCTTAGTTTTTGAAAAATTGTAGGATTGAACCAGCATTAAATGGTAGAGAAAATGGTTGTCCAATTCCATTCTTCACCGTATTTTGTTTCAATTGTACACTTAAGGAAACTCAAAGTTGGATTTAAGGATGTAGAGGAAATCCCCATAGAAACATTTCGCCCTCATGAATGGCGTGATCTTCCAGGTTGTTCCTGAGAATGGTTTAGTACTTCTTTCTTCCTAGCACTTCATCTGATTTTATGTTTACTTTAGTTTTTGACAAATTTCAGGGTAGGTTTAACAGTAAGGCTGTAGAGAAAAATCCCTGTACTGTACATCTATTTAATGCTCAGTAAGGGCATAAACTCCCAGGTTTAATCTTGAGAAAGCTTCAATGCTTTTTCTTCACAGTATCTTATTTCATTCTAAGTATATTTTAATTCTTGAAATTTGCAGGGTGGGTTGAACAGTAGGTTGTAGAAAAACAGCTCTGTACCAATACAATGCACATGATCAGCATATTTTGTACCAATACAATACACATGATAAGCATATTTTGTTAAATTCCATTCTTTATGGCAGTATTTTGTTTCAGGTGTACATTTTACAAATTGAAGGATGGTTTTAAGGTTCTACAGAAAAGCTTTGTGCCGTAAAGATATTTCATTACCTTATTTTACCGAAGACTTGTTCTTCAATATAAGGTAATCTCTTTACTCTTCCACATATGTCTCTTTTATTTGTTCATACTATGAACACACAAAGTAAACGATATATATTCTAGGAAGGTCCTCTTTTCCCTTTCTTTTTCGCTAGAATTTCCCAAATAGTTCACAAAATCTTCTTTAATCATATTTTTGGTATATGCGAGTTACATATTGATTCTAGAATGGATAAATGGAAGTAGAAACTATGTGTAAAGTATAATTAGTTCTGGATGATGTTTCGATTTCCTTGCCTTAATTAGGTTAAGGCATGTTGCCTTCTATATCATCCCATTTTTTTTTATGCAAGAACTTCTCAAATAGTTAAAAAATCTCGTTTAATGATATTTTTGGTATATATAAGGTATATATGGATTCTAAATGGATCTATAGAAGTGGAAATTCTGTTTAAAATATAGCTTGCTACCTACCAACTGTGTTAGAATACATTTTTCATGCTACCTTGTTACTTGCATTCTTTGATGCCAATAGCAAAAGTACACTGCAATAAGTAAATAGTGTCTGAGGAAAATTCGCAGAAAGTTTTAAAATGTAGGCAATTGTGTTGATCTATCATTCTATCATTCTATGTACCTGGTACCGTCCAATTATTACAATAAAATATTTATGCAATATTTATGGTGGGATGCTTATGATAATACAATATAAAAATTGAAATACAAAATAAAAATTTGAACCAATGTCTAATTAATCACCTTAGAGTGACCATTCATCTATGAATAAACCATTGTGCTCCATTATAGCATTTATTTTTTCCATTAAAGATTTATATTAGATATTTCAAAGTTAAAGATAGAAACTTTATATTAGAGATTTAAAAGTTGAAGATAGAAGATTCAATATACATTCGTATTACTTTACGATACTTTTTACACCTTAAAAGACTCTATACTCTTCCTCTAAAGGATACTTCAAAATGGTGTGTCAGCTGAATGCTACGTCTAGTTATTATAGACTTTTTGGCCAATTTAAGGCCTCTTTTTCTTCATCAAAGAATTAACTAAAATGTCTTTCCATGCCCTAACCACAACATATATCCTTCTATTATAAAATCAACAGAATGACTAACTAATGAAAGAACAATTAACAATTTCTGGATGGAGTTCACTACCCTTAATAAAGAAGAAAGAACAAAAATGTCTTTCCATGCCCTAACCACAACATATATCCTTCTATTATAAAATCAACAGAATGACTAACTAATGAAAGAACAATTAACAATTTCTGGATGGAGTTCACTACCCTTAATAAAGAAGAAAGAACAATTTCTGGATGGAGTTGGAGTTCACTACCCTTATTAAGAAGAAAGAACAATTTCCGGATGGAGTTCACTACCCTTGAATTCTTGCTCAAAAAAAAGTTCCTTTGTGTAAAGTAAAGTCTTCATTACCCTTATTTTTTAAAATGTATAAAGAAGAAACATAATGACCAACTAGTGAAAAATGTATAAGGAAGAAGCATAATGGTATAAAGAAGAAGCATAATGACAAACTAATGAAAGAACAATTTCTGGACGGAGTTCACTACCCTTGAATTCTTGCTCAGAAAAAGTTCCTTTGTGTAAAGTAAAGGCTTCATTACCCTTGTATTTTAAAATGTATAAAGAAGAAACATAATGACAAACTAATGAAAGAACAATTTCTGGACAGAGTTCACTACCCTTCCTTTCTTGCTCAGAAAAAGTTCCTTTGTGTAAAGTAAACTACCCTTCCTTTCTTGCTCAGAAAAAGTTCCTTTGTGTAAAGTAAAGGCTTCATTACCCTTGCTCAGAAAAAGTTCCTTTGTGTAAAGTAAAGGCTTCATTACCCTTGTATTTTAAAATGTATAAAGAAGAAACATAATGACCAACTAATGAAAGAACATTTTTTTGGATGGAGTTCACTACCCTTGCTCAGAAAACAGTCCTTTGTGTAAAGTATAGTCTTCGTTAGATAATCAGTTGGCTTCAGAGTTGAATCCTTTTCCTTTGCCTAAAGTAAAGGCTTTGCTAGATAATCTGTAGTGGAATTCTCTATAAACATGTGAGATTGTGATTTCATAAAAAAAAATTTGCCTCAAGAATTCTATTCATAATTGGAAATAGCTACAAATATCTATTTGACACTTTCCATCAGCTCAATCCATATGGGTTTTACAATACTCCATTATAAGGGTTTTACAATGCTCCATTATAGCTTAGTCTAGAGATCATTCAGAGATAATTATTTCTCTATAATAGAATTATGTAAACCTAAGTGAATGTAGAAATGGGTATAAGTATTTTATTTTCTTTCTACACTATCATTGTGTTGTCATTGTATTGCAACATGGCGTAAATATTGCCATCTTGTAATGACCTGGTTTTAACCTTTGGAATGATCTGAACTTGAGTAAAGGCTTTGCTAGATAATCTGTAGTGGAATTCTCTATAAACATGTGAGATTGTGATTTCATAAAAAAAAATTTGCCTCAAGAATTCTATTCATAATTGGAAATAGCTACAAATATCTATTTGACACTTTCCATCAGCTCAATCCATAAGGGTTTTACAATACTCCATTATAAGGGTTTTACAATGCTCCATTATAGCTTAGTCTAGAGATCATTTAGAGATAATTATTTCTCTATAATAGAATTATGTAAACCTAAGTGAATGTAGAAATGGGTATAAGTATTTTATTTTC